>JAWNMV010000095.1:0-465000 GCA_035043635.1 Drosophila rellima | reverse complement strand
AAGTATAAAATTAACATATATGGAACACATATATATCATAAGCGGTCAGTGCGTCGGAATGTTGACGCAGCTTTGATTGTGCCCGCTACATTCAAATGCGATCATATTACAGTGCACTTGAAATGTGCTGGGTACTTCGGTTATGTTTACATAACGACAAAGCGTCGTTGCTTTGATTATGTTTACGTAGCAGCAAAGTGTTGCTGTTCAAAATATATGAAAGACACTGGGTACAGTGTACTCTCGATATATGCGCATACTATATCTCCCTCCTTTTGAAAAATCACGAAATATATGTAGTTATTTTAATTATTATCAAAATTTTGTATTAATAAAGATTGTTGTATATTTATATATTACAAAATTTTGTTTTATAACATTTTTTTTTTTTTAATCATTTTATGTACCATATATGTATATATATGTATATATAATATTCATATATATATATATTTTTTTTTTTTGTGTTTTTGTTTTGTAATACAAGAATGAACATATTTATGCATTCAAAATTTATATTCATATTCTTATTTACTTTTATTTATTTGTGTATTTTTTTTATTTTTATATTTTTATTTATTTTTATTTAATATTAAAATTGAAAAATGTATATAAAAGAAATATATGAATCTAAAAATTTATTAGAATATATGGATATAAAAATTCATTAAAATAATAATTATTTTTTTTTTCTTTATTGATTTATTTGTAACTATATATATATATATATATTTTTTTTTTAAAAAACAGAGAGAAAAAAATTTTGTTATATTTTACTTTGTGATATTGGACTAGTGATTATAAATAAAAAAAAAATTATTTTAAATTGAATAATTTAAATTTGGGTGGAATTTAAAAAATGTATGTTTTTTTATTTTTTTTTTAATTGTATGCCTTATCTTTTTCATTTTTCGCACATTATCATTTGATTTCACGTTAAATGGTTGATCAGGCCATTTATCAGTGAAAATGTTGTTTGACATTAATGCTCATCATTGTGAAAGTAGACTATGCTTCTTCTTTTGGGTCACCGGCTGAGTAGCACTACTCTTTTTATAAATACTTTGTATTTTGCCCATATATAGAAGATATCTATTGAACTTATTCAAAGACCTTGTTGCACGGTGCCTCATTGAGTCTGGTAATTTTGTATCTACCGGCTTCTGATTAAGCCTTGCAAGGTCACTACAATAATTCGTACATAATGAACGTTGGGCTTAGAAGCATTACAAGAGTTTGCCTAGGCAATACTTTTGTTTTATATTATTAATTTCCTGCCTATGTTTTTGTATGGTTTTCAGGCCACACTCTAATCGGGCAACTTTTGTGTCGCTCAATTTTTTTAAATTAGTTACATTCTATTTTGTTTGTGTTATGCGCACTTGGGAGCGTTGTCGGTTCTCT
This sequence comes from Drosophila rellima, assembly GCA_035043635.1. NCBI lineage: Eukaryota > Metazoa > Arthropoda > Insecta > Diptera > Drosophilidae > Drosophila > Drosophila rellima. Next base: position 463,596 of record JAWNMV010000095.1, on the reverse strand, counting down.
TATCCGTGGTCTGGCTTGATGCGCCAAACGGTAATGGTGCTGGCTGCACAGGCTGCTTCTTCTATGATGGGGCACCGGTGCTGACAGCACAGGTGTACTCACAGTGAAGTGAGTTTAACGGTCCCTCACAGTCATTGGGACAGGTCTTCTTCAGCTTCAAGATCTCCATTAAGTTGGGTGGAAATTGTATTATTTTATCTTTTGATCAATTTTTAATAGCAGGGTAGGTGGATGTGTGCGCGACTGTTTGACTTTTTTTAGTTGACAATAAGTTTTTTATATGTTCAACTTCGGCATGTAATTTGACCGAGTTGCACCAACTTATGACATTTTTGCTGTTTAACAGCTTCAATAATTCTGCCTTTCTGGCTTTTAGTCTTTTCACCACGCCGCTTCGTTTCGAACACATCACACTCTACTCACTGCGTTTTTGTAATTTTGTTGTCTTCGCTATGATCCCTCCCAGTCATCCTTTTAATATGCTCCGCTCTACTGTTGCTGCTGCTACTGTTGTTGTTGTTGTTGCTGCTGCTGTTGTTGTTGTTGTTGCTGCTGTTGTTATTCCTCCATGTCCAGGTCTATTGGACCTTTGTCACGGTCGCCATGTAATTAGTCGAGCAATCCACCAGTGTAGTAATTCACAGAAAATGTCTGTTTCGTTTTAAATAATTTTATTCAATGTTCTTTTTAGATTTCTTTAATGTTAACTTAGCCTAATGCTGCCTCGCTGCTTCGACAGAGCAGTCGGCGAGAGAGCAGCCTTATATATTTATGTTTATGTATAAGTATAAAATGAACATATATGGAACATATATTTATCATAAGCGGTCAGTGCATGGGAATGCTGACGCAGCTTTGATTGTGCCCGCTACATTCAAATGCGATCATATTACAGTTCACTTGAAATGTGCTGGGTACTTCGGTTATGTTTACATAACAACAAAGTGTCGTAGCTTTGATTATGTTTATGTAGCAACAAAGTTTTGCTGTTCAAGATATATGACAGACACTGGGTACAGTGTAAACTGGATATATGCGCATACTACAATTTACCTGGTGAAACAACAAGTAAACTACTACTGTACTATAAACTTAATATATATGTACAAAAATCTACAGAAACAAAAAAATGTACGATTGTTTATCTAGCTTTCGCGATATTATACCGGAAAGAGAAACAAATAACCTAAAAATGGTGTGTTTCCTGAAACACTAAAAATCGGTCAACCATGAACGGCTTTGTCTTCTTAAAAAAATCTTTACTAAAGGTAACATATTTGTAATCGTTGAAGAATTCCCTATAAAAGGGTTTATTCAAAATTTGGTTGGCGCACATAAAATTTTTGATTTTTGCAACATGATTTTGTCTGCGGCTCCACGACAGAAGAATCAACCTGCAGTTGCTACATTTTAGTAAACTCGGTCAATAATCTCTTAAGATTTCTGTAAAACACGTCGCACAGAGATTCTTTTCGACAATTTAGATCGGTTGAATTCAACTTTTTACGTTTAAAATAGGGCCAATAATTAATCCATAGGATTGTGGCATACTATGGATGCCAACTACTATGTTAGAAACATATTGAAAAGTGTTATACCAAAAATAAGATGCTCCACGTTAAACTTATCCGCAAAAATGACCCAAACCGCACTTTAAGGCAAGAGAAGTGGATCCGATTCCACAATATTCATGTTATGAAGGGAACGACTCCATCGCCTAGCCTTAATCTAATTTATCATCAATGGCTAATGATTGGCTTCGCATTTGCATTAGCCCAACGATGTGTTTTTTTCTTGCGCTTCGAATTTGTTATTTTTTCTCAATTGAATTTAACTTTTTTATATAACCTGAAGGGTATATTAAGTGTGTTTAAAGTATGTAACAGGCTGAAGGAAGCATCTCCGACCCTATAAAGTATATATATTCTTGATCAATATCAACAGCCGTGTCGATTCCGTCCGTCTGTTCGTCCATATGTTTGAGTCAAAGGATCTCAGAGACTAGAGACTTAAAATTTGGTATGTACGTGCCTAGATACCAGGCGCAGATCAAGTTTGTTTCAAATTTTAAATGACACGCCTCCTTTGCCACAAATTGCAAAAAACGATTTCTGGACGCACTTCTTAATAAAGCTCTTAATTAAACAGGTACATGAAAAGTAAGCTTATTAAATGCCCCTGAAAGTTTCAAAGCGATTGTCCTATAAATAAAAATATTTAGATTTTGCTTTTAATTCACTCAAATCAAAATCATTGATATTTTGAGTGCGAGCGAGATAGCATATGTACGTTTGTTGTACAAAAAACATAAAAAACATATACGAGCGATAGGCAGAATTATCGACATCATTTGAGGTCAATATTCTATTACAATAATTAACATGGTTTTAGATCATACATATTTGCCAGACTTCAACAACCTCAGCAAAAATTTATTTGAAGGCTACTCTTGACATGCGCAAGTTTTAGTACTAAAAACTTTTTTGTTGTTTGAGATATCCCTACCAAAATGACAGAATATGCATCCTAGATTGTATCATGCATCCTGATTTGGATTTCGGCAAAATGTTGGTAAAATTGGGGCCTATTTTCTTCCATACCGTGCATCTGTGGCCGCGCGCTTAAAAAAGTTAGCAACGTTTTTTAGCTGTGGCTCATTTTTCACTTATGTACAAGTGTTGCCGCGTTGTTTTATGTATGTATGTGTATTTCAGCTGAAATGCAAAAAATCAAAAATGCAAATTTATCAAAAACCCCGGGATAGAAATTGATAAAAATTGCTGCAAAATGTTGGTAAAATTGGGGTCTATCTCTCCCCCATACCGTGCATCTGTGGCCGCGCGCCTAAAAAAGTTAGCAACGATTTTTAGCGGGGGCACATTTTTCACTTATGTACAAATGCTGCCACGTTGTTTTATGCATGTGTATTTCAGCTAAGATGCAAAATATCAAAAATGCAAATTTATCAAAAGCCCCGGGATAGAAATTGATAAAAATTGCGGCAAAATGTTGGTAAAATTGGGGCCTATTTTCCCCCAAACCGTGCATCTGGGGCCGCGCGTTTTAAAAAGTTAGCAACGATTTTTAGTGGTGGCACATTTTTCACTTATGTACAAGTGCTGCCACGTTGTTTTATTTTTTTTTGTTATTCCATACTATTGCTTAATACTATAAATAAATAAATTTTTTACAATTCTGCATCATTGCTTTATTGATTTAGTGTTGAAAAACATTTTAAAATGATAAAATTCATAACTAGTTCCGACTCATGAACCAAGTTCCGTTTTTCGTTGCTGGCGAACCGTTGCTATCTTGACGCACATAAGTTTAGGGTCTATTTTTACGAACAAGTCGGAATAATTCAAGAACATATTTACGTAACGGATTAATAATAACTTGTAAACATTTAGGGGTCGTCCTAAGAACTTTTTCCTAGTATTCTATGAACAATGGGCGCTCAGTTCAGGAACATTTGTTTACTAATTTAGGACCGTATGCGGTTTAACAGGGCGTTTATACCTTTTTATTATCACCTATGAAGATTGAGTTGTGATCAAAGTTGTCGCTCTCATCCTGTCTCTCCAGTACTTTTGAGCTTTACCTAATATCCTTGCATGGTAGTGATAGAGTTCTCTTCGTAAACTGGGATTCAGCCAGCGATTCTTAGGGCTGGAGGGAGAATGGCTCACATGGCGTGTGATCATCCCATCATTCATTACCATCTCAACATATCCACTTCGCTCCAGGACTCTGTATTCCGTTGACGTCGATGTCCGTGTTCCTCTCTTCTTACCTTTTTAACTCGAAATAAATTATTTTTCCAATCGAGAACTGTCACAATATTTTGTTGTGAAATCCATGAAAAAAGCCTAAAAAGCGTTCAAATTTTGAGAAATACAAATTAAAGTGGCGATTTAAAGCAACCAATCTTTCCATTCATTGTAAATTTTCTGGTCAACAAAAATGAAATTATTCGATCCGTAATGGCGGATACGATAGGTACCGTTAACGTAAATAGGTCCAAAGATTTTGAAAGAATTTTCCTCTCGAGCACTTCAAGAGCAGCTGCATTAGATTGTGTTACTGTCCAGGCTTCTGCACCATATAGAAGCGCTGCAAGGATGAGCGTCTTGTACACCAGCACACCAGAAACTTTGACTTGCCCATATTTACTGCTAAGCTTACTTTAGCCGATTTCTTTTCTATTGCTCTAAAAGCAGCACATCTATTTGTCAATATTATGCCCTTCCGATGTACTCCGGCCTTTCTTATAATACACTTCATCAGAAGATTGAAGAGCATACAAATGAACGAGTCACATTGTCTGAGACAACGCTTGGTCTTAAAGGTTTCGGATTGGTAATTTCCTATCTTGACAGAGCTAATGGTGTTGCTCAATGTCATTCTGCAAAGCCGCGTTAGCTTTGCAGGAATACCAAGTTTAGTCATGTCAGCATATTGGCGATCTCGTGGTGGGCTATCAAAAGCAGCCTTGTAATCGACAAAAATAAGGTATGTGTTAATTTGGTTTTCATATAAATTCTCCAGGATTTCGCGTAGTGTGAATCCATCTGGTCGATGGGGGTTAACCTTGTCGGAAACCGCACTAATAAGGTGCCCAGCAAGTGGTTTCAGTCCCTTACACAAGAAGCTCGTGAGAACCTTATATGCAACCGACAGAAGACTAATGCCACGATAGTTGGTGAGCAATGTGTCGTCCCGCTTCTTCAATCCAGGGAAGATAAGACTAAGATTCCAATCGTCGGGTATGCTCTCCATAAACCATATCTCGCCATATCATCGCCGCCAGCCTTGAACAATTCAGCCGATAGGCCGTCAGCACCTGGTACTGTACGGTACGTCGATCTTATTATTATCAAATGGTGTTAGTGGATCATTTTCTACAAATTCTAGGCTCGGATCATCGCCGGCTAACAAACATAAGAAGTGATCCATCCATAGCCTCAGTATATTTTCTGCATCGGCGACCAAGTTTCCGTCCTCATCTCTGCAGGCAAGCCTTCCAGCCTTAAAACCTTGGGTCAGAAGCTTAAATCTTGGTCAAAGTTTCAAGCATCATTCCTACTTCTACTACACTCTATGCTCTCGCACTCCCGACTTTCGTGTTCTCGTTTATTGCGTCTGAAAAGGAGTTTTTCTTCTCATATATTTGTCCTGTAAACCTCTATTACAGCTCGAGTAGTCTTTTGCAGCCTTTACTTCCCGGCACTCCTGGTCTTACCATGGATTCCTAATAGGAGCGCTCTGGAATCCAATCACTTCTTCCGCCGAAGCTCGCAGGGAATGAGACATGTGCGCCCACATATCGGTAATGTTTTTAGGCATTGGAGTGGACTGGCTCAGTAATCCAGAAAGTCAAATGGAGAATGCATCTTTTGTCTTTTGTGATTGCAGATTTCCGATGACCAGCTTTCTTGACATACTTCGACACATATATCCGTGTGCGAACCTTGGCTGTAACATAGGAATGGTAAGAGTCGATGTTAGGACTCTAACAGAATCGCACGTCAAGTATGTTAGATGCATGCCTTGCGTCAACAGACTCGATCTGATTCGGAGTCAGTCGATCGGGAGACAGCCAGAATGCCTTATGAACTATTATGTCTATATGACGAAATCCAGTACTACGAACTACCATATTGTGCGCATCAGCAAAGCCAGTTAATCTGAGGCCATTGCTCGAGGTGGTCTTATGCAGGCTATATCGCCTGACAGTTGCACCAAAGATTCCTTCTCGCCCAACCTTGACATTAAAATCTCTAAGAAGAATCTTAATGTTGTGTGACGGGCAGTGGTCGTACGCTCGGTGGAGCTACGCAAGCAATTATCCTTGGTACCATCGTCTTTTTCTTCAGTTATGGCATGTGATTAAATCAGGCTGATGTTGAAGAATTTTACAGTTACTCGGATCGTTGCAATTCTCTAGCAGAAAGTGAGAGACGCGGAACCGTAGTTTGGCACCTATAGCGAAACCACAGCCAAACTCATGCCTTTTTGAATGGCAGCCCAGTCCTTTTCAACGCATTTCCAGGATGCGGTAATATCAGCCTTAAAATCGTTGAGGGTATCCGCTAGTTGTTGAGTAGCACCAGGTCTGCACAATGTTCTCACATTGCAAGTGCATACTCTCAAATTATTGTCCTTTTTATACCCTGTGCCCATTGCAAATAGTCAAAAACGGTAGAATGGTTTTGTGCAATGTATGTAACAGACAGAAGGAAGCATATCCGACCCTATAAAGTATATATATTTTTTATCAGTATCAATAGCCGAGTCCGTCTGTCTGTCCGTCCGTCTGTTTGAGTCAAAGGATCTCAAAAACTATGAAAAGCTAGAGACTTCAAACTTGGTATGTAGGTTCCTGGATAGCGGGCGCAGATCAAGTTTGTTTTACAATTTGGATCGGACCCCTATATCATATAGCAGCCATAGGAACGATCAGTCGAAAATCAAGTTTTAGTATGAAAAACTTTTTTGTTGTATATAATATATCGCGACCACTATATCATAGAGCTGCCATAGGAACGATCAGTCCAAAATCAAGTTTTAGTATGAAAATCTTTTTTGTTGTTTGAAATATCTCGACAAACTGACAGGATATGCATTTAGGAAGGTCCTATACATCCTGATCAAATTTGGTTGAAATCGGACCACTATATCATATAGCTGTCATAGGAACGATCAGTCCAAAATCAAGTTTTAGTATAAAAAACTTTTTTGTTGTTTGAAATATCCCGACCAAACTGACAGAATATGCATTTGGGATGAACTTATATATCCTGATCAATTTTGGTTGAAATCGGACCACTATACCATATAGCTATCATAGGAACGATCAGCCCAAAATCAAGATTTAGTAAGAAAAACTTTTTTGATGTCTGAAATATCTCGACCAAACTGTTAAGATATTCATTTGGGATGGTCCTATACTTCCTGATCAAATTGAGTTGTAATCGGAACACTATATCATATAGCTGTCATAGGAACTGTCAGTCGAAAATTAAGATTTAGTATGATATTGCTTGTGGTTTTTTGAGGTATCCCAACAGGACTCCCAAAATGTGAATTTCATATTGTCTTTAACATTGTGATCGAATTTGGTTTAAATCCGTTCAGTAGAACATATAGATGTAATACGAACAATTAGTCAACAATTTAATGCCTCATCATAAAATCTTCTTGCAACTTTCCTTGAATAATTGTTTTCTATTGGTTGATTTCAAGTCCTCCGCCATAACCTAATTTAAGGTATTAGGAAACCCGCCTAGCACTTCAGTTTGCCACCCACCACGTGGAGGTAGTGCGTCGGCTTGGAGAGAGCAGGGACACGGATCATGCTGGCATTCACCAAGTTGACTTTAATAATGGCAGGTTGCGTGTCTGAATGGCCAAATTTTAGACTCCATATTGCACTTATAGCACATTCCTTATAGGACCGCTTCTATCCACTTATTCATTACACTGTGCAAGTCGAAAAAAATACATGTCCAAACTTAAAGGTTTCCCCCTATTTGGGGTCCCACGAGTCGAACTGCATCATTACTTTTTTGAGTTACAATCATGGTTTTATACAAAATTTGTTGCGGAAGTTTTGGGTCAAGTTTGCCGTTTTTAAGGAATTTGGGCATTCTTCTTCGGTCTCTAGCTTGTAAGGTGTTGATTTTTTTGGTAAAATTTCTTCAACAAAGTTGCTTGAAATAGTTCAGGCTACAAGTTTTGGGAACATATCAACCCTTTAAATGGTCGTTTTGGTAGTTTTTTGGGTCAATATGTCAAGAAAATCAAATCTGTACCACTATTTATTTTAGGTTTATCGTTCATGCTGTCCTGCAATCGAATTTTCCTATCTGATACTTATACCAAAATTAAGATCAGGTTATACTAAGTACACTTAGCAAAGAAATCATGATGAAAAAATTAACCATTAATTTATATACGGATTACCAAAAAATAATTTTTTACTTAAATTTCGCAACATTATTAAAGCAACAATATTTGGTTTTACATCTGTAATTAGTGTATCTAACATGTGTAATGAATGTGTATTGTATAATAAAGTGTAAGATTATATGTATAATTCATAGCTTTCGTTTATTAAATTCCAATCATAGCAGAAGCTCAGATCGCAGACTTGTACAATAATCTTGACGTCACTAAGCCAGCAATAGGCTTTCTACTTCGCTCTTTTGGTTCTAAAGTGTTGGTCAATATTCGGCTTATGGTAGATACTGCGGTCAAGGCTTTGAGGCTGACATGCAGCATTACAACCAAGTATCCAAGGTCAGCCTTCGATTCGTTTAAAGCTGATCAAACCTTCTCCTTTACTGTTTTCTCCCCAATTTGTCTACTGCATATCAGCACAGTCTCTAATTTGTGTTCTGCTAGATCAAGGCAATTCTGGCACAGCCAGATTATGATTTTATCTATGGCAGAGCTGCTACTTGACGGTATATGGTCGAGCTTCTTACCAGTTGATATCACTGCGATGACATCTACGAAGCCAACAATAGTGTTGCCATCTTGAAGGCCTTTTCGAAGGTTTCCGTCGTACGTTACGTTCCAGAGTGTCATTCCGAAGACTGATTCCTGGTGCCCTCCTCCAAGCCAAAATATAAGGCTCCCGGTCCTGATGGTATCCCAAACAGGGCCGTTATGTAAGTGGTTGTTCTGCAGCCGGCAGTATTTTAAGATCGTTTTTCCAGGTTGCTTGTTACTACCAAAGCCAGGGATAACACCTAATGATCCATCAGTTTTCATGTCAATATACCTTCTTAACTCAGTTGGCCACTATTCAAAGTTCCGGAGACCTTCTGATAGGCAATTTGACTTTGAAATTAAATCGAAAGCGCGAAGTTAACACATGTTTGGCGTCTTCTACTACCCCACACAAAGGGTCGGATTATAAACGTCGGCTTATTTTTCTTCCGCATACAGGATGGTTGATCTCACTACACCTTGAGCAGCCGCTTGCAGCTGTTAATCGGAGCGCCGCCGTCTTTTGAGTGTGTAGGGATCTCTATGGGACAGATGCGTGTCTATGTGGACACCAAGGTATCGCATCGCTTCTCCCAGACAGTTCTTCACTTTTCTAATGGACTCCACGCCAAAAGTACAACTTTCTGCAGATACCAAAATAATCCTTAGATCTGAATATTGTTTTAAACGTAGAATCCCTCCAAGCATGTAGAATAATGCTCCAAAAGGTCGGATCCAAAATGGAGCCCTGAGGAACGACTGCTGTCACCTTGTATGAGCCAGTGGTAGTCATTTATAATTCAATTGATATACTGTGGCAACTAGAAGTTGCAGGGTGCTCGAATAATACTGCTCCATTTTACCGAATTGAAATTATTTTTTATGGCATGTGTTGTGCAGAATATGCTTTCAAAAAACTTTCCAACTGAATCTAGTAAGCAGAATGGTCTGAAATCCGACGGATTATCGGTTGATTTTCTGGTTTTGGCAAAAATGTTTGTAGTTCCAGCACCTGGGAAAAATTCCTACGAAGAGGCACGTTGTGATCTTACGAGAAAATGCCTCCGACTGCAAAGCCATTGCTAACTGGATGGCCCCCTTTGAAATCCCATCGTTCGCCGCCTCATGCACCTCGTCTTGAGATATCCTCTCAGGAGTCTTGCTATCCCATAACAGAAGGAGAGACCGCACATATTCCACTGGGTGAGAAGGGTATGGCGACTTTATGATGCCCTCCACCTTTCTTTATTTCGTAGGGGTACCATTTCGAAAACTATTCTTCTTCTTCATCATCTTCCCACGAATCACAATCCGCTTTCTCGGACAACATCACGTTTTGCTGGCCCGAATAGCCTTGCTAAAAGCTTCGTCTGAAAATCGTTTTGAAAGCCTCCCATAGACTGGAACTGCATAGCTGTGTAGAGACTTCAAATTTGATTTGTAGGTTCCTGGATAGCGGACGAAGATCCAGCTTGTTTATAGATTTGGATTGGAAAAATTAAGCTATAGTACAGAACCAGTCAACCAGTCTGACAGAATATGCATCTAGGGTGGTCTAATACATCCTGAAGAAATTCGGTTTATTTTAATCCACTATATCATATTGCTGCCATAGGAACGATTCGTCGAAAATTAAGATGTAGTATGAGAATTTTTGAAGTTTCAGGAGATATCTCAAACTCGCAGCTTGGGAATTTCCTATTGTCTTGTACATCTTGGAAATGTAATGTAAGGGGATCAAATGGTGCCGAAAGGCTACGATCTTGTAGGTACTGTTGTGTTCGTATATGTATGTAAGTGTGCGTAAATACGTTTTAGGCTAATTTCCCGTGCACAGGGTATCTTACAGTCCAATAAACTCGACTGTAGATGCACCACCGGGCGTAGGCGAGCGAAGCGATCATGGGAATGAGGCTCTTGTTTTTGCTAGTTGCCCGCCTCGATTTGGTAGAGTAGGAAATTGGCAAAAAGGCAATGTTCTCTTTATTTAACAAGAAGTGTTTATCGAACACTGTCATCGACGAATTTTTAATATATCGACTGCCACTACTCTATTTTGTAAGTGTCTTCTTTAGCGTACAAACGTTGGTAGGGTATGGGGCAGGGTATCTCGTAGTCATGCCCTGTAGACTAGAGAGTTTTTACTTGAATATTCTTATTTTTTTTAAATATTTATTATGATTCGATAAATGGGCTTGAAAGATACGAGTACTGCGTATCCCATTCACGATTTTAGTGTTCTTACATGTTAGTAATATGAATGAAATACATTTTTTTTTTATTATAGACGCATCACTCAACACCTCACAGTATTCATTCACTGCCACATCACCGCGACCTATTGCGGGATCCAAGAGACGTGTGTTATAGTAGAAGAGAACGGGAATGTGATCGTGAACGCTTTAGAAATGGAGATCGACTACATGAATATGACCTGCGATTCGAGTATCGAGACCGAGAGCGAGAGATGTACGAACGTGAACGCGATCGTGAACGGGAAGTGGAAAGAGAAAGGTAACATTATTTTATTATAATATTCAAATAAAGAAATATAGAAAATATCAAAATTTTTAAATTTTTTTATAGATTGGAATATATAGCACCGCTCTCGTTTGAACAGGCGTTATCAATGGGCCGAACGGGTCGGGTCCTGCCATCTCCTGTTCTTAATGGTTTTAAACCAAAGAGCGGACTTACGCGACACTCCGATTCCGATGAGGAGGATTGGTGCTAGCAAAGGCTTTGATTGCGATCGCATCATCGAAAAGAACAGATCTGGGTATAGCTCATCGGTATCAGCACCAAATTTAGAACACAATTTTGATACGATACGATTGAAGAGAAATCAATACATTTCCACCACAACATCACTGGCAACAATATCAAAAACAAGAGCATTCAATATTAAATTGCCTGAAGAATCATCACATAAATATAAATTCGACCCAAATAAACAACCGCAATCGAAACATTACTTGTATAGTGACGATTCACCGTCAAAAATGGCAGTCGCAATAGCAGTGGCATTACCTGTAACAAAAACAACATCGCTCTAATCGGATATACAAGTAAACAGAATAACAAAAACATTAGCAGCTGCTACAATACAATACAATAAATGATTTTACCAAATATAAGAACAATATCAGTAGATATTAAAAAAGTGTATGCAGTTAACGATATTAATTATAATAATGTCATTGCTAAAGCTTGATTCTCGAGTGCATTACGATTATCAATGTCACCAGAAACTAAAATCAGAAAATCACCAAAAAAGTTGTATTCGTATCATACACTTTTAGAGCAGAACCTGAAACCCAAGAAATGTAAAAACGGAATGAAGATAATTAAAGTCAAGTTTATAACTGAGTGTCGCAAAAGATGTGAAAATCGTATTGTATGTAAAACTTTCTAATATATGTATGTCTGTATTTAGATTATATGTATAAATAGGTAGTATCTTTGTAGGTACTCGCATACATTGTTAGTCATCTAGTACATATTTACATACATAACTCGGTGAATCTGTAATCCATTTGCAAGCGTTTTTGTCTTGTTTATATCTGAAAAAAAATTAAATTATGTACATTCAAATGCAAAACTATATATGTATATTTATTATTATAAAATTGTGCATATTATGAACGATCATTCTAGCCATCATATATTTGTATGTAATGTATTTTTGACGACTACAATTATACTTAGCAACAAAAGAGCACATTTTAATCCCCTACTGATGCATTGATTCGACATATTTGTATTAGCAAGGATATTCTTTTGATTAAATACATGACAGGAAATGCATACGTGAAATAATGTAATAAGTGTGAGTGCGAGTGTCTCATATGACTAATTATAAATATGTTGTTGTATATAAGTATTTCTGTTAATGTTTACCTATAGAATATGCAAAATTTTGTATATCTCTCTCAGATTGGTAGTTGGTTCCCAGCATCTTTTATACACGAACGTATCGACACCCAACCCCGAATATAACGTATACGACAAGAGAAAAATTTTACTGGACAGAGTTTCTTTTTTAATTAGTATAGGCATAAAATGTAATTAATTTTCTTATAGTTTTTTCAAATGTTTCATTTAATGCGCCTTTAAATGACTTGGAATTCTTATGTCCAAGAAATAAATTATAAAATTGGTTTGGAATACCTTTAAGCGTCGCGCACACTATAGCTAAATGCGGAGCTAAAAGCAGAACTGAAATCTGAGTTATTACTGAGAACTATTTTCTGCCAGCATTAGATTACACTGTAGTCGAATGGAAAGTTGATCTGAAAGCTTATTGATCTTTTTTTCATGGCTGCTCTCTCTCTTTGATTTACTTTTCGCTCAAACATGATTGTTTGATCAAACAGAGCTAAGCTTAAATGAAAAAGCATTCAGCTCTGCTAACCGTACCGTGTGTAACCCACTTGCACCAACGCACTGCGTTTTTTATTTTTTATTTTGAACGCTTCTAGCGCGTATTTCTGCTTCTCTATTTTATATAGTGTGCGCTTGTCCTTATGCGATAACCATAAACAATGTATGTTAGAGTAAAAACTTAAAATCTTTCAGCACAGACTATCATCACCATACAAAACATTTGCAATTTTGAACCAATTCCGACTTATACTTATTTAAAAACAATGATATAACTAAAAGATTTTTTTGACGAACATAGAAATTAGGTGAACTTGTCATTTCATATGCAGAAAATAGCAGAGACAATTAAATGATAACGGCACTAGATAATAAAAATTCTTACGAATTCTTATCGTTTGGGTCAATCATGTTACATATAACCCTGATGAGGGTATTTTAATTTGTCACAAAGTGAGAAATGTATTAAAGGAGGCGTCACAGACCTCATAAAGTAATAATGGCCATTTCCACAAAAAGCTTCTCCGCGGCCAAAAACTTAAAATTTATCGAAGGCTCACACTCTGTGAACTTACGCATATTTAAACCAACATAATTTAATTCTTAACGTTTAGCAAACTCATTTGAATGAATTTTGTGTTAATAAATTTTTTGCTCGTTTTCTTAAAAGTGTACTTCTAAAATGAAGAGGATGTATTATATCGAATATTTGACGAAAACTCTCCTCCAGTATTATAAATCTTATTAAAATATAAAGAAAACACTTCAATTCTGATAAAAAAAAAGTTTATTTAACACTAAAAAAGTTCGAATATATAAATCTATATATGCAACGATTCTCACCAAAAATTAAAGAGAAATTTAATAGCTTAACGTCATGTAACAAGTGTGTAAAAATAAAGCGAGAAAAGCTTGTTGATTTCAAAAACTTCAAAAATTAACTTAGATTATTTCAAATCATATTAAAAAAGTTTTATGCAAAAAGGATGACCAGTTCGCAAAGTTTAAAAATTTCGATTGTTTTTATCTTTTTTACTAAATATATATAGTTTAACTGAATTAGAAAAAACCTTATTAAAAATGTCCTTTCTTATTCTTTTTAATTTTTTTGTTACATTTTATTTTTGTATAACACATAATTTTATACCCTGTGTCCATTGAAAATGATTAAAAAGGGAATAATAATTTTTTGTGAAATGCTGTTACATGCATTTCAGGCAGAATGCCTGATCAGTATTAACAGCCGAGTCGATTGAGTTATGTTCGTCTGTCCGTCCTTGTATTTGAGTCAAAGGATCTCAAAGACTATAAAAGCTAGAGACTTCAAAATGGTATGTATTTTCCTGTATACCGGGCGCAGATCCAGTTTTGTTTTTAAATTTGGATCGGACTACTATACCATAAGCTGCCTTAGAACGATTAGTCGAAAATCACGTTTTAGTCTGAAAAACTCTTTTGTTGTTTGAAATATCTCAACCAAACTGACAAAATACTCATCTGGGATGGCTCCACTATGTCAAATAGCTGCCATTGGAACGATTGATCAAAAATTAAGATTTGGCATGAAATTTGTTGTTTTTAGAGATATATCAACCAAACTAACAGATTGGGAATTTGATTTAAATCGGCTCAGTAGATCAAATAGATGTAAAACGAACAATGATTCGAAAATTTAATGCGGCACTATCAAACCTTCGGCGTGCCTAACGGCGTGCAAATACGTATGATATTAAAAGTGTGCCCTGGCAGAAATTTAATTGATTGCAGCAAATGGGGCCGTTATAGCCTTTTGGAAAATTTATTTTATTTTAATTATTCTTATTAAAATTGCGCGTAGCCTTCCCTAAATTAGCCTTCCCAGCAAAATTCCGGGATTTTTGATATGTAACACGTATCTGTAAAAATTTGTATCGGCAAGATATTACCTGTTAAGTGAATGTATAAATTTGCACTGCTTGCTTACATGTACCCAGTGGACCAAAATTTCATTAATGATATCGTAAATGATAGTTTTGCGGATTTCAAACGTGCAAAACGTCCGTTTTCAGATCTGAAAACGGTAGGTAAATGAATCATCTGTCGTTCAGTTTGTGGCAGCAAAACTTTCAAGTGCGGTACGCAACACGCACGTAAAAGCATCATTTTCAGGACTTTTATGATATCTTTTGCGTATCTTGTATGATATTACAAACGACACCTTGTTAAAATTAAAAATAAATAAGAATGATATTTTTCCTGGTTATTTTATATTTTATTACAAAGTTTTTTTTTAGTTTTAGTTAAAATTTAAAATAAAGATAATCCAAACAAGCGAAACAGTCGAGTGTAATCGACAGTAAGATACCCGAGCCGCGCCGTAGATTTAATGCCTTTGCAAAACGAAGCAAGTTCTATTCAGATATCTCTAGAAAGGGCAACCATTTTTTTACTAATCCTTTCATGCCACAGTTTTACGAATATCTAAAAAAAACATTTTTATTTTAATTCATATATTTAATTTAATATTAATCGTCACAAAATTAAATATAAATATACCCGCTCAGGGTAAATACGACATAGTCAATCTTCACAATCAATATATCACATCCGTTCACTGCAAAATTAGGTAACGAATTGAAAAGTGAAGCAAATCTGCATAGACGTAGAAATAATGAGCGAGATAATGAGCGGGGGCGCTCACTCAATATAGATCGACAATGCTTTTTACGTCCCTCTTTTAGAATTGCCATTAAATTGGCACGCGCCAATGACAAATTTTCTTTGAAAGAGGGAGAGACAATGAAGTTGAGCGAAGAGCAAAGAAGTGCACTTTTGAGAGCATTGAGAGAGAGCATTGAGAGAGAGCATTGAAAGAGAGCATTGAAAGAGAGCATTGAAAGAGAACGTGTGCCCATGCATATGTATGTAAGCAAGAGTGTTTAAAGTTAGCAAATGCAAAATTCAACGAGCTGCTGCTAGTATATTGAGGAAATGTAAACGTATATGTATGTAGTAAATATAAAAGGAATTAATTAATAATTTTAATTATATTTTTCTGCTGCCAATACTGTGCCTGTCCCTCGTCACAAAAATGTTAATCTCTTCACTATTTATGGACCAATCCTGTTGAAAATTGGTGATTAGATGCGATCCATGATCCTACACCCGTAACCATAAAAAAATTTAATGATTTAACCTATAACCCTAATGTAGAGGTGATGTCAGGTTTTTTCGAATTGCGCCCCCCACAGTGGGCGTGGCGAAGTTTCAACATAAACTCGAGTTTCCTGACTTAATGGGGAGTCTATATTCCAAATTTGGAGGTCCTAGCCCCTACCATCTCTGAGAGCCTTTTTGATTACACGAACCGACGGACAAGGGTATATCGACTCGGCTGTTGATGCTGATCAATAATATATATACTTTATGGTGTCGGAGATGCTTCCTTCTGCCCTTTACATACTTTTGCACAAACTTAATATACCCGCTCAGGATATAAAAATATAAAAACTAACTTATAATTTTCGAGGTCGTCTTGTCCCACACCCAGTTTCCTGCCTTTTGTGTGAATGCTGCCTTCCATCGCACAGTGTAAGATTTTGCCAATCTAGGGGGACTTAATTCAATAGAGGTCGTATTTTTCAAGCTATCAAGCTATCCAACAAAAAAATTGTAGACAAACAGTTAAAGTGGGCGTTGCACCTTAAAGGGCGTAAAATACAGGAAACTCCGAAATTTTTAACATTCAAACCGCAATAAAATGAGGGGTTCTGTCCCCTGCTCGCTTCGCTGGCGATGAGATGCGGCGAGCACAATCGACTGTAGGATACCCTATGCCCTCGAGCTCCGATAGCCTCAAACGTATTTGCACGCCGTTAGGCACACCGAATGTCTGATGGTTCCGTATTCAATTTTCGACTAATTGTTCGTATTACATCTATTTGATCTAGTGAACCGATTTAAGCCAAATTCCTAATTCTCACCAACAAAGTGCATACTAATTCTTAATTTTCAACTGATCGTTTCTATGGTAGTTTGGTGGAGATATCTCAAGCAAAAATTAAGTTTTTCGTACTAAAACTTGATTTTCGACCGATCGTTCCTATGTTAGCTATAAGATATAGTGACCTGATTTCAACCAAATTTGGCAAGTACATATGTATAATACTATTTCAGGTGCATATTCTATGAGTTTGGTCGAGATATCTTAAACAACAAAAAAGTTGTTTGTACTAAAACTTGATTTTCGACTGATCGTTCGTATGGTAGCTATAAGATATAGTAGTCTGATTTTTACCAAATTTAGTCGGAATGTATGATACCATCCCAGATGCATATTCTATTAGTTTGGTCGATATACCTCAAACAACAAAAAAGTTTTTCATACTAAATCTTGATTTTTGATCGTTCCTTTGGCAGCTATATGATATAGTTGTTCGATCCAAATTTTAAAACAAACTTGATCTGCGCCCGGTATCCAGGTACTCACATATTAAATTTGAGGACTCTAGCTCTTATAGTCTCTGAGATCCTTTGACTCAAACAGACGGACAGACATACAGACGGCTGTTGATATTGATCAAGAATATATATACTTTATAGGGTCGAAGATGCTTCCTTCTGCCTGTTA
This sequence comes from Drosophila rellima, assembly GCA_035043635.1. Taxonomy (NCBI): domain Eukaryota; kingdom Metazoa; phylum Arthropoda; class Insecta; order Diptera; family Drosophilidae; genus Drosophila; species Drosophila rellima. Next base: position 446,108 of record JAWNMV010000095.1, on the reverse strand, counting down.
CATAAATTTCGAAACCCATTATACCCTTTTTGACAAATTTCAATTTTTTATTTTTTTAAGTTTTAGGTCAGTAGTACTCATTGTTTAGTCAACTAAAATTTTTTTTTTTAATTAATAATGAAAAAGATATATTTTTATTTTTTCAAATTGATATACGCTCATGCTTTTGGTTATAACTTTGAAATTACTGGCCGATCAAATGGAAACTGGTTTTGTTTTAATGGTTATTAAATTATTAAAATTAATTATTAAATTTAAAAAAAAAAACAACTAAATGTTGAAAAAAATAAATAGAGCTAATAACTTTTTGCAAATCTTTACTTTTTCTTTGCTGTGTTTTGGGAAACAATCAGAAAATGGTTTTATTGTTCTTCCGCTGCGGCTTGAGGTTGAAGGCGCGACATCAATTTTATAATTAACATTATTGGTTAAAAATCTGGATTTATCTTTCCTAGATTTACTACACCTCAACTCAAATTCATGGCACATTTTTGTTAAGTACAACTTTAACGTTTTCTGATTAATATCATTGCCAAAATCATCGCTTCATGCTCTAGGAGTGAGTTAAGCTAAACGGCTCTTACGTTGCTTGACCAACATCGAAAAACTCTGCGCGTGTTATTGCACTCATTGCAAAATTTAAGGCCTCTGGGCAAAATATGTGCAAAATTTTATTGCTGATTCTGATTCAGAATGATTTGAATATGATTGAATATTGTTAGTATTTTTCCACCAAAAATAGAATATTGTTAAAAATATACTTACTTTTTGCCACTTATTTAAAAACAAATATTAAATATACAACAAATAAAAATGTCCTTTATGTAAATTTGACGGCTCAAGGTGACCACACGATCCAATTGAAAAGACCTTGTCAACTTTGGCCCTTGTCTGATGCAATTTTGCATGCATTTCAAATGCACCGGTTCAAGAACCGTTATCTTATAAACAAAAATTGTTTGTTTTGTTTTGTGCTTGTTTTTGTACCATTTGAACATTTATAAATATAATTCTAAAAGCTAATTGACCTTAAACATTTTTTTTGTTCAACTAAGTCCCAAAATGTAAGCCAAAATCTAACACTGTGCATCGCCATCTTTAGTTTTGGCGTTGTTATGCAAATCTATAATATTATTATTAAATCTACATTTACATATATTATATTAATACCTATTTTATTATATACTTACTTCATTTAATTTGCCATACTCGCATGTTCTGCTTGTGCAGACTCCCAGCAACATATTTAAGGTACATATTTAGGGTTACTATTAGTGTTGTAGTCGAATATTAGACGATATTTATCAATTATTCATTATTAATATTGCTAACTGAACATATACATTTCACTAAGAATTGATAAAAGACAGCAGCAACAAAGTGTCGTAGTAGATAGAGATCGAGATTATGACACTGATAGCTTTTGCGTTAGAGAAATAACTAGTGTTACCAGAAAGTTTGGTTTTGCTTTGTGGTAATCCAAAATAGTTAAATTGTTACCATTCATAAAACTGATTTTGATTTAAATTTGCTTTGTTTTTATATCCTGAGCGGGTATATTAAGTTTGTTCAAAAGTATGTAACGGGGAGAAGGAAGCAACTCCGACACCATAAAATATATATATTCTTGATCAGCATCAACAGCCGAGTCGATATCTCAGAGATGGTAAGGGCTAGGACCATCAAATTTGGATAATAGACTCTCCATTAAGTCAGGCAACTCGAGTTTATGTTAAAATTTCGCCACGCCCACTGTGGGGGGCGTAATTCGAAGAAACCTGACACCACCTATAATTTTGGGTTTTGAGTTAAATCTTTAATTTATGGGTGTGTAGGATCATGCCCAGCAACTAATCACCAACTTTCAACACGATTGGTTCATAAATAGTGAAGATATTAACAAGTTTGTGGAAGCAAGATTATAGAATTAAAAAGATTCATTAATTCATTTTATATTTACTCTGCCAGAATGTATGTATATCGAGTTAGCCAGCGACTGCCTAACCGACGCAGTGGTCGAAGTGATAGGTGGGAGGCATGCTAAACATGAGACACGAGTTCGAGTCCGGGTGGTGCGTGCAGAATTTTATGTTTTTTGTTTATTGTCTCTCCAGCGTCAATGCTATTGGTCCATGGGTCTGATGGTAAGGATGCAAGTCCGTGCGTAAGTGGTCGTGTATTCGAGTCTTGGTTGTGACATTCAAATATATTTTAACTTTCGTTTTTTTTTATTTTTTCCTTTTAATGATTTTAAAAAATTTAATGATATCGTGATTTCAATTTGGTACATGCACTCATTTATATAATATATGTAAAATAGCTGCCGTAGAAATGATTGGTCGATAATTAAGGATTAGTATAAAAATTATTGCCCTTTTTTTGAGATATCTTAATCGAACTTGTTGCGTTTTACCTAGGCTCAGGGTATCTTACTGTCAATTGCACTCAACTGTTCCGCTTGTTAAAATTTAGATTATGCATATTGATAGCCTTTTAACAAAGTAACAAGCCAGAAGCATGTGCAATTTTGTTGCATTGCAGAAATAACCAGTGCTGCCAGGCAGTTTTTGTTTTGTAAGTATGCGGGATTTCATTTATTCAAATGGGTCTCTCTGCTGGTTCAAGGTACTGAGGCATGGTATTGGCATTTTAAACAATTTCTGATATCTTTAAAAAAAAAAATTTTCCCATCCAGTTATTTCGATCACTGATTAGCTGGATTGAGATTTTCTGATTGTGGCGGAAGTAGCAAAGTGAATTTTTGATGGTGTGTGACCCACATACGCATATACATATTTAGCCTCACTTTATATGATATTATCTCCGGCAAATTTATTTTTATATCGAACTACATATTTTAATGCAATATAATGCAATGCATAATGCAACAATTTATCTTTTTGGAATACAGTATTGAGCATTTCCTAACCATTTGGATCAAACGGATTTAAACTTTATGTCAAGAAAAGAAGAATATAATACATATGTTACACTAGCTTACAAAATTAAAAAAATGTTCTGTGGATTAAATCGAAGTGTGATTTTCTCATGGACTTTGGCCTACTAAGTACGAAAATCGAACTTAAAATTTATTCCAGGAAGAGTTTTGGAAATACTGTTTTTTTAATTTTCGAAGTTGTTTTGACGTTTTTGAATATCTCTCGAGTTCCAAGTGACAGATTTGCCGAAATAAGTACTCAAAATAAAGGTTACTGAACCTTCTATATGTTTTTTCATATAGTACTGGGCCTAAGTAGTTCGGATGCTAGTGATTTTAATTAGTTCAAATATTCAGGCTTTTTTTTTAATTTTCGAGGTCGAAATCGTTATGAAGAAAATAAAAATCGCAAGCATAAAATTTGTGTCAAGTGTTTTACTGTTGTGTCAAGCTAATATTGTTACAAAGAAATTAAGCTATTATTAATGAAATTCCATTAATAAACGGCGAAGCAAAAGAATGGTACCCGGTTGTGGAAGGGTAAAGCTTTGCCCAAAAGTCTTCTTAAAGCAATTCTGTTGGCACAAAAGTAACGTGCGTCGAAAAAGCATACAGAATGAGAATATTCATATCTCATCCTCTTAGCACATTCGTACTCTGATATAGCCAGACAAAGACAGTAATATAAAATTTTTTTGGTGAATAAAATATTTGTGGACCCTCAGAATTTAAAAAGCGTCGGTTTTTCATCGATGCTCACCGATGAAAATAGAACACGTCCTATTTCCATCGGTTTTTTGTGTCGGTCAAATGCCAACTTGATTAAACAATTTTTGTATGATATTGTTTAGAGTGTGACCAGGCTCTGTGAGAAATAAAACTGATGGGATTTAGGTTTGAAACCGACGGTAAAAAAGTGTCGGTTAAAAAGTGCTCGTCTGACGGACGCATTAGTGGTTTAACCCTTCATGTCATGTCACAATGTCAAGATTACCAAATAAAAACAAGGGGGCTCCGGCTACAGTCAAGTATGCTCGACTGTATAATACCCTGTGCCCTGGCTCTCCGATAGGTCATACGTATGTGGGCTACGTTAGGCATGCCGAAGGTGTGATGATGCGGCATTAACTTTTTGACTAATTGTTCGTATTACATCTATGTGATCTAGTGAACCGATTTAAACCAAATTACAAGTTCTGAATCTGTGAGATTGGTTGACTTATCTCTAAAAACAACAATATTTTTCGTACTTTATCTTAAAATTCGATCCTATGGCAGCTATTTGATATCATATTTCAACCAAACTTGGTCAGGATGTAGAATACCATCGCAAATGCGTATTCTGTTAGTTTGGTTGAAACACCTCAAACAACAAAAAAGTTTATCAGACTAAAACTTGATTTTGGACTGATCGTTCCTATGGCTGCTATATGGTATAGTGGTCCGAATTCAACCAAATTTTATCAGGATATATAGGACCATCCCAAATGCATGTCCTATTAGTTTGGTCGAGATCATTCAAACAACAAAAAAGTTTATTTTCCACTGATCGTTCCTATGACAGCAATATGATTTAGTGGTCCGATTGATTAAATTGTATTTAATTTAATTACAATAGTAAATCGTAATCGCAATCGCTGAAATCGATGTTGCTCATGCCAGGAGTAGCCATCAACTAAAATTTGCTCAGCTTGTTGAAATAATCTCTCCCCCTCTTCTTAATCATCGAAATCAGCTGTTAAAGGCTGCTGCATTGCGCGCGGAATTTAAATTTAAATGCAATACTTTAATATTTGTGATTCTTTTTCCAGGATTTGTTAAGCATATAAATAGAATGATAATAAATGAAAACCTATTGAACATATGTGCGAGCTTACTAGCTTATTATTAAACATAATAATTATTATAAATTCAGAGATTTCAGTGCTGTAAAATGATCTATCGTCGAGGTGTCGGGGTGCAAAATTATAAAGTGGCATTTATACATATCGCTTTTTGCAATGCATACTAATATCTACATACATATATTTTAACAGAATCGTAAATATGTATTAACTTAAACCATGCTAATATATTAAAATAGTATAGAAATTGTACCCAAGTGATATCGACAATTTTGCCTATCGCTCGTATTTGCGTTCGCACTCTTCGTACACGTGCTCACTGTTATGTTTTTGCACAAACAAATTTGCATATGCTATCTCGCTCACACTTGCCTATGTCTATGATTTTGATTTATGTGAATTAAAAGCAAATTTGAAATATCTTCTCTATTTAATAGTCAATCGCTTTGAAACTTTCAGGGTCATTAAATTGGCTTACTTCTTATCTTCCTGTTTAATTAAGAAGTCTTTTATTAAAGATCGCGTCTGATAATTGTTTTTTGCGATTGGCAGGCGAAAGAGGCGTGGCATCTAAAATTTAAAACAAACTTGATCTCCGCCCGCTATCCAGCAACCTACATACCAAATTTGAAGTCTCTAGCTTTTATAGTCTCTGAGATTCTTTGGCTCAAACACTCGGACAGACGGACCGACAGACGGACATGGCTCAATCGACTCGGCTATTGATGCTGATCAAGAATATATATACTTTATAGGGTCGGAGATGCTTCCTTCTGCCTGTTACATACATTGCACAAAACCATTATACCCTTTTTGACCATTTTCAATGGGCACGGGTAAAACAATTAGAGTATCTAAAGAATTAGTACATTAAATTTGGCGTAAAACTTAATAATGTTTTTAAGAAAAATATAGGATTATTAAAAATAACTTAAATATATAAAATAAAGATATAGCGGTAAAGTGTAAATTGTTAGCTTTGCCAATTATTTAGTTCGTCAGTGTATTAGAGCTGGGTCGACCACCCACGAAAGTATTTTATTTTTACACTATCGATATTTTGACTTCGATAGTTAACGATAGTATACTACGTTTTTCAAAATGTGTGCGTGTTTCAATCTTGTGATAATACATTAATATTTGTATGTAGGCTTGTTTTACTAAACTTTACTTCTATGTACTTTACCACACAAAATATTTAAATATATCGAACAAAAGTGTGCTATATACATTCTAGCTCGGCTGAAAAGTTCGTATCGTTTCTATTCTCTTCTAGAATTAAACCTGTATAATTTTTGATGAGTACCAACCTTTAAGAGAAATATGTTTTAATTTCAAAACTGTCAAACTAATTGTTTTTGAGATATAGCATTTTGGGTGAAGCAACATATGTTATTTTGAAAAAAAAAAATTTATAAAAAGGAATTTCGTGAGTTTATGAAACATTGTTTTTTCATGAAAAAAAAAATGCTGCTAATGCCAAAAAGTACCTGGATAAGTGTTATCCGGACTCTGCAGCAGGAAAAGCAACCATTCGTAAGTGGTTTGCAAAATTCTGTACAGGCCATATGAGCGCCGAAGACGATGAACGCAGTTGACGTCCAAAAGAGGCACCTACGGACGAAAAAATTAAAAAAATCCAAAAAATTATTTTGGAAGACCGTAAAGTGAAGTTAATACTGATAGCTGACACTCTGAAGATATCAAAGGAACGCGTTGGACTTATCACTCGTGAATATTTGGGTATGCAAAAGCTCTGTGCAAAGTGGGTGCCGCGCGAGCTCACAGTCGACCAAAAGCAACAACAAATGGATGATTCTCAGCAGTGTTTGAAGCAGTTCAATCGTCAAAGATCTGAGTTTTTGCGTCGATATGTGACAATGGATGAAACGTGGCTCCATTATTTAACTCCGGAATTCAATCGACAGTAAACCGAGTGGTCTGCACGCGATGAACCGACTCCAAAGAGTGGAAAGACGCAACTGTCTGTATTTTGGGATGCGCATGGAATAATTTTCATCGACTAACTTAAAAAAGGAAAAACCATAAATGACGACTACTAAATAGCGTTATTGGAGCGTCTGAAGGAAGAACCCCATTTGGAAAGGAAGAAAGTGGTGTTCCACCAGGACAATGCACATTGTCACAAATCCATGAAATCGATGGAAAATTGCATGAACTGGGCTTAGAATTGCATCTTCTATATTCTCCTGATCTGGCCCCCTGCGACTTTTTTCTGTTCTCAAATATCAAGAGAATGCTCGCTGGAAAGAAATTTAGAGCCAATGAAGAGGTAATAGCTGAAGCTGAGGCCTATTTTGAGGCAAAAGACGAACGATACTACAAAAATGGTGTCCAAAAGTTGGAAGATCGCTATACTCGCTGAATCGCCCTCAATGGAAACTACGTTGAATAAAAAATCGAATTCCGATAAAAAACAAATTAGTTTTTCTATTAAATGATACGAACTTTTCAGCACAAATGCTACATACATTCAAATACAATCAGTATGTATTCATAATACGTGCATACGCAACATATTGATCCGTGCACTATTTAAGATACAATTTATTTAAAATAAAGACAAAATTTCATATTTGCTGGATTTCTCTTACATACAAACATACACATATATTTATTTACTTTTTTAATGGATTAAGTTAAAAAGCTGGGAACAATTTAATTTCTTTGCAAAATTTTTTTTTGGTTTATTATTATTTATTTATCAGAAAATAGATATCAGAAAATTTTAAAATTACCTATACCAAGCTTTAGTACCATTCATAAAACAAGGGGCTTAGCCCTCTGCTCGTTTCGCTTGCCTACCCACGACTCGATTCGCTCGCAGTAGAGTGTGCTCGACTGTAGGATACCCTGAGCACTGACATTCCGATAACCTAATACTTATTTGCACGCCGAAGATTTGATGGAGCCGCATTAAATTTTCGACTATTTTTTCGTATTAAATCATATGTTCTTCTGAACTGATTTAAAGCAAATTCTATCATCTTGTTTAAGATGATAGAAAATTCCCAATCTGTGAGTTAGGTTGAGATATCTCCAAAAACAAAACAAAATTTCATACTTAACATTAATTTTTTATTAATCGTTTCTATGGCAGCTATATGATATAGTAGACCGATATAAACTAAATTTGGTCATTACATAAAGGACCACCATAGATGTATATTCTGTCAGATTGGTTAAGATACCTCAAACAAAAACAAAGTTTTTCGTATTAAAACTGATTTTCGACTTATCCTTCCTATGGCAGCTACATGATATAGAGGTCCGATTTCAACCAAATTTGATCAGGATGTATGGAACCATCTCTGATGCTTATTCTGTTAAATCTCAACAACAAAAAAGTTTTTCGTACTAAATCCCTTTTTTAACCATTTTTAATGGGCACAGGGTAAAAGGCTTTGATACCAACAAACAAACAAACTGACTTTTCATCTCATTTTGGGAAGGCGTGTTTTTTTTTTATCAAAGCTAGTTATCTTTTGAACCAGTTGTCGGATTTTGATGATCGAGGGGTCATTCAACGCGTATTTTTGATTAAAATAATAATAAAATAAAAAATGTACCTAAAAGCTCCAACGGCCTCACTTGCTGCAATAATCTAAACTTCGCCCCTCCCACTTACACCCGCTTATCTCACGAACCAGGTGAGTTTCCAATAATCTTAGTATGCACTTTTGTTAGAGCTATACTTTTCGATCGGTATACAACTCGAACTGATCGGACAGTCATAGCAAATTTTCCATTCTTCCTGTGTATGTTACTAGTCGCCTTTCGCAACCTTCGTGATGATTTCGTCACTAGCGCACACTGCCGCCCGCAGTTATTTTGCACAGAAATATTAATGCATAGAAATATATGTACGAGCATGACTATAGCGATTTATATTGATCCAAATATATACAGGGGTGCCACAGAAATCCAAATCGCGGAGATTTGACCAAAAAACCAACTCACACTTGTTTTACATACATAGGTGACACAGACCTCTGTGTCTCTCTCGATCTGTTTTTAAAATCTCATAACGCTTTTGCTGGATAATTATAAAACTAAAATACTAAAGTGTTAGTGTTTTGGAAAAGTCATAGAATTTTTAATAAATCTGCATAAGCAAATCTTAATATAGCTAATGTCTTAATGAAATAAGTTGATAACCGTTCCGAGCAAAATATATGCCACCTGACTTCGCAATCGATATAAAATAAGTTGGAGTCTTTAATGTCATTTTGATTGCTTGTTTTTATACCAAATATAAATACAAAATATTAGATAAAGTTGACATAAATGCAACTCTAAGTAGTGGATAGCTTAGAGTATATTAAAAAAAGTTACTGCGGCACACTTTGTTATTATTTAGTGGCAACTTATACACTGTTTGTTATGAATGTAAATGATAGTAAAAAGCAATTATTTGTTTTTATGTATGTAAATACACAAATAACAACAAGCGGAACAGTCGAGTGCAATCGACAGTAAGATACCGTGAGCCTAGGTAAAACGCAGCAAGTTCGATTAAGATATCTCTAGAAAGGGCAATAATTTTTATACTAATCCTTAATTATCGACCAATCTCCAATCGGCCAATTCCCTGGCGGCTATCATACATATAGGTATGATATAAACGAGCGATGTACCAATTTGCACGATATTATTAAATTTTTTAAACACATTCAAAGGAAAAAATAAAAAAAAAAGAATAAAATATATTTGAACGTCACAACCAAGACTCGAACCCACGACCTCTTACGCTCGGGCTAGTATCCTTACCATCAGACCCATGGACCGATCGTGTTGGCACTGTCAAATGTGTTATACATACATTTAGGCAGACAATTTAAATAAATGAAAAACACAAAATTCTGCATGCACCGCCCGGACTTGAACTCGCGTCTCATGTTTAGCATGCCTATCTCTTGGACCACTGTGCCGTCCTGGCAGATGCCGGCTAATTCGATATACATATATGCATACATTCTGGCAGACTAAATATAAAATTAATTGATTTATCATTTTAATTCTATTTCGTGTTGAAAATAGGTGATTAGTTGCTGACCAGTTGGCATACAAAATTGAAAATTCAGTTTTTTTTGAATCACGCCCCCACAGTGGGCGTGGCGAAATTTCAACATAAACTCGAGTTGTCTGACTAAATGGGGAGTCTATATTCCAAATTTGGTGGTCCTAGCTCTTACCATCTCTGAGATCCTTTTGTTTGTCCAACTGTTCTTTCCGCAAGAGATTAATGGCTAAGGTTGGTGGGAAAAGTCATATTTTCTTAAAGTTTTATTTTAATTTGAGCGTTATCGAAATGCATGCAAATGCAATGACAACAATGACTAAAATTAATACAGAGCTAACGCACACCCAAAATTTTTTGGTTTGCAAAATAATACTCGACAAATTTTTGACATAATCTTTGATATTTATCTACAAATTTTTTTGTTCATTATATGAAGAACGTCGATTTGACATAACTATGCGTTAGTGGTCTTACAGCAGACTTATTTTTACAAGTTCATGTAAAGCATCTCACATTGAATGCGGAAGATTGACTGGAGACTCAAAAAATAATATTAATAAATATACGTATTTAGTCAAAATGACATTATGTTGCTATAAGTATGCCATGGTGGTATGCAATTCTTTCCGACTTATATATACACATATATTTTTTTTTTATGAATACACCGTATCTGGATTAAAATTCACATGCGAAATCCAAATCTCAACAGCTTTTAATTTTATACCCAAATCGTAGCTTAGTGAAATGTCAAGAAAAAACAAATACTTCAATAGATTAAATAGTAAATGCAAAAATAAATATACTAAGTAATAATGCAGTTTCAATAATTAAGCAACGCTAGAGGAAATGATAACTGAACTAAACTTAACAATAAATAATTATAGAAAGAACTTGTAATTCATTTAAAAGATATACATAAACAAACATATAATAACATGAATACCTGCCTTCAACAAATTTGTTTATAAAACCTATTAATACTGTCTTAATTTACACAACATAAAGGAACAACATATTTAAAAAAAAAACAACAAATAAATGAGAAAATTACAAATTTAAACAAATATAAGTCTTTCACTGATTATACTAGGTTTATTCTAAGTCTAATATGTTTTTCCATGGTAGAACTATTTATGTCAAATCTACTATTCTCTAAAGCTTTTCTCCAGAGGCGAGCTTGTATAAGATTCCAGATAAGTTTTTAATTAATAAAACTAACAACGATTTTTAACTTAGTTCACTTTAATTAATTTCAAGTAGACTTCGATTTTTAACTTAGTTCACTTTAATTAATTTCAAGTAGACTTCATGTGATGGCGGTAGAAAACGAAAGGCTTACAAAATGACTTAGCATAAGTTCAACAAATTAATAGTCACAGCCTTTCGATAAGTTCTAGGATTGATTTAGACTTAGAGGATAGCCGGGATCTGGAAACGCCGGAATGAAACCTTCAGTTCGGATTGCTTGATTAAGCGATGCAAACATTTCCCCCCTTTGCACGGAGTGGCAAGAGAACTGGGAGAGGGGGGAGCGGATCTAAGCGCTGCATGGTACGGACGGGTGCTTTGGGCTAGCGGAAGGCCACCTTGGGTAGACATCCGATCCTGAAAGTGCTCGCGCACTCCTTCCCCTAACGCCCGCAGAGGAGTCCGGAATTGGAGATCCGGTTCCAATTTGAGGACAGCCTCGAAATTGGGCTCTGTGGTTGTGGTCGGGCCTATGGTGGCCAAGCATACCCGGTCCTCGCCTTCGCTGATGTGCCGCAGCTTCATCGTCAACGCGAGTGAGGCGTTGATCGTACTCACGGCTGCGCATGGATCGATGAGGGCCCGGAGGTCAAACGTCGTCTCCCTGATGTACACGAGTACCAACGCCGTGGGCAGCACATACACGCTCTTTTCTTGCAGCAGTGAGTCCAGCGTAGGCGGATTCCTGGAGCCGAAGGGAGACCGGGAGGTGGACGGAGACCGAATGCGTGCCTGCACGGGACGATCTGCTTCGTGGATATGGAGCAATGTATGATGTGTCTCACGGCAGACGCGACTAAGCAGTTTGCGCAGTACTTATTTACTAACACCGCTCGGAGCCACTTCACCCCCGTGAGACGCACAAAGCGCTTGCACTTGCGCAGCGGGTGAATGCCGCAAAAGACTCGCCAGCGGAAGGACGCAGTTCCTCGAGTACGTCAGTCATCCCAAGTTTGGGCGTGGGACCTGCGGGGTGCCATTAAACAGAAAATTGGGCTATGTGCTGGAAATAGAAAATACTGGAGTTATTAATTACTTCTAAAACAACCTATTTCCGAGGTAAAAGTCTACTGACAAAAACATTTCCATTCCCCAAAATTTCTGATATCTAATTTTGTGACGAACGATATTAAATTGTATAAATAACTTATGCTAAAAAAAGACAGTTTTTGATTTTGGAAGACCGTAAAGTTAAGTTAATACTGATGGCTGATACTCTGAAGATATCAAAGGAACGCGTTGGACTTATCACTCGTGAATATTTGGGTATGCAAAAGCTCTGTGCAAAGTGGGTGCCGCGCGAGCTCACAGTCGACCAAAAGCAACAACAAATGGATGATTCTCAGCAGTGTTTGAAGCAGTTCAATCGTCAAAGATCTGAGTTTTTGCGTCGATATGTGACAATGGATGAAACGTGGCTCCATTATTTAACTCCGGAATTCAATCGACAGTAAACCGAGTGGTCTGCACGCGATGAACCGACTCCAAAGAGTGGAAAGACGCAACTGTCTGTATTTTGCGATGCGCATGGAATAATTTTCATCGACTAACTTAAAAAAGGAAAAACCATAAATGACGACTACTAAATAGCGTTATTGGAGCGTTTGAAGGAAGAACTTTCGGGAAAACGACCCCATTTGGAAAGGAAGAAAGTGGTGTTCCACCAGGACAATGCACATTGTCACAAATCCATGAAAACGATGGAAAATTGCATGAACTGGGCTTAGAATTGCATCTTCTATATTCTCCTGATCTGGCCCCCTGCGACTTTTTTCTGTTCTCAAATATCAAGAGAATGCTCGCTGGAAAGAAATTTAGAGCCGATGAAGAGGTAATAGCTGAAGCTGAGGCCTATTTTGAGGCAAAAGACGAACGATACTACAAAAATGGTGTCCAAAAGTTGGAAGATCGCTATACTCGCTGAATCGCCCTCAATGGAAACTACGTTGAATAAAAAATCGAATTCCGATAAAAAACAAATTAGTTTTTCTATTAAATGATACGAACTTTTCAGCACAAATGCTACATACATTCAAATACAATCAGTATGTATTCATAATACGTGCATACGCAACATATTGATCCGTGCACTATTTAAGATACAATTTATTTAAAATAAAGACAAAATTTCATATTTGCTGGATTTCTCTTACATACAAACATACACATATATTTATTTACTTTTTTAATGGATTAAGTTAAAAAGCTGGGAACAATTTAATTTCTTTGCAAAATTTTTTTTTGGTTTATTATTATTTATTTATCAGAAAATAGATATCAGAAAATTTTAAAATTACCTATACCAAGCTTTAGTACCATTCAAAAAACAAGGGGCTTAGCCCTCTGCTCGTTTCGCTTGCCTACCCACGACTCGATTCGCTCGCAGTAGAGTGTGCTCGACTGTAGGATACCCTGAGCACTGACATTCCGATAACCTAATACTTATTTGCACGCCGAAGATTTGATGGAGCCGCATTAAATTTTCGACTATTTTTTCGTATTAAATCATATGTTCTTCTGAACTGATTTAAAGCAAATTCTATCATCTTGTTTAAGATGATAGAAAATTCCCAATCTGTGAGTTAGGTTGAGATATCTCCAAAAACAAAACAAAATTTCATACTTAACATTAATTTTTTATTAATCGTTTCTATGGCAGCTATATGATATAGTAGACCGATATAAACTAAATTTGGTCATTACATAAAGGACCACCATAGATGTATATTCTGTCAGATTGGTTAAGATACCTCAAACAAAAACAAAGTTTTTCGTATTAAAACTGATTTTCGACTTATCCTTCCTATGGTAGCTACATGATATAGAGGTCAGATTTCAACCAAATTTGATCAGGATGTATGGAACCATCTCTGATGCTTATTCTGTTAAATCTCAACAACAAAAAAGTTTTTCGTACTAAATCCCTTTTTTAACCATTTTTAATGGGCACAGGGTAAAAGGCTTTGATACCAACAAACAAACAAACTGACTTTTCATCTCATTTTGGGAAGGCGTGCTTTTTTTTTATCAAAGCTAGTTATCTTTTGAACCAGTTGTCGGATTTTGATGATCGAGGGGTCATTCAACGCGTATATTTGATTAAAATAATAATAAAATAAAAAATTTACCAAAAAGCTCCAACGGCCTCATTTGCTGCAATAATCTAAACTTCGCCACTCCCACTTACACCCGCTTATCTCACGAACCAGGTGAGTTTCCAATAATCTTAGTATGCACTTTTGTGTTTTTTTTTTTTTCATTCTTCCTGTGTATGTTACTAGTCGCCTTTCGCAACCTTCGTGATGATTTCGTCACTAGCGCACACTGCCGCCCGCAGTGATTTTGCACAGAAATATTAATGCATAGAAATATATGTACGAGCATGACTATAGCGATTTATATTGATCCAAATATATACAGGGGTGCCACAGAAATCCAAATCGCGGAGATTTGACCAAAAAACCAACTCACACTTGTTTTACATACATAGGTGACACAGACCTCTGTGTCTCTCTCGATCTGTTTTTAAAATCTCATAACGCTTTTGCTGGATAATTATAAAACTAAAATACTAAAGTGTTAGTGTTTTGGAAAAGTCATAGAATTTTTAATAAATCTGCATAAGCACATCTTAATATAACTAATGTCTTAATGAAATAAGTTGATAACCGTTCCGAGCAAAATATATGCCACTAGACTTCGCAATCGATATAAAATAAGTTGGAGTCTTCAATGTAATTTTGATTGCTTGTTTTTATACCAAATATAAATACAAAATATTAGATAAAGTTGACATAAATGCAACTCTAAGTAGTGGATAGCTTAGAGTATATTAAAAAAAGTTACTGCGGCACACTTTGTTATTATTTAGTGGCAACTTATACACTGTTTGTTATGAATGTAAATGATAGTAAAAAGCAATTATTTGTTTTTATGTATGTAAATACACAAATAACAACAAGCGGAACAGTCGAGTGCAATCGACAGTAAGATACCGTGAGCCTAGGTAAAACGCAGCAAGTTCGATTAAGATATCTCTAGAAAGGGCAATAATTTTTATACTAATCCTTAATTATCGACCAATCTCCAATCGGCCAATTCCCTGGCGGCTATCATACATATAGGTATGATATAAACGAGCGATGTACCAATTTGCACGATATTATTAAATTTTTTAAACACATTCAAAGGAAAAAATAAAAAAAAAAGAATAAAATATATTTGAACGTCACAACCAAGGCTCGAACCCACGACCTCTTACGCTCGGGCTAGTATCCTTACCATCAGACCCATGGACCGATCGTGTTGGCACTGTCAAATGTGTTATACATACATTTAGGCAGACAATTTAAATAAATGAAAAACACAAAATTCTGCATGCACCGCCCGGACTTGAACTCGCGTCTCATGTTTAGCATGCCTATCTCTTGGACCACTGTGCCGTCCTGGCAGATGCCGGCTAATTCGATATACATATATGCATACATTCTGGCAGACTAAATATAAAATTAATTGATTTATCATTTTAATTCTATTTCGTGTTGAAAATAGGTGATTAGTTGCTGACCAGTTGGCATACAAAATTGAAAATTCAGTTTTTTTTGAATCACGCCCCCACAGTGGGCGTGGCGAAATTTCAACATAAACTCGAGTTGTCTGACTAAATGGGGAGTCTATATTCCAAATTTGGTGGTCCTAGCTCTTACCATCTCTGAGATCCTTTTGTTTGTCCAACTGTTCTTTCCGCAAGAGATTAATGGCTAAGGTTGGTGGGAAAAGTCATATTTTCTTAAAGTTTTATTTTAATTTGAGCGTTATCGAAATGCATGCAAATGCAATGACAACAATGACTAAAATTAATACAGAGCTAACGCACACCCAAAATTTTTTGGTTTGCAAAATAATACTCGACAAATTTTTGACATAATCTTTGATATTTATCTACAAATTTTTTTGTTCATTATATGAAGAACGTCGATTTGACATAACTATGCGTTAGTGGTCTTACAGCAGACTTATTTTTACAAGTTCATGTAAAGCATCTCACATTGAATGCGGAAGATTGACTGGAGACTCAAAAAATAATATTAATAAATATACGTATTTAGTCAAAATGACATTATGTTGCTATAAGTATGCCATGGTGGTATGCAATTCTTTCCGACTTATATATACACATATATTTTTTTTTTATGAATACACCGTATCTGGATTAAAATTCACATGCGAAATCCAAATCTCAACAGCTTTTAATTTTATACCCAAATCGTAGCTTAGTGAAATGTCAAGAAAAAACAAATACTTCAATAGATTAAATAGTAAATGCAAAAATAAATATACTAAGTAATAATGCAGTTTCAATAATTAAGCAACGCTAGAGGAAATGATAACTGAACTAAACTTAACAATAAATAATTATAGAAAGAACTTGTAATTCATTTAAAAGATATACATAAACAAACATATAATAACATGAATACCTGCCTTCAACAAATTTGTTTATAAAACCTATTAATACTGTCTTAATTTACACAACATAAAGGAACAACATATTTAAAAAAAAAACAACAAATAAATGAGAAAATTACAAATTTAAACAAATATAAGTCTTTCACTGATTATACTAGGTTTATTCTAAGTCTAATATGTTTTTCCATGGTAGAACTATTTATGTCAAATCTACTATTCTCTAAAGCTTTTCTCCAGAGGCGAGCTTGTATAAGATTCCAGATAAGTTTTTAATTAATAAAACTAACAACGATTTTTAACTTAGTTCACTTTAATTAATTTCAAGTAGACTTCATGTGATGGCGGTAGAAAACGAAAGGCTTACAAAATGACTTAGCATAAGTTCAACAAATTAATAGTCACAGCCTTTCGATAAGTTCTAGGATTGATTTAGACTTAGAGGATAGCCGGAATGAAACCTTCAGTTCGGATTGCTTGATTAAGCGATGCAAACATTTCCCCCCTTTGCACGGAGTGGCAAGAGAACTGAGAGAGGGGGGAGCGGATCTAAGCGCTGCATGGTACGGACGGGTGCTTTGGGCTAGCGGAAGGCCACCTTGGGTAGACATCCGATCCTGAAAGTGCTCGCGCACTCCTTCCCCTAACGCCCGCAGAGGAGTCCGGAATTGGAGATCCGGTTCCAATTTGAGGACAGCCTCGAAATTGGGCTCTGTGGTTGTGGTCGGGCCTATGGTGGCCAAGCATACCCGGTCCTCGCCTTCGCTGATGTGCCGCAGCTTCATCGTCAACGCGAGTGAGGCGTTGATCGTACTCACGGCTGCGCATGGATCGATGAGGGCCCGGAGGTCAAACGTCGTCTCCCTGATGTACACGAGTACCAACGCCGTGGGCAGCACATACACGCTCTTTTCTTGCAGCAGTGAGTCCAGCGTAGGCGGATTCCTGGAGCCGAAGGGAGACCGGGAGGTGGACGGAGACCGAATGCGTGCCTGCACGGGACGATCTGCTTCGTGGATATGGAGCAATGTATGATGTGTCTCACGGCAGACGCGACTAAGCAGTTTGCGCAGTACTTATTTACTAACACCGCTCGGAGCCACTTCACCCCCGTGAGACGCACAAAGCGCTTGCACTTGCGCAGCGGGTGAATGCCGCAAAAGACTCGCCAGCGGAAGGACGCAGTTCCTCGAGTACGTCAGTCATCCCAAGTTTGGGCGTGGGACCTGCGGGGTGCCATTAAACAGAAAATTGGGCTATGTGCTGGAAATAGAAAATACTGGAGTTATTAATTACTTCTAAAACAACCTATTTCCGAGGTAAAAGTCTACTGACAAAAACATTTCCATTCCCCAAAATTTCTGATATCTAATTTTGTGACGAACGATATTAAATTGTATAAATAACTTATGCTAAAAAAAGACAGTTTTTGATTTTGGAAGACCGTAAAGTTAAGTTAATACTGATGGCTGATACTCTGAAGATATCAAAGGAACGCGTTGGACTTATCACTCGTGAATATTTGGGTATGCAAAAGCTCTGTGCAAAGTGGGTGCCGCGCGAGCTCACAGTCGACCAAAAGCAACAACAAATGGATGATTCTCAGCAGTGTTTGAAGCAGTTCAATCGTCAAAGATCTGAGTTTTTGCGTCGATATGTGACAATGGATGAAACGTGGCTCCATTATTTAACTCCGGAATTCAATCGACAGTAAACCGAGTGGTCTGCACGCGATGAACCGACTCCAAAGAGTGGAAAGACGCAACTGTCTGTATTTTGGGATGCGCATGGAATAATTTTCATCGACTAACTTAAAAAAGGAAAAACCATAAATGACGACTACTAAATAGCGTTATTGGAGCGTTTGAAGGAAGAACTTTCGGGAAAACGACCCCATTTGGAAAGGAAGAAAGTGGTGTTCCACCAGGACAATGCACATTGTCACAAATCCATGAAAACGATGGAAAATTGCATGAACTGGGCTTAGAATTGCATCTTCTATATTCTCCTGATCTGGGCCCCTGCGACTTTTTTCTGTTCTCAAATATCAAGAGAATGCTCGCTGGAAAGAAATTTAGAGCCGATGAAGAGGTAATAGCTGAAGCTGAGGCCTATTTTGAGGCAAAAGACGAACGATACTACAAAAATGGTGTCCAAAAGTTGGAAGATCGCTATACTCGCTGAATCGCCCTCAATGGAAACTACGTTGAATAAAAAATCGAATTCCGATAAAAAACAAATTAGTTTTTCTATTAAATGATACGAACTTTTCAGCACAAATGCTACATACATTCAAATACAATCAGTATGTATTCATAATACGTGCATACGCAACATATTGATCCGTGCACTATTTAAGATACAATTTATTTAAAATAAAGACAAAATTTCATATTTGCTGGATTTCTCTTACATACAAACATACACATATATTTATTTACTTTTTTAATGGATTAAGTTTAAAAGCTGGGAACAATTTAATTTCTTTGCAAAATTTTTTTTTGGTTTATTATTATTTATTTATCAGAAAATAGATATCAGAAAATTTTAAAATTACCTATACCAAGCTTTAGTACCATTCAAAAAACAAGGGGCTTAGCCCTCTGCTCGTTTCGCTTGCCTACCCACGACTCGATTCGCTCGCAGTAGAGTGTGCTCGACTGTAGGATACCCTGAGCACTGACATTCCGATAACCTAATACTTATTTGCACGCCGAAGATTTGATGGAGCCGCATTAAATTTTCGACTATTTTTTCGTATTACATCATATGTTCTTCTGAACTGATTTAAAGCAAATTCTATCATCTTGTTTAAGATGATAGAAAATTCCCAATCTGTGAGTTAGGTTGAGATATCTCCAAAAACAAAACAAAATTTCATACTTAACATTAATTTTTTATTAATCGTTTCTATGGCAGCTATATGATATAGTAGACCGATATAAACTAAATTTGGTCATTACATAAAGGACCACCATAGATGTATATTCTGTCAGATTGGTTAAGATACCTCAAACAAAAACAAAGTTTTTCGTATTAAAACTGATTTTCGACTTATCCTTCCTATGGTAGCTACATGATATAGAGGTCCGATTTCAACCAAATTTGATCAGGATGTATGGAACCATCTCTGATGCTTATTCTGTTAAATCTCAACAACAAAAAAGTTTTTCGTACTAAATCCCTTTTTTAACCATTTTTAATGGGCACAGGGTAAAAGGCTTTGATACCAACAAACAAACAAACTGACTTTTCATCTCATTTTGGGAAGGCGTGCTTTTTTTTTATCAAAGCTAGTTATCTTTTGAACCAGTTGTCGGATTTTGATGATCGAGGGGTCATTCAACGCGTATATTTGATTAAAATAATAATAAAATAAAAAATTTACCAAAAAGCTCCAACGGCCTCATTTGCTGCAATAATCTAAACTTCGCCCCTCCCACTTACACCCGCTTATCTCACGAACCAGGTGAGTTTCCAATAATCTTAGTATGCACTTTTGTGTTTTTTTTTTTTCCATTCTTCCTGTGTATGTTACTAGTCGCCTTTCGCAACCTTCGTGATGATTTCGTCACTAGCGCACACTGCCGCCCGCAGTGATTTTGCACAGAAATATTAATGCATAGAAATATATGTACGAGCATGACTATAGCGATTTATATTGATCCAAATATATACAGGGGTGCCACAGAAATCCAAATCGCGGAGATTTAACCAAAAAACCAACTCACACTTGTTTTACATACATAGGTGACACAGACCTCTGTGTCTCTCTCGATCTGTTTTTAAAATCTCATAACGCTTTTGCTGGATAATTATAAAACTAAAATACTAAAGTGTTAGTGTTTTGGAAAAGTCATAGAATTTTTAATAAATCTGCATAAGCACATCTTAATATAACTAATGTCTTAATGAAATAAGTTGATAACCGTTCCGAGCAAAATATATGCCACTAGACTTCGCAATCGATATAAAATAAGTTGGAGTCTTCAATGTAATTTTGATTGCTTGTTTTTATACCAAATATAAATACAAAATATTAGATAAAGTTGACATAAATGCAACTCTAAGTAGTGGATAGCTTAGAGTATATTAAAAAAAGTTACTGCGGCACACTTTGTTATTATTTAGTGGCAACTTATACACTGTTTGTTATGAATGTAAATGATAGTAAAAAGCAATTATTTGTTTTTATGTATGTAAATACACAAATAACAACAAGCGGAACAGTCGAGTGCAATCGACAGTAAGATACCGTGAGCCTAGGTAAAACGCAGCAAGTTCGATTAAGATATCTCTAGAAAGGGCAATAATTTTTATACTAATCCTTAATTATCGACCAATCTCCAATCGGCCAATTCCCTGGCGGCTATCATACATATAGGTATGATATAAACGAGCGATGTACCAATTTGCACGATATTATTAAATTTTTTAAACACATTCAAAGGAAAAAATAAAAAAAAAAGAATAAAATATATTTGAACGTCACAACCAAGGCTCGAACCCACGACCTCTTACGCTCGGGCTAGTATCCTTACCATCAGACCCATGGACCGATCGTGTTGGCACTGTCAAATGTGTTATACATACATTTAGGCAGACAATTTAAATAAATGAAAAACACAAAATTCTGCATGCACCGCCCGGACTTGAACTCGCGTCTCATGTTTAGCATGCCTATCTCTTGGACCACTGTGCCGTCCTGGCAGATGCCGGCTAATTCGATATACATATATGCATACATTCTGGCAGACTAAATATAAAATTAATTGATTTATCATTTTAATTCTATTTCGTGTTGAAAATAGGTGATTAGTTGCTGACCAGTTGGCATACAAAATTGAAAATTCAGTTTTTTTTGAATCACGCCCCCACAGTGGGCGTGGCGAAATTTCAACATAAACTCGAGTTGTCTGACTAAATGGGGAGTCTATATTCCAAATTTGGTGGTCCTAGCTCTTACCATCTCTGAGATCCTTTTGTTTGTCCAACTGTTCTTTCCGCAAGAGATTAATGGCTAAGGTTGGTGGGAAAAGTCATATTTTCTTAAAGTTTTATTTTAATTTGAGCGTTATCGAAATGCATGCAAATGCAATGACAACAATGACTAAAATTAATACAGAGCTAACGCACACCCAAAATTTTTTGGTTTGCAAAATAATACTCGACAAATTTTTGACATAATCTTTGATATTTATCTACAAATTTTTTTGTTCATTATATGAAGAACGTCGATTTGACATAACTATGCGTTAGTGGTCTTACAGCAGACTTATTTTTACAAGTTCATGTAAAGCATCTCACATTGAATGCGGAAGATTGACTGGAGACTCAAAAAATAATATTAATAAATATACGTATTTAGTCAAAATGACATTATGTTGCTATAAGTATGCCATGGTGGTATGCAATTCTTTCCGACTTATATATACACATATATTTTTTTTTTATGAATACACCGTATCTGGATTAAAATTCACATGCGAAATCCAAATCTCAACAGCTTTTAATTTTATACCCAAATCGTAGCTTAATGAAATGTCAAGAAAAAACAAATACTTGAATAGATTAAATAGTAAATGCAAAAATAAATATACTAAGTAGTAATGCAGTTTCAATAATTAAGCAACGCTAGAGGAAATGATAACTGAACTAAACTTAACAATAAATAATTATAGAAAGAACTTGTAATTCATTTAAAAGATATACATAAACAAACATATAATAACATGAATACCTGCCTTCAACAAATTTGTTTATAAAACCTATTAATACTTTCTTAATTTACACAACATAAAGGAACAACATATTTTAAAAAAAAACAACAAATAAATGAGAAAATTACAAATTTAAACAAATATAAGTCTTTCACTGATTATACTAGGTTTATTCTAAGTCTAATATGTTTTTCCATGGTAGAACTATTTATGTCAAATCTACTATGCTCTAAAGCTTTTCTCCAGAAGCAAGCTTGTATAAGATTCCAGATAAGTTTTTAATTAATAAAACTAACAACGATTTTTAACTTAGTTCACTTTAATTAATTTCAAGTAGACTTCATGTGATGGCGGTAGAAAACGAAAGGCTTACAAAATGACTTAGCATAAGTTCAACAAATTAATAGTCACAGCCTTTCGATAAGTTCTAGGATTGATTTAGACTTAGAGGATAGCCGGGATCTGGAAACGCCGGAATGAAACCTTCAGTTCGGATTGCTTGATTAAGCGATGCAAACATTTCCCCCCTTTGCACGGAGTGGCAAGAGAACTGAGAGAGGGGGGAGCGGATCTAAGCGCTGCATGGTACGGACGGGTGCTTTGGGCTAGCGGAAGGCCACCTTGGGTAGACATCCGATCCTGAAAGTGCTCGCGCACTCCTTCCCCTAACGCCCGCAGAGGAGTCCGGAATTGGAGATCCGGTTCCAATTTGAGGACAGCCTCGAAATTGGGCTCTGTGGTTGTGGTCGGGCCTATGGTGGCCAAGCATACCCGGTCCTCGCCTTCGCTGATGTGCCGCAGCTTCATCGTCAACGCGAGTGAGGCGTTGATCGTACTCACGGCTGCGCATGGATCGATGAGGGCCCGGAGGTCAAACGTCGTCTCCCTGATGTACACGAGTACCAACGCCGTGGGCAGCACATTCACGCTCTTTTCTTGCAGCAGTGAGTCCAGCGTAGGCGGATTCCTGGAGCCGAAGGGAGACCGGGAGGTGGACGGAGACCGAATGCGTGCCTGCACGGGACGATCTGCTTCGTGGATATGGAGCAATGTATGATGTGTCTCACGGCAGACGCGACTAAGCAGTTTGCGCAGTACTTATTTACTAACACCGCTCGGAGCCACTTCACCCCCGTGAGACGCACAAAGCGCTTGCACTTGCGCAGCGGGTGAATGCCGCAAAAGACTCGCCAGCGGAAGGACGCAGTTCCTCGAGTACGTCAGTCATCCCAAGTTTGGGCGTGGGACCTGCGGGGTGCCATTAAACAGAAAATTGGGCTATGTGCTGGAAATAGAAAATACTGGAGTTATTAATTACTTCTAAAACAACCTATTTCCGAGGTAAAAGTCTACTGACGAAAACATTTCCATTCCCCAAAATTTCTGATATCTAATTTTGTGACGAACGATATTAAATTGTATAAATAACTTATGGTAAAAAAAAACAGTTTTTGATTTTGGAAGACCGTAAAGTTAAGTTAATACTGATGGCTGATACTCTGAAGATATCAAAGGAACGCGTTGGACTTATCACTCGTGAATATTTGGGTATGCAAAAGCTCTGTGCAAAGTGGGTGCCGCGCGAGCTCACAGTCGACCAAAAGCAACAACAAATGGATGATTCTCAGCAGTGTTTGAAGTAGTTCAATCGTCAAAGATCTGAGTTTCTGCGTCGATATGTGACAATGGATGAAACGTGGCTCCATTATTTAACTCCGGAATTCAATCGACAGTAAACCGAGTGGTCTGCACGCGATGAACCGACTCCAAAGAGTGGAAAGACGCAACTGTCTGTATTTTGGGATGCGCATGGAATAATTTTCATCGACTAACTTAAAAAAGGAAAAACCATAAATGACGACTACTAAATAGCGTTATTGGAGCGTTTGAAGGAAGAACTTTCGGGAAAACGACCCCATTTGGAAAGGAAGAAAGTGGTGTTCCACCAGGACAATGCACATTGTCACAAATCCATGAAAACGATGGAAAATTGCATGAACTGGGCTTAGAATTTCATCTTCTATATTCTCCTGATCTGGCCCCCTGCGACTTTTTTCTGTTCTCAAATATCAAGAGAATGCTCGCTGGAAAGAAATTTAGCGCCGATGAAGAGGTAATAGCTGAAGCTAAGGCCTATTTTGAGGCAAAAGACGAACGATACTACAAAAATGGTGTCCAAAAATTGGAAGATCGCTATACTCGCTGAATCGCCCTCAATGGAAATTACGAATTACGATACGAACTTTTCAGCAAAAAGTGCTACATACATTTAAATACAATCAGTATGTATTCATAATACGTGCATACACAACATATTGATCCGTGCACTATTTAAGATACAATTTATTTAAAATAAAGACAAAATTTCATATTTGCTGGATTTCTCTTACATACAAACATATACTTATACTTATTTACATTTTTAATGGATTAAGTTAAAAAGCTGGGAACAATTTAATTTGTTTGCAAAATTTTTTTAGGTTTGTTATTATTTATTTATCTGAAAATAGATATCAGAAAATTTTAAAATTGCCTATACCAAGCTTTAGTACCATTCAAAATCAAGGGGGCTTGGCCCTCTGCTCGCTTCGCTTGCCTACCCACGACTCGATTCGCTCGCAGTCGAGTGTGCTCGACTGTAAATACCCTGTACACTGACATTCCGATAACCTAATACGTATTTGCACGCCGAAGGTTTGATGGTGCCGCATTAAATTTTCGACTATTTTTTCGTACTACATCATATGTTCTTCTGAACTGATTTAAACCAAATTCTATCATCTTGTTTAAGATGATAGAAAATTCCCAATCTGTGAGTTAGGTTGAGATATCTCCAAACACAAAAAAAAATTTCATACTTAACATTAATTTATTATTCATCGTTTCTATGGCAGCTATATGATACCTCAGTAAAATAGCTATATGTGCAAATATTCTTTTCGATACTGGTCGCATTATAATAAGCGTATTTTTATTTTAAGTAAACAGTTTTTTTTCGTTTATGTTTTGTGTTCTTCTGCAATGCTTGAGTTTCGTTCGGAAGCCTTTTCTATAGTACCGTTAGTTAAAAAATGTGCGAGAGCTAGAGATCTTCGTAGAAAATGGGTAAATGTGCAATTCGTTATAATTGACCGTTTCGTGCAGTGGTGTCAATAAAGTTGTAGTAAATGTTATAAGATTGGACTGTGAGATCGTAATCATAATTATCGTGTTTAATTCGAGCGACATTTTTAAACAAGAGTATTCAAAAAACCTAAAATGCCTCGTGATACTGAACTTTCGCAAGAAGAGCAAGTTAAGATAAAAACTATGTATGAGAGTGGGGTTAAAGTTGGAGAAATTGCTGTCAAAACAAATCGCCATCGTAACATAATCACAAATTTTTTTAAAAATCTCGAAGGATATTCTGATTGTAAGAGTAGTGGTCCCGTGTCTTCAATTAATGATCGCGTAAAGGGGCACATTAAACAACTTGCTACCCAAGACTTGATGAGTTGCTCAAAAATTAAAGCTGAACTGGGACTATCAGTCACTCGACAAAGAGTTCAACAAATTTTGCGAGAGGACTTTCACTTAAAATATGAAAATAAAGTGCCTAAACCACGCCTAACCCAAAGGCATAAAAATGCTCGAATAGACTTCTATGATAAGTACAAATTCTGGGAAGAGGAATTTGATTTCTTAATTTTTAGCGACGAAAAGAAGTTCAACCTGGA
The DNA here is from genome assembly GCA_035043635.1 of Drosophila rellima. Lineage (NCBI taxonomy): Eukaryota > Metazoa > Arthropoda > Insecta > Diptera > Drosophilidae > Drosophila > Drosophila rellima. The sequence goes on along the minus strand of JAWNMV010000095.1, from coordinate 420,129 downwards.
CGGCCCTGATGGTCACCACAAATATTGGAGAGATCCCCGCCATCCCCGACAGACTTGCTTGGAGGAGGATCCCTCATGTCATGGGCTGCATTCAGTGCTAAGGGAAAGTCTCAGATGTGTTTTATATCCACTCGAATGAATGCTGAAAAATATGTCAAGCTATTACAATATGAGCTTATATCACTTGCTGAAGAACTTCATGGGGAAAACTGGAATTTTCAACAAGACAATGCACCGATACATGGGACAAAGTACACGAAAGCTTATTTCGAAGCCCACAAAATTCCCCTACTAGACTGGCCAGCTATGAGTCCGGATCTTAATCCAATAGAGGATTTATGGGGGATCCTTTCTGCAAGAGTTTTTGGTTCATCGAAGCAGTATGACAATTTAAAGCAGCTTGGAGAAGCCATTGTAAAGGAATGGGCTAAAATTTATATGTCATTGCTGCAAAAACTGGCATCATCAATGCCACGTCGACTGTTATTAGTCCAAAAACAAAAAGGAGGACCCATTTCTTATTAATATAACAAAAAAATGTAAAAAATAAATTTTTTTATTATTTTCATAATGTGACCGTTTTGCACATATAGCCATTTTCTATGAAGAAAATGTTTTTTGTAATTCCATAAAAATCGTAATGCGTTTTCTTGAATGTGTTTATGCTTTTTCTTATGTTGTTTCTTAATATGTAACTAATAAAAATTAAAAGGAAAGAAAACTAAAATGTGTTTTGCATGTACACCAATTAAACATGTTGCACATATAGCTATTTTACTGAGGTATAGTAGACCGATATAAACCAAATTTGGTCATTATATAAAGGACCACCATAGATGTATATTCTGTCAGATTGGTTAAGATACCTCAAGCAAAAACAAAGTTTTTCGTATTAAAACTGATTTTCGACTTATCCTTCCTATGGCAGCTATATGATATAGAGGTCCGATTTCAACCAAATTTGATCAGGATGTATAGAACCATCTCTGATGCTTATTCTGTTAGATCTCAAACAACAAAAAAGTTTTTCGTACTAAATACTTTTTTTGAACATTTTTAATGGGCACAGGGTAAAAGGCTTTGATACCAACAAACAAACAAACTGACTTTTCATCTCATTTTGGGAAGGCGTGTTGTTTTTTATCAAAGTTAATTATCTTTTGAGCCAGTTGTCGGATTTTGATAATCGAGGTGTCATTCAACGCGTATTTTTGAGTAGAATAATAATAAAATAAAAGCTCCAACGGCCCCATTTGCTGCAATAATCAAAACTTCGCCCCTCCCACTTACACCTGCTTATCTCACGAACCAGGTGAGTTTCCATTACTATTCGCCTTTCGCACCCTTCTTGATGCTTTCGTCACTAGCGCATACTGCCACCCGCAGTGATTTTGCACAGAATTATTAATGCATATAAATATATGTACGAGCATGACTATCGCGATTTATATTGATCCAAATATATACAGGGGTGCCACAGAAATCCAAATCGCGGAGATTTGACCTATAAACCAACTCACACTTGTTTTACATACATAGGTGACACAGACCTCTGTGTCTCTCTCGATCTGTTTTTAAAATCTCATAACGCTTTTGCTGGATAATTATAAAACTAAAATACTAAAGTGTTAGTGTTTTGGAAAAGTCATAGAATTTTTAATAAATCTGCATAAGCACATCTTAATATAACTAATGTCTTAATGAAATAAGTTGATAACCGTTCCGAGCAAAATATATGCCACTAGACTTCGCAATCGATATAAAATAAGTTGGAGTCTTCAATGTAATTTTGATTGCTTGTTTTTATACCAAATATAAATACAAAATATTAGATAAAGTTGACATAAATGCAACTCTAAGTAGTGGATAGCTTAGAGTATATTAAAAAAAGTTACTGCGGCACACTTTGTTATTATTAAGTGGCAACTTATACACTGCTTGTTATGAATGTAAATGATAGTAAAAAGCAAATATTTGTTTTTATGAACATATGTAAATACACAAATAAAAATAAACGGAACAGTCGAGTGCAATCGACAGTAAGATACCATGAGCCTAGGTAAAACGCAGCAAGGTCGATTAAGATATCTCTAGAAAGGGCAATAATATGTATACTAATCCTTAATTATCGACCAATCTCCAATCGACTAATTCCCTGGCGGCTATCATACATATAGGTATGATATAAACGAGTGTATGTACCAACTTGCACGATATTATTAAATTTTTTAAACACATTCAAAGGAAAATAAAAAAAAAATATATATATTTGAACGCCACAACCAAGACCCGAACCCACGACCTCTTACGCTCGGGCTAGTATCCTTACCATCAGACCCATGGACCGATCGGGTTGGCGCTGTCAAATGTGTTATACATACATTTAGGCAGACAATTTAAATAAATGAAAAACACAAAATTCTGCATGCACCGCCCGGACTTGAATTCGCGTCTCATGATTAGCATACCTATCTCTTGGACCACTGTGCCTTCCTGGCAGATGCCGGCTAATTCGATATACATACATGCATACATTCTGGCAGAGTAAATATAAAATTAATTAATTAATCATTTTAATTATATTTCCTTGCTGCCACAAACTTGTTAGTATCTTCACTGTTTATGAACCAATCGTGTTGAAATTAGGTGATTAGTTACTGACCCGTTGGCATAAAAAAATTAAAATTCAGTTCTTTTCGAATCACGCCCCCCTCAGTGGGCGTGGCGAAATTTCAACATAAATTCGAGTTGCCTGACTTAATGGGGAGTCTATATTCCAAATTTGGTGGTCCTAGCTCTTACCTTCTCTGAGATCCTCACATAGAATGCGGAAGATTGACTGGAGACTCAAAAAATAATATGAATAAATATACGTATTTAGTCAAAATGACATTATGTTGCTTAAAGTATGCCATGGTGGTATGCAAATCTTTCCGACTTATATATATACATATATGTTTTTTTTTCTGAATACACCGTATCTGGATTAAAATTCACATGCGAAATCCAAATCTCAACAGCTTTTAATTTTATACCCAAATCGTAGCTAAGTGAAATGTCAAGAAAAAACAAATACTTGAATAGATTAAATAGTAAATGCAAAAATAAATATACTAAGTAATAATGCAGTTTCAATAATTAAGCAACGCTAGAGGAAATGATAACTGAACTAAACTTAACAATAAATAATTATAAAAAGAACTTGTAATTTATTTAAAAGATATACACAAACGAACATATAATAACATGAATACCTGCCTTCAACAAATTTGTTTATAAAACCTATTAATAATTTCTTAATTTACACAACGTAAAGGAACAACATATTTAAATAAAAAAACAACAAATAAATGAGAGAAAATTACAAATTTAAACAAATATAAGTCTTTCACTGATAATACTAGGTTTATTCTAAGTCTAATATGTTTTTGCATGGTAGAACTATTTATGTCAAATCTACTATTCTCTCAAGCTTTTCTTCAGAGGTGAGCTTGTATTTTTGATCATTATCGAGAATGTCTCAACCAAGGGCGTGGGCAGTGGGGAAATTTTATAGGCTTCCGAAATCCGCCTAGAGTTGTTTTTTAAACATAGAAAACAATGCTGTCAGTTCATTAATCCAAATTTAATAGTTCTGAATGATTTGTTGACAAATTTTTAGCACCTATTCATGCTTGACGTGGGCGGTGCATAGTGTAAGATTTTGCCAATCTACGGGGACTTAATTCAGTAGCAGTCATAGCTTTAAAGCTATTGACTTGAAATTTGGAGTGAATGTTGAAATACCCCCAAAGTAATTTTTGATCTAAAAGTTAAAGTGGCCGTGGCACACTAAAGGGCGTTGTTTCGTCGGGAGTAAAAGTTCCAGATAAGTTTTTAGTTTATAAAACTAACAACGATATTTTACTTAATTCATTTTAATTAATTTCAAGTAGACTTCATGTTATGGCGGTAGAAAACGAAAGGCATAAAAAATGACTTAGCATAAGTTCAACAAATCGATAGTCACAGCCTTTTGTAACGGCCGCGTTGGCGGGTCTTTTGAATCGTAACGATTATTCATAGCAGTCAGCTTTTTGCATTATCGCTTTCGGCGGCGACAAGGTTGCCACTGCGATAAAGCGCCTGCGCACCCGTTGGCAGCACTGCTACGATCGGCATGATGAAAGCTCTGCCGACCTATAAAAAGTGCTGAGGTCCCTATAACCTTTCTTTTGCATTTCCTCTCCGACGTCTTCAACTGGATTGCTGTAGAAAAAAGTTAAGAAATTCTGTCAACGTGACAAGTAAAAAAAAAACTCTCAGGGATCTCAGCATTGGCCAACTTTCTTTACAGAAGTTGTGCAGATGGATTCTCATCGTTGCTGTTGATTCTTAGGAAAAGCTGAATAGCATTTTATTTTCCCCAGCTTTACGCTACATAAATTTTTGGCGCCCAGAACGTGGGGCATGCGATTGATTTTAACTTTTTATTTGGAGGATCACGCACGCTTATGTTGATTCGACGGTCTTTGTCGAACTTCCGCAGGCGAGACTCTAGTCTGTAAAAAGTCATAATTAAGTCTACGACGTTGAGTATTCGGAACGCGAATACGAAACCGAGAAACTGATGTTGTAATTTTGTAAAGATTTTAGATATATAAAGGCAAACAAAAATAGAATTTAACAGCATCTATGAAATCGTGTGCCACACAATTGCTCGTTTGCGTTCTTATGGTCTTATCAAAAACTGCTTAAAGGATTTTTGCATGCAATTCCAGAATACTTAGTATTTAGTTAAGATACAAGTACTGATTGCCCCTGCGATAGCTCATTCCTGGTTGGCAGATAGAAAGTATAGAAACGTTAAGAGTCATTAATAATTGATTTCATTTGTTTTTGATATTAATAAGTCTGTGAGGCACTGATTAGTGTTGCTGACTGGAACTTGGACATATGCTTGATCTGTGTATCCTTGCCGAGAAATACTGATTAACTCAAACTGATTATTATTACTAAAAGCGTTCCATTGTAGTTACAATAGACCAATAAACATTGTATCTTTTTGCCCTCATTGTGTTGTTTTTAGTTGCCTCAAGTTAGCATCTACCGAATTATTTTACCAAATATTGTCACCACAAAGGAAATTGTTATTAGCCACCAAGATGAATAGAACCCGACCAAACTCTCAGCCGCCTACAGTGACTGCTGACAGCCTGTGTGCTTTGTGTTGTGAAGTCATAGACGACACACAATCTTGCTATTGTACCCCTTGCAATCATGTGTTTCACAAACAGTGCTTAGAACAGTGGCTTAACCACCATGGAAATTGCCCGAACTGCACTACCATTTTAGATCAGTCCACAATTAAGTAAGTGGTTGGAAACTGTTCGCCCAACGCGAAAAGAACTGCTTAGGCCCCAGCAAAGCCGGCTGAAAGAGCTGTTACCCGAAGTTTAGCCAAAGCTCTTCAGCCAACTCAAGTCGAACAAATTACAAATCGCTCACAGCCGATAGGGGATGCAAGCGAAGGACACGCCTCAGTTTTAGATGCTTGCAATAGCATCAATCCTACTGAAGCTGGTCAATTTCGAACAACTACTAATCGTAGGAGAGGGAGACCACCAAGGTCTAATAATGCCCGACAAAATGCTGGCATAGATTATATAACCGTTTCAAGGGATTCGACTACCCCCGTTGAACAAGCTTTCAGTGCAATGTCACCAGCCGGTTCATCATCGTTTCGGCAAAGGAAACTTGCTGACACGTTGCAGAAGTGGAATCTTCATTTTGATGGATCCTCGGAAAGTTTAGGTGTTGAAGAATTTGTCTATCGAGTTAAAACTCTGACCGATGAGACACTGGATAGCGATTTTCTCGGACTTTGTAAGAACTTACATGTTCTCTTCACCGGAAAAGCGCGTGACTGGTACTGGCGATATCACAAACAGGTGGATCGCATAGTATGGTCCGAATTTTGTTCTGCCCTCCGTCAGCAATACAAAGATTATCGGTCTGAATTTATGAGCAAAGAGTTAGTTCGATCGCGAAAGCAAAAGTCCGGTGAATCATTTGTTTCATTTCACGATGCAGTAGCTTCCTTGATTGATGTTTTCGATTAAAATTGACGATGAGGAGCTAATAGAAATTTTAAAGAACAATCTGTTGCCCGAAACACAGCACAAGCTGTTATACCAACCTATTCATTCTGTTGGACAACTACGCAGATTAGTGCAAATGCACGAGAATTTGGTCCAGGAGCTCAGTTTTCGCACTGAAAATATCCCTAATTCTCGTCCATTAGTACCTCGACGTCAAATTTATGAATTAAAAGAATCCTGTACTGAAAATGAGTTAGAAGATGCCCCAGATGCAGAATGTGAATTAGTCGCCATTCGCAGTGCTAACTTTAATAGCAAGTGTTGGAACTGTGAAGAGAAAGGACATGTTTGGGAAAACTGTCTGGCTGATCGGCGTATCTTTTGCTATGGCTGTGGCATTCTACAAGTATACAAGCCTCAGTGCCAAATGTGTATTCGTCGAGCATCGGAAAACCGGCAGAAGGGAGCATCCAAACATCGGATGCCCCCCAAAACCAAATTATCTCCACCCCTCATATTTTTTCAAACGATAACGAAGTTATCTTATCGACTCAGAGCGCTTTACAGCCCTGTGAAATAAAGCAAACGAAAAATCGTTTAAAATGTATGCCATATTAGGAATTTTTAGCTGCCTATGGTCAAATTAGAGATAGAATTTTTAATGAAGATAAAATACCATCAATCTCTCAACGTACTTTAAGGTTAAAAAATATTACGCCCAAATAAAAGAAAGTCGCAAACGCATAATCCCAACGGTGTTTAGTGACCCAAAAGATATGCGCAGCTACGCATATCTTGGTCTGTTAGACACAGGTGCAAACATCAGTTGTATTGGCGCATCACTAGCAAAAGAAAACTTTGATCGATATCCCGAATTTAAGTCCTTAAAATCGCATGCAAAGACTGCAAATGATGAACGTCAGAGCATCATTGGAAGCTTTAACGTCAGGATGTCGTATAAAACCAAAACTTTGCCCATGACTTTGTATGTGATTCCATCTATCAAGCAATCATTATTATTGGGTCATGATTTTTGGAGTACGTTTGGTCTCGCTCCAAATATCATTAGCTCTCTCGAGAAAAGTCCAGATTCCGTCTCAGAAGAACTATCTAATGCATATCCGCTAAGTTCTCAGCAGAAACAACAGCTCGAAGTAGTAAAGCTATTGTTTCCAAATGCATCCGAAGGCTTAGGCCGAACTACTCTGATTCAACATCATATCGAGGTTGGCAATGCAAAACCGGTGAAACAGCGTTTTTATCCCGTTAGCCCTGGTGTAGAAAAATTATTATATGAACAGATAGATCGAATGATCAAACTCGATGTCATTGAGACCTCAATAAGTGCCTGGAGTTCTTCAATGCACCTTGTGGTTAAACCTAACAAGGTTCGTCTTTGCTTGGATGCTCGCAGGTTGAATGACGCAACGAAAAAGAATGCATATCCTTTACCAAGCATAGATGGCGTTTTCTCTCGGTTGCCAAAAGCGAATCTGATTTCCAAGCTTGATCTTAAAGATGCGTATTGGCAGATACAACTAAGTGACGAATCAAAACCTTTAACAGCTTTTAATGTTCCAGGCTGTCCACTCTATCAATTTAAAGTCATGCCTTTTGGCTTGTGTAATGCTCCGTCCACGATGTGTCGTCTCATGGATGACATAATTCCAGCTAATCTCCGACACTGCGTTTATGGCTATCTTGATGACCTATGCATTGTGTCAGAAGATTTCTCAACTCATCTTACAGTGCTCGTGAGGAACGCAGAACAGTTTCGAAAAGCCAATTTGACCCTGAACATTGCCAAGAGTCAGTTTTGTGTGACTTAGAGCATGTTATAGGCAGCAATGGCATTTGCACAGATCCTTCCAAGGTGTCCTGTATTCAAAACTGGCCCCCACCTAAGAATCTAAAACAGGTTCGAGGTTTCTTAGGAGTGTGTGGGTGGTATCGCCGATTTATTCATAATTTTTCTGACCTCATTTGTCCCATTACTGACTTGCTACCAAATAAGAAGAAGTTCATTTGGACACCAGAAGCTCAGGAAGCAATGGATAAGCTAAAACATATTCTCACATCCGCTCCGGTGTTAGCAAATCCAGATTTTGAACGCAAATTTTATCTTCACTGTGACGCTAGTGATTTTGGAATCGGCGCAGTGTTAGTACAATTATCGACAGAGAACGAAGAGATGCCCATCGCATTCATGTCTAAAAACCTAAGTCGAGCCCAATGCAATTACAGCGTTACTGAACGCGAATGCTTAGCCGTAATTTTAGCAATTGAGAAGTTCAGATGTTATCTCGAACTTCAAGAGTTTGAGGTAGTGACTGATCATTCCAGTCTGCTTTGGCTGATGCGGCAACAAAATGTGTCTGGACCATTTGCGCGATGGATATTTCGATTGTAACAGTTCAAATTTTCCATTTCACATAGAAAAAGTAAAGACCATGTGGTGCCGGATGCCCTTTCCCGATTATGCGAGAATGAAATCTCAGAATTAGATATGAACTCTTTGATAAATCTTGATTCTGAGGCATTTTTAGATGTTGAGTATACGACTCTCAAAAACAAATTAAGCCAGAATCCATCTCAATTTCCAGATATGAAAGTCGTTGGCAACTTTTTGTACATTCGTACTGAACAGGCCATAGGAGATGATGTACAGGACAGGCTCGCCTGGATATAATGGATCCCAGAGCAGCTTCGAAACAAAGTACTCAAACAAGCCCATGACAGTGTTACTTCTTCTCTTGCCGGTATGCATAAAACTATTGAAAAAGTGCGTCGTCATTTTGTTCTAAATTGTAACACTTGTAAAGAGCCAAAAGCCCCAAATTATACGCTACGGCCTTTTATGGGTGACCATATTCCAACTTGTAGACCGTTTCAACGGCTATACATTGATTTATTAGGACCATACCCGAGGAGCAAAACCGGCCATGTAGGCTTGCTAATTGTCTTGGACCATTTTAGCAAGTTCCACTGGTTGCGTCCTCTGCAGAAATTTACTTCAGCTGCTGTTCAGAAATTCCTTTTAGATCAGATTATTCATTGTTATGGAGTGTCTGAAATAATCATCAGTGATAATGGTACGCAATTTAAAGCTCGAAAGTTTAACGCATTCCTGACCGAACTTGGAATCAGACACCTGTATACAGCTTTGTATTCCCCCCAGAGCAATGCTGCAGACGGAGTCAATCGTTCTCTGCTTGCTGCGATTCGCTCATATTTGAAACAAGACTAAACGAACTGGGATCAGCATCTCTCAGGAATTTCTTGTTCTTTGAGGTCTGCTCTACATCAATCCTTAGGCTGTTCTCCATATCGAGTCCTATTTGGATTAGATATGTTGACTCATGGCTCAGACTACAAATTATTAAAGAAATTGTCGATGTTGGAGGAGCCTATGACTCCAATATCGTGTTCAGATAATTTGGCATTGTTGAGAAAAGATATGCAAGATAATATTAAAAAGGCATATGAACGCAATGTAGCGCAGTATAATTTACGAAGTAAGCCTGTAACTTTTCGAGAAGGCCAAGAAGTGTTTCGCCGCAATTTTGCTCAAAGAATATTTACTCAAAACTTCAATGCAAAACTTGCGCCACAGTTTATGAAATGTCAAATTAAAAAGAAATTAGGAAATTGTTTTTGCATTTTGGAAGACCTGCAGGGAAGTGAAATAGGTACTTTTCACGCTAAAGACACCAAAATCTAATTCCCGCTAATATTCCGTCTAACGGTGGGATATTATCGGGTGGTGTAACGGCCGCGTTGGCGGGTCTTTTGAATCGTAACGATTATTCATAGCAGTCAGCTTTTTGCAGCGCTGCCAACGGGTGCGCAGGCGCTTTATAGACAAGGTTACCACTGCGATAAAGCGCCTGCGCACCCGTTGGCAGCGCTGCTACGATCGGCATGATGAAAGCTCTGCCGACCTATAAAAAGTGCCGAGGTTCCTTTTAACCCTTCTTTTGCATTTCCGCTCCGACGTCTTCAACTGCATTGCTGTAGAAAAAAGTTAAGAAATTCTATCAACGTGACAAGTAAAAAGGAAACTCTCAGGGATCTCAGCATTGGCCAACTTTCTTTACAGAAGTTGTGCAGATGGATTCTCATCGTTGCTGTTCATTCTTAGGAAAAGCTGAATAGCATTTCATTTTCCCCAGCTTTACGCTACATACAGAACGTGGGGCATGCGATTGATTTTAACTTTTTATATGGAGGATCACGCACGCTGACGTTGATTCGACGGTCTTTGTCGAACTTCCGCAGGCGAGACTCTAGTCTGTAAAAAGTCATAATTAAGTCTACGACGTTGAGTATTCGGAACGCGAATACGAAACCGAGAAACTAATGTTGTAATTTTGTAAAGATTTTAGATATATAAAGGCAAACAAAGAAAGAATTTAAAAGCATCTATGAAATCGTGTGCCACACAATTGCTCGTTTGCGTTCTTATGGTCTTATCAAAAACTGCTTGAAGCACTTTTGCATGCAATTCCAGAATACTTAGTATTTAGTTAAGATACAAGTACTGATTGCCCCTGCGATAGCTCATTCCTGGTTGGCAGATAGAAAGTATAGAAACGTTAAGAGTCATAAATAATTGCTTTCATTTGTTTTTGATATTAATAAGTCTGTGAGGCACTGATTAGTGTTGCTGACTGGAACTTGGACATATGCTTGATCTGTGTATCCTTGCCGAGCAATACTGCCTCAAGTTAGCATCTACCGAATTATTTTACCAAATATTGTCACCACACAGGAAATTGTTATTAGCCACCAAGATGAATAGAACCCCACCAAACTCTCAGCCGCCTACAGTGACTGCTGACAGCCTGTGTGCTTTGTGTTGTGTAGTCATAGACGACACACAATCTTGCTATTGTACCCCTTGCAATCATGTGTTTCACAAACAGTGCTTAGAACAGTGGCTTAACCACCATGGAAATTGCCCGAAGTACACTACCATTTTAGACCAGTCCTCAATTAAGTAAGTGGTTGGAAACTATTCGCCCAACGCGAAAAGAACTGCTGAGGCCCCAGCAAAGCCGACTGCAAGAGCTGTTACCCAAAGTTTAGCCAAAGCTCTTCAGCCAACTCAAGTCGAACAAATTACAAATCGCTCACAGCCGATAGGGGATGCAACCGAAGGACACGCCTCAGTATTAGATGCTTGCAAGAGCACCAACATACTGAAGCTATTCAATACCGAACAATTACTAATCGTGGGAAAGGGAGACCACCAAGGACTTATAATGCCCGACAAAATGCTGGCATAGATTATAGACAAGTGCAGGAGATGATTGAACAAACCGTTTCATGGGACTCGACTACCCCCGTTGAACAAGCTTCAGTGCAATGTCACCAGCCGGTTCATCATCGTTTCTGCAAAGGAAACTTGCTGACACGATGCAGAAGTGGAATCTTCTTTGATGGATCCTCGAAAAGTTTAGGTGTTGAAGAATTTGTTTTATATTTTTTATCAATATAAAAATATAATAAATTCCAAAAGAAAAGAAAAAAAAGGCTTTGCTTTTGAACCTTTTTCCGCTGCTGTCGAGGAAAGGCAGCAACCATAAAATTTTTGAAATTTGTTTTCTTGGCCATTGGACGCCCTAACCAAAGCTGCTGGCACTTTGAGCCGCAGCTTACTCTAGAGACATCCAGTCTCACGGAAGTGCAAGGCGTCTGGCCATCTCGGCATAGTTGTTCTCAACATCGAAGGTATGTCTGGCAGCAGAAATTTGTGTAATTAACATGTTTTCCTGATCTCGGTTTTCTCCTCTTTCTAGAAATCGTAGTTGGATTACCAATCTGCTACTGCCGTCTCCCATTCCAATTAGTGCTTAAGCTACGGTATACGCCAAGCGAGCCTATTGGAGGAGACAGCACTGTATTTTGTTTTTGACTGTACCTACATACAAAAACATACACCATAAAAATAAAATTAAAAAAAAAATGTAAAATAAAATTTGCTTATCTGAAATAAATAAAAATTTTCTGGAAAAAAATAATTATTAAAAACACAAGCACACCCAAATCAAATCAATACCAAAAAAAAAAAATAAAATAAATAAATAAATAAGAAAATAATTTGCATAGGGAAATAGAAAGAGAATCAAAGTTTTCAAAGTGCCACATAACATATTAAAAACAACCTAACATACAATTTATTTAAAACCAACAACAACAACAGCAACTATCATCGCTCTGGAAGGCCTTTAATGGTGATTCGTGCATGTAAGTTTGTTTTGATATTGTTTTTGGCACTGATAAAAAGTTATCTGATCGTCTGCTGCTTCCGTTTGATCTTCGTAATTGCTTGAGTGGATCTAAGGAACCAAAACAAAGACGGCGATTACCGCGATGAATTGTCAGGTGTTTGCAGCATGGCTAGACTGCTGCTAGACATCATCGTCTGTTATCCGTCTGTAGTGAAGCAATATTCCTGATAATAGCTTTTGTTTTTGTTTGGATTCCTGCCGATCTCCCTCAAGGCTGAATAATAAGCAACGTTAACGTAAATGAAAAGCAATAAGCATTTAGTAACATGTTTATTATCAATTATCATTCATTGGTAATAATATTTGTTTTGTATTTCGGATCAATGTGAAAGAAACCAAAAAACAACAACATACGAAAATATTGAAAAGTTGTTTTGCACTAAAAAACAAAACATTTATATTTATATCTAAGAATACATAAAGTATTACCTTTTCTTGCAGCACTTATTAATTATGGTTTTGTTTGCCCACAAAATTTAACGAGCAGAAAAGATATGCCAATACCAATTAATCTCGATTAAAATATGGATAGGAATAATTATTTTTTTAATCCAATTAATTATGGTTAGATCAATTATTATTAAGCAATCGATACTTATAAAAATGTATTTTATTGTATTAACAATTTTTGTTTTAGTTAGAATCAAATTTATAATTAATTTTGACTTTCAATATGGTTGTGAATTAATTACCGGCTTTATTATTTTTCTCTAAGCCAACTCGGCTTAAAACTGGTATTAAATTTTTTTTTTAATTAGAAAGAAATAAAAGATTGTTTATAATGTGCTTAAGAATTATGACTTGCTAAATTTTATTTAATTTCCTGGTGACATGGTAGGATAAGGAAGTAGATGTAAAATTTATTTGGGATCTTCAACACATTTTAAATGAAGATCATGGGAGGGCATAGATGCGATAGTCGACTTTTACCTTGGACTTCGCCTATAATGCAGCTAATTACTTTCACTGAGAGCTATTTCAACCCTTTTGTGTTTTTATAATCATCTGGTCCATTTATTTGATTTATTTTTTTGGAGTATGTCTCCATCTATTAGTTTCCGTCGGGATCCTACAAATTAAAATTATGTACGCTAGACGAGACATAGCTGAAAGAGCTACGGAACCCCCGCTGTGTTAACTCGACTCTCAGGGATCTCAGCATTGGCCAACTTTCTTTACAGAAGTTATGCAGATGGATTCTTATCGTTGCTGTTGATTCTTAGGAAAAGCTGAATAGCATTTTATTTTCCCCAGCTTTACGCTACACTTTCGATAGTCAATATTTGGAAACGCCGGAATGAAACCTTCAGTTCAAACAATCTCCCCCCCCTTGCACAGAGTGGCAGGAGAACTGAAAAAGGGGGAGCGGATTTAAGCGCTGCATGGTCCGACGGGATCCATCCGAAGACGGAAGGCCACCTTGGCTGGGCATGAAGCCTTCGCGGAGGATGCTGGGATAGACATCCGATCCTGAAAGCGCTCGCGCACTCCTTCCCCTAACGCCCGCAGAGGAGTCCGGAATTGGAGATCCGGTTCCATTTTGAGGACATCCTCGAAATTGGCTCTGTGGTTGTGGTCGGGCTTAAGGTGGCCGAGCATACCCGGACCTCGCCTACGCTGATGTGCCGCAGCTTCATCATCAACGCGAGTGAGGCGTTGATCGTACTCACGGCTGCGCATGGATCGATGAGGGCCCGGAGGTCAAACGTCGTCTCCCTGATGTACACGCGTACCAACGCCGTGGACAGCACATTCACGATCTTTTCTTGCAGCAGTGAGTCCAGCGTAGGCGGATTCCTGGAGCCGAAGGGAGACCGGGAGGTGGACGGAGACCGAATGCGTGCCTGCACGGGACGATCTGCTTCGTGAATATGGAGCAATGTATGATGTGTCTCACGGCAGACGCGACTAAGCAGTTTGCGCAGTACTTATTTACTAACACCGCTCGGAGCCACTTCACCCCCGTGAGACGCACAAAGCGCTTGCACTTGCGCAGCGGGTGAATGCCGCGACAGACTCGCCAGCGGAAGGACGCAGTTCCTCGAATACGTCAGTCATCCCACGTTTGGGCGTGGGACCTGCGGGGTGCCATTGTACAGAAAATTGGGCTATGTGCTGGAAATAGAAAATACTGGAGTGATTAATTACTTCTAAAACAACCTATTTCCGAGGTAAAAGTCTACTGACGAAAACATTTCCATTCCCCAAAATTTCTGATATCTAATTTTGTGACGAACGATATTAAATTGTATAAATAACTTATGCTAAAAAAACAGTTTGGCATTCGGATCGGGACCTTATTGTGCAACTTGTATTTTTCCAGATGTAGATTTCGACACAGACCAACAAAACGATCGACAAAACAACCTTCAAACAACGTGTTCAAGAGTATCTTTGAATTTTGTTGTATAAAACATTCGATCTCAATTCGTATGTTGTAACTAACGCCAACGGCAAATCATCCGGAACAACGTGAAACGTAATATCTAAACAATCGCCTTTAATAAGGGCATTACTTTCAATTTGAACTGTACTGTAAATATTGACATAACCTATAAGGAAATAACATTACTTGTTCTTCTTCCAGTTAACTTATTGAAGATACTTTCTTTTTCCAATGAACACACTGCTCCAGAGTCGAATAAGATTGGAAACTTCTCACCTTGTATCACATAATATATTTAGGTTCATCCACGAAACATACTAATAAAGGACCACATGGGCACAGGTCATAAAAATTATAAGGAGTTTATATAACAGGTAACATCTTCCAATCACACCTATAAAAAGTTATGTATCATACATCAAAAAACGCGAAATTATTCATAGTTAAAAATATCAAAAATTAAAAAAAATCGTTACAGCCGTTTTTTCTAAAATCGCCAAAAGGTGTGATAAATAAGCAATTTTCACCTGTAGCCATTACCTATATGCTTTAGAAAAAAAAAGTTCAAAGGTATACCTGAAAGCCCTTCAAAATACCTTTCCAACGATTTATAGAACATATCTGTAGCTTCTATCGTTTGGATACTGTGGGCGTGTCAATTTTAGCGGGTTTTACCGATTTCTCGTTAAACTAGCGATTTTTCGAAAAAGTCGCATAACAAACGTTTCTAGTTTGTTGATGCGAAATAGATCCACATTCACAAATATAAGCTATTTCAACGCTTTGATACAAACAAACAATCAAAAGGACTGACTTTCATCTCATTTTGGAAAGGCGTCTAAATTTTTCAAATTTAATTATCTTTCGAATCATTGATCGGTGCTTAGAAACCAAAATTTTGAGGCAAAAAATGATTTGCACAAAAAAAAAAGTTGAAATTTGAATGCAGAATGAATTAAGAGGCCAAACCATGATAAAAATGACATTCCGCTTAAAAATCAGAACAGTTTTGGTTAATCAAAAAAGTTTGAAGTTGGTCCCGCTCTTGACATAGCAACTTTACAAGCCAAAATTTTGACAATTTTAGCATGATTTTTAACAAAAAAATGAAACGTCTCAGAATCAACTTCAAAGTGTTATTTTATAATAATTATGACATAAGGAGTTGAATAAACGTAAAAGCTTGAGACTTAAATTTTTTAATTTTTGAAAAAGCTAATCGAATCAGTAATAAAATTTACCAAAAAGTCCCCATTTGCTGCAATCATCTAAATTTCGACCCTCTCACTTAGACCTACTTATTACCTACACTTATCCCACGAACCAGTTTCCAAAAGTCTTATTATGCACTTTTGTCAGTTGAAACTATACCTTTCGATCGGTATATAACAAATTTTCCATTCTTCCTGTGTATATTACTAGTCGCCTTTCGCACCCTTCGTGATGCTTTCGTCACTAGCGCGGAATACTGTCCGCAGTGATTCAGTTCTTGAACAATTATCGCTGCTTAGGAGTGTTCGGATCGACGGGAAGAAACAAGAGCTTGATTATTGGCCGTTTGACAACTTCGTGAGAGGTCTGGACATCGACCACACGGACCTTATGGTCAGCTCCGGGATAAACAGCAAATACGCGTCCGAGACGCCATTCGTTCGACGGGAGATTACCGACGATTACTGAATCGCTAACTTGGAGGTTTCTATCTGGAAATTGCCATTTGATGCGCTTGTGCAGGTCTTTCAAATACTCTTCCTTCCAGCGATTGCAGAACTGCCAGCTGATCGCCTTCAGCCGCTGCCATCGGTTTATGATATGACATACCGGGCTCGTTGATCTCAGGTTCGGCTATGGACATGAGAGGGCCACCAATTAGGAAGTGCCCAGGAGTGAGAGACAAAAGATCCGTGGGATCTTCTGACTTTGGAGATATGGGTCTGGAATTTAGACAGGCTTCAACCTTACTCAACAAGGTCGCGAATTGTTCGAACGTATATTTCGAGACGAATGTCGATTTGAGGAATAAGGTTTTAAAACTATTTACCCCTGCTTTCCACAGGCCGCCCATATGTGGAGCGCCTGGTGGATTGAAGTGCCATGTCAGCCTGTGATGGCTGAATTTGGAAACAACGAGAGCCTTGGTAGCTTCTAGAAAGTCGCGTGTGAGAATCTTTAATGCACATACGAAGTTTTTACCGTTGTCGGAATGCGTACGATATGGACTTCCGTGACTTCCTCGTGAAGGCGGCCAAAAACTTCTCAGAAGTCAAATCAGAGGTGGGCTCTAAGTGGATGGCCCTCGTGTTAAAACACACAAAAACACAAACATAACCCTTGGTGATTAGGCGCTCTCGTCCTGTGTAATGTTTTATATCGAATGGACCTGCAAAATCAACACCCGTGTGATAGAAGGCTCACGAAGGGAAATGAAGGGAAATCGCATGGACGAACTGGACCAGAATCCGTTCAAAATGGCAGTTGTAAAAGACTATAATCGGATGTCGTTCATCGTAGCTGAGGAGTTCGGATGCTTTCAGTCGCCCACAAAAGCGGAGGATACCATTTTGGTCTAGATATGGATTTAGGTTAAGGATCTCGAACTTGCCACGATCATAAATTTTACAGGGGGGTAATTGTGCGACATTGCACTTGATCGCACATTGCTTAGGAATTGGATCTGGAATTTCTGCATTGGAAGCGGGCCACGTGTCTTGAGGACACAACAACCATTACGGTCCGTGCCACCACAAAGAGCTACTAAGTTCGGAAAGTGTCGCGCCTCTACTGGCTAAGTCAGCTGGATCGTGCTCAGAGCGAACATGCGACCAGTTGTCCGATGATCCGGTAGACTGAATTATCCTGGCCACGCGGCTTACGACAAAGGTAGTCCACTTGCATGGGGCCTTATTAAACCAGGCGAGGACAATTCTAACTGTGGTAAGGAAACCGTTTTGCCTGGAGCAACTCTGGTCTTGTATGTCAGGAGTTGACTAGACGCCTGACCATCTAGTTCAATGCGCACGTAAAGGGCTGCCCCTTTAGCACGCTGTGAAGCATTGCAAAAGCCGTGGAATTGAACCTTTGCCTTCGGACATAACTGGATCCACCTTGGAATGACTACTTCTCCGAGACGGGGATAATTCTCGAGAAACTCGAGCCACCGCCGAGACAGTTGACCTGGCAAATTATTGTCCCAGGAGAGATCATGGAGCCAGATTTCTTGCATAAAAATCTTGGCTTAGACGCATACCGGCGACAACCACTCTGCGGGATCAAAAAGTTCGGGCAATTTGTGAAAGAACCTCGCGTTTTGTTAATGAGCTTTTAGTTAATAACTCGGAAGGTGCGAAAAAGAATTCATCGGAGTTCGCTTGCCATCGAATGCCAAGAGTTCTTCAATTTCTAAAAAGTCAGCTCGTAAGAGTTGTTCCTTTGGCATTTGGTCCAACACACCTTTCTGATTCGCCGTCCAATTCTTCAAGGGAAAACCAGCCGTCTCAAGTGCTGTACGAAGCTCACGGAATGCTAGGACGGCTTCCTCTTTCGTGTGCGCCCCTGCAAGCACATCGTCTACTTAAATATGTATAAGAATGTCACTTGTAAGCGGATATTGGGCTTTTACGTCGTAGGAAAATTGCTTAAGAACACGGAGAGCCAGGAATGGTGCACAAGTGACAACAAAGGTGACAGGGTTTAGCTCGTAATCGCATATATTGCCTTTAAAATCACGTAATAGAATGCGTTGGAACGGAGTATGTGTCGGATCGACACCGATTTGCCGATACATCTACGTGATGTCGGCATTGAGCACGAACTGGAAAAAACGCCATATTAGCAGCTGATGTATCCTGTATACGTCGTTCAGACTTAGACTATTCGTAGATTTGCCCGAAGCATTGAAAACAACACGGACTTTTGTAGTAGTGCTTTCTGGCTGAATGACGGCATGGTGAGAAAGATAAAAAGTTCGCAGAGTTTTTATTGCTTGCTCTGTGAGAAGAACCTGCTTCATGTGGCCCAGATCGGCGTATTCTTGGATGACAGCATCATATTCTTATTTTAGGAGTGGGGATTTTAGCAGTCGGTACTCATTTTTAATAAATTAAGCCATTGTGATGGATCTGGAGTAACCCAATTGAATGTTTTTTTGATCCCTAAATGGCAGAATCACCATATATCTGCTGCTATCGTCTCATCTCGTTCTCTTCTGGAAATTCTGCTCACAAAGGGTCTCAGTTAAAATTTTGTGAGCAGTTCGTCAAGTGCCGTATTTTGGTAGACGGCAACCTGCGTGGAGACAGACGAGATTGCGATATTGGAATTGTTCGGAATCGGGCCTGTCGGGATCCAGCCGAAGATTGTTTTTTTGGCCTACTAGGGTGCCGCAAATTTTGGGCCGGAAACCGCTCAACAGAATAGAAGGAAAAAACATCTGCTCCAATGAGTACATGGACTTACGCGCTTTAATAGAAATGTGGATCAGCGAACCTCATATCGGGCAATCCTGATAAAACGCAGTCCTGAATGGAGCAAGCCGGCCAATCTCCTGCTAGCTTTGGAAGGATATAGGCCGAAACATTAATCTGCAATCGTGGTCTGTCTGACGGAACAATACGGATGTGGCAAAGCTTCCGTATTTGGGCTGCAACAGCTTCGTAAAGTCCGGAAACATGAGCATTTATTGTTTGATGAGGCATTCTCATCAACTGAACCATTCGTTCGGAAATTAACGTGTCCTCTGACCCGGAATTGATCAAAGCACGGGCTGGATAATTAACACGTATGTGTGAAATCTGTATCAAGGCAGTGCCCAAGAGTACACCTTGCGTGCTTGTCGCAAAAAAATTCTGCACACTTGCAAGTGACTGCGAAGAGGACGAAGTGGACTGTATGTTCGCTTGTGTGTGGGAATTAGAGGCAACTGCTGTGGAGTCGTGCTTATGAAGCAACGTATGATGACGTCCCTTGCACGTATAACAAATATGCACACTCGGACAATCTCTAAGCTGATGTCCTCTAGCGAAACAATTAAGACAGAGTTTCTTTTGCTTGATATAATCGGACCGCTCATTGACCGTCATTTGGAGGAGCGCGTAGACATCTTCGTCGGAAATTTACGCAGCGCTGAGTTTTGCCTCAAATTGGCTAAGTCGATCTGCGAGGGACGTATAGTCGGACAATGCTATTGTGTTGACGGACGGTTTTTGAATTTGAGCACGAGTACTAATTGGGTTCTTTATGGGAACCTTGGGTGGTGGAAGTGGCGAACTGGAAGTACTACACCTCACGGTGCGGGCAACGGGAACGTTTAATAGCTTAGTTGGGTCACGATCGAATCCTCCTAGCATACCTCGCTGCCAGTCGCTTAGACTTTGAAAATTGTAGCAAAAGTTCGAAAAGTATAAATATACTCGAATTGGAAACGCTGAATTAAATTTTCAGCTTGGATTGCTTGATTAAGCGATGCAAACAGGCGAAAAATACGGAAAAACCAGAAATTGTTCATGTTTTTAACATAAAAACCAAATTTGTCAAAGAGTATCAGGTTAGTATATTTTGTTTAAATTTTAGCCAATTAAAAAAAATTTTTTAAATTAATAATGAAAAATAAATTTTTTTTTTTCAAATTGATTACTTTGTGCTCATGCTTTTGATTGTAGCTCCAAATTTATTGGCCAACAAATTAAAAACTGGTTTTGTTTTAAAGTAATTAATTTATTGAAAGAAAAAAGCGATTTCCACTTTTTTTTTCTCACAATTTTGCAGAATTAAAAACAAAACTCAATAATAAAAAAAATAAATTGACGAAATAACTTTTTACAAATTCTTGCAGATCTTTAGCTTTTCTTTGCTGTGTTTTTGAGCAACAATCAGACTATGGTTTTATAGTTCGTCCGCTGCGACTTGAGGTTGAGGGCGCGACATCAATCTTACACCCCTTGTGCGGTGTACGCATATCGGTCAAAAATAACTAACCAGCTGAGTTAATTCTCGGGCACTGAATTCTGTAAAAGTTAAGCTGCAAACATGTTTTTTGATCGTTGCCTGTTCCTACATTCCCCCTTGAGCTGATTAAACTGTATATATCATTAATTCAAGCGCTATTTCAAAAATCAATTCATTTCTTTCTGTTCATGCTTGCATTATTACTCTTAGCGATTTTAATCCACCATACATCGATTGGATGACTTTTGATGAGTCCAGTTACCCCACTCCATTAGCTCAGTATGATTGACTCATTGCTTCTGTTATAAACTAACCATATCCGAAATTGTTTAAATCCTCTTCTCGATTTGGCTTTCGTCGGCTTAATAGATGCCATGTAAAAATTACATTCACGCTCTCCGTTCCGCTGAGATCTCGCTGTTTCCGGAGAACCAATTAAAATAAGTTAAATCACTGCGGACGGCTGTCCGCTCTTGTGCGAAAGCATCACGAAGGGTGCGAAAACGACTAGCAATATATACAGGAACAACGAAAAACCTGCTATGACTGTTTGATCATTTATTACCAATCGAAAGCTATAGATTTAACTAACTAAAGTGCGTACTAAGACTTTTGCAAACTCCCCTGGTTCAAAAGATAATCACGTGTTAGTAAGAGGTCAAAATTGAAATGATTGGAGTAAATGGGGCCGTTGTAGATTTTTGGTAAATTATTTTTATTTTATTTCACTAGCTTAGAAATTAAAAAAAAACTTTCTGTGAATAATCAAAGTGTGATTTTAACACAAAAATTGAACTTAAAATTTTTTTCATTGAAGCGTTTTCGAAATATTAATAATCGAATTCTCGAAGTTGTTCCATTTCTGAGTATATTTCCAGTTTTTCCAACCGATTTGGTCAAGTAAGCACTCAAATTGAAGGTAACTAAGCCCTCTCCAACTCTTTCATATACAGTTTTGAGATCAGCCTAGCAGTTCAGATCCTAGCGATTTTAATATGTTAAAAAATCGTTTTTTTCCGTCATTTTTTGAGTTCGAAAACTCGAAAACTGGGAGTTGTACGACTCTGCCATGGTTTGCAACTGGGAATATAGTAAACTTTTTGCTGGAGAATCTAACTTTATGGTAGCTTATTATAAAATTGATTACATTTTCAGATTGTAAAATTTTAATTCTAGATACTTGTAAAATGCTAGATACAGATACATGTATGGGCTGCTCGACCAGTATTTCTTTAATGTCGCTATGGTTCAAAATAACTGGATTTATAGTATTCAATTTTGCAAGCGCTATAGTTAAAAGCAAGTTATCTATTTCCGTAATCAAAATTCTATTTCTTGTTAATAATAGTTCGAAAAGGTGGCCTGTGTCCACTTGTTCTTTTTTATTGTATTTTAAAATTTCGTTGACAGTGTTTGTTAATTTGTTAATCTGATTTTGTGTTTCAGAGTTAAGGTAAGTACTCAAACTTAAACAATTTTTATCGCCGTAAAATGCTCAATATTTTTCTGTCAACGAGCAGAAAGACAGTGTTGCCCCTGCATCACGAACAAATAACAAAAAGTTGAGTGGTAACTCTATACCTCAACCGTAGTTTGTTTTTAATTTGAACATGCAAAGCTGATTTTGGTAAAAAGAGGAGAGAATACGCAATGGAAAATGTCAATTAATGTTAATATAGGAGAAATATGTTATGGCACGCAAGCACAGCAAGTATTGGGTGCACTCATCTAATGATTCTCAAGTTGTATTAATACAAAAAAACAAAATTATTTAATTTTTGTCCACAAAAACGATTTTATTTTACGTTCTTGCTTATAATCAACTAATGTTGTCGTCCTTATTGACCAAATTCATGCATTCGTCTTCGTTTTCATTTGTGTGCCGGACATTTCTCTGCTATATACCTAGTAAAACTCTAAACAGTTCGATGTTCTTCAAGGCCTGTCAAACAGTGCTGGACAACGCCAGTTGCTTATCTGGCTTCAGGTTTCCACGAGGCCTTTTTTTAACTTTCAGTACTATGCTTTAATAACAATTTGTTTATTATTGGAGTCTATTAGACGACTCTCTATGATTTTAATCTGGTCTAAGTCCCTAGCGTCTGGTGCCGCTGCCACTACCTTCAATGCCGTGCCTATAAAATCTAAGCTCCTTGCATTCCTGTGGTGGTCTATTAAAGCGGACAACAGTATTTTTACATGTTTCGTGTTTGTATGTAGTATTTTTCGCATGTGTGAATGGGGAAAAAGTTCGATTAACATGCTGGTCTCCTCGAGCATTGAGCAGAGAACTCTGATTGATTGGCCGAGTGCTTCAAGTAACCGTATTAATCCCAAACAACTATCTCACCATCTACAATAGGGATGAATTCGGAATTAGAATAGTCCGCAATTCTAGCGAGAGCTGATGCCCGACATAGTAGTACTAGGAGTGCTGATCTGGAAGTAGGATGAAGCCGGGGTAAGTGCGTGCGAATAGAATTTTACTTAATATTATCCTTATGGACTACCCTCCCCTTAATTAGGACAAATGTCCCCATGTCTTCTTCTATTTCTCCTTCGATGTACAGGAGGGTTAGCTTTTCGCCGAGCCATTTGTTGGACTTGAGGAGGAGGAGCTTCTCTCCTACCTCAATGACTCTACCCTGACTGTCCTCGTTAACCCGATTGCGCTGAATTAGCTGCGCTTTTCGCAACTTGTTCCTAACCATCTGTTGTAGTTCGGCAGTAGCAGAGTAGTAACGGACTGTATAGTGCCGTTATATAGCTTCGTGGCTCTTAAAATAAGCTCTACCGTTTTGTCACTACCATTGTGGATCCCTAAGCTTATCGCGATTTTGCCTAGTGCACTATGGTTCCCATGACGATTTTTTTTGGAAAACAGTCCAGTATTAAAGGTGTCCAAATTGAAGAACTTTTGATGGCGATACATTGGAAAAACGTCAGTCACAAAATTTTAAATAGTTCATATTTTAACATTGGCCCACACTGTTAAGTTAACAGCTCTCAAACAGAAATGTTATGAACGATGAGCACATGCTAGTGTTATACCAGTTTATTAGGTTAAATTGAAGTGCTTTTCAACACTAATCCAAAAGCCAATTGACTAAAATTTTTAATGGATATTATTCAGTGTGGTTTTTACTTTGTGTTAATAAATCTGTGTTTTTGAAAATCAAAGTTCTTTGGGTTGATCTGTGTGTCTTAAAAAGTTGCCTCAAAAATGATTTTTGAAAAACAAGTTAACTTTGAGAGAACAAAACTAATTTTGTTAGCACTTGTCAGTAGTGACTATATGTAATTTGTTAAGTAAAGAATTCTTAAGCCGTCCTGTAAAGCCAAGTTGCAGTTTTTTGCAGGTTTTGAAAAATGCGGCAAAAACAGAAGAAGCAATCTAGTTTCGAAGATTCTGTTTTGTAGCATTTTATTGCGTGTATTAGTAGAAAAAATATATTTATATTTTAATGTATTTTAACAAAAAATACAACAACAATTTAATTTTTCATACAAAACTCGGCTGTGAACTGATTGTTCAAGCCGATCCTGATAATTTTTGGCCAATATGTTTGGCGCATAATATATCTCATATATTATGAGTTTAGTCAAAATATCTTGGTAAAAAACATGATTTTTACTCAACAAATTTATTTTCACCCGATTGTTCATATGGAAACTAATGATAAAGCTATCCGTTTTCGATAATTTTTTGACAGAGTGTTAAGAGCATAAAAACAAAACAATCGTGCAAGTTGGGTTCATGTAGCGTCAAAAACAAAAAAATTGCATATGCTTTAATTAAGAAAAAAATGTGGTGCCACGCCCACTTTTTACAGCAACAATACCAATTGACACTATGAGTTTAATTCAAAAAACTAGACCAAAATGTCTTGTTTCGTTCTTGAGTTATTAGTTTTTTCCAAAAAAAATCGTCATCGGGACCATAGTGTAGTGTGGAGTGGAAGCGCTCCGCCTGTCTGTTGGACGTACTGTGTAAGGGGGGTGCATTACTTATCGAAACTTCGAAATGGTTTGATAGTAAGGTCCTAATGGTTTCCGAGTTCAACGACGGCTCATTATCGAAATATATAGATTTGGTGTGCGGGAAAATGTTTATTAGTTGAATGAGTGCAACTTTAAAATCCTCAATTATTCGTGACGCTATCGGTTGCATGACAGAAAATTTTAAAAATTTGTCCAAGCAAGTGAGAATAAAATTTTTGTTCGTCGAATAAACGTCGACGTGCAGGATTTCATCTGTGAATGAGGGAATCGGCGTTTCGCCCAAAGGTTCGTTGTTCGGGTGCCTATCGTATTTGGCCCTTGCACAAACTCTGCAATTTAATGCCACCTCGCTTGCTAGTCTGCTCATATTTGGAAAATAGTACTCGTCTATGACTTGCTTAACGTTTTATTGGGCAGCCCTATGGGTGCGGCTGTGTTCTACGATTGTGATTTCGAGCATTTCATCTTTATTGAAGATGTCTGCGCCGAGACTTTTGCAATGTCTAAATTTGGTGGCCGGGAATGCCATTATCAACTCATACTGTATTTGAGCTAACACATGCAGACTGCAATGTAAGGGATTTACGACATTTGGGTTCACGACCTCTCTTAAGACGTCGAGTAACGCTTCTTTGTTTGTGAAGAGTACCACATGACGCATCTTGGTCTTGAAAATTACAAATCTCTGTTGTAATGGAAATTTTGCCTCATGGCATGTAGATCCTGTCGTGACAACGCATCGGCAACGTGTTTTTCTTTGCCGGATTTATAGAAGACGTTAGCGTTATTCTCGTTATTCTATTTTTTAAAGTCCTCAAAATCATTGTGACCAGTCGACTTATCTGAGAAAGAACTGCCCCTATGCCATGACCCGATGTGTCAGTAGTCAAGCCGAATGGCGCCTTATAGTCACGGTAAAGTAACATGACATCTTCAGATGCTAAAATGTTTCTCAATTTCTCGAGCGAGTGTCTGCACCTCGTTCAGCTAGAGCGGTGTTTGCTGACGGAGTCATTTTCCCTTTTCACAATATCGGACAATGATTTCGCTTTGGATGAAAAGTCTTTAGCAAAGCATCTGTAACAGCTAGTGAAACCCCAGAAAATACTTTAACGCAAATAAGTTCTTGGGCCCTGGATACCCTATATGGCCTCCACCTCAGTTTTTACACCCTCCCCGGTAACGATAAACCCGAGGTATTCGACGTTTCTTTTTTTTTTTAAATAGTCATATCTTGAGCCACTCTCATATTTGCCTCTAGAAGTTTCCCTAACAGTTAGTCAACGTACTTAACGTGGTCGTTTTCGTTTTCTGAGAGCACAATCACGTCGTCGACATAGACTCAACAGCATTTGCCTATGAACTCTCTGAGGAAGTCGTCTATGGCACATTGAAAACTTCTACCTGCATTTTTCAGCAGGGACCTTCCCCTAAAAAATAAATAAATCAGCATCGCTGTCCTGTTCATCGGCAACCTTATGAGCTGCGGCTGAGGCGGCCTTGTTATATGTGGCTGTGGACCCGTCATCTTGTGACAAATGGTCCAATCTTTGCCGTCTTTGGCCTTTCATTCGCTCAGAATTGTTGCCCCTTTTTGATAGCCGGCCTCCCCTTGCGGCCCCCTGTTCTCTTTGGAATACAGTCGGCTGTCTTAATTTAGACGAACTATCTAAATTCAAATCTCTTGCCCTTGGTTGTTGGTGTGGGGTTGTTCAGTACCTTCTTGTCCGCTCTGCCTCGTGAAAGCTGGATTTTAAGTATAGCCAGAGGTGGCCCATGCGCCGTTTCGTTCTTTTTGCCAGCTGGCTTAGCCTGTTGCCTCTGTTCCTGTCTGTGCGACTTATCCTCTATGGACCTTGCGAAATTCGCCGCGAAAGCGTATTTTTCGAGGTTTGCCTCTACCTCCTTCGCCAGTGCCAAAGCTGAGGGCAAATCGGGTGGGTGCGAAGAGAAAAAGACGTTTGTCAAGCTTCTTTTTAAGCCTGATATTAATACCCTTAAGGCGTCACTTCTGAACTTATCGCACAAACTCTAGCTAATGCTGCATTGTACGCCATGTTTACCTTGTTTGTCAATAGTGTCAGTTTTTTTTCTACCTCGTCATAATATTCTTGAATGGTCAGGTGGACCTGTCTCAGAGTGCTAAGTTCCTGTTCTATGACATGTAAGGCGCGTTTGTCACTATACGTGGCATCTAACCTGCTTATGAAAGCGTCAAAGTTCAAGGTTGTGTTGAACTGAAAAGGATCGCATTTGCCCGGTCCCTAATCTTACTTCTTATTATTATTACCGCTTGGTAATGTCGGCTGCTACCCTGGTAGGGTCTAAAGATTTTGTAGGCGGCATGGGCCGCTTGACGCCACGTCTAAGGGCTCGTCACAGATCACTCCCGGTGTCACCTCTACATCCTCATATACCACTAACTCTGGCAAAGCTAGATGTGTGTTTTTAAACCTGCCTCACATAACTGATCTTTAAACTCCTGCCGTAGCGCCTGATCTGAAATCTGATAAATACCACTTGACGACTTGACCGTGGCTCATGAACACAAATATAAACAACTAGGGGGCTTCGACCCCTGCTCGCTTCGCCCGCCAACCCCCGGCTCGCTCCACTCGCAGAATTGAAAGGCTGGTCTTTAGTTATCCGGCTTGTGAAGATTATACTGAATAACAATTTTCTATAATATAACATTTTTTGTTAAAATAATTAAATATTTAAAGTTCGTATTCATTGCATTCCCTGTAATTGGACTTTGCCTAAAAATCAAATTTTGTGATAGTGCGGAAAATAGTCAAATTTGGCGGGAAATAGTCAGATTTGACGGAAAAAACTCAGATTTGGCGGGAAAAAGCTAAATTTCGTAAAATACTAGAGATTTGGCTAGAAGAGCTAATCTGCGAGTTTCGTACTAAATGTTCATTTCCATCCGATTGTTCCTATTGGAGCTATATGTTATAGTAATCCGACGATGTCCAAATTTGGTCAGGATATAACAGATATAACACACAATCTGTGAGTTTGGTTGAGATATCTTAAGAAAGAGAAAAGTTTTTCAAACTAAATGTTAATTTGCATCCGATTGTTCCTATGGCAGCTATATGATATAGTCATCCGACTTTGAACAAATTTATTAAGGATATAAAAGTTACTCCCAAACACAAAATCTGTGAGTTTGGTTGTGATATCTTAAGAAATAAAAAGTTTTTCATACTAAATGTTAATTTGCATCCGATTGTTCCTATCGCAACTATAGCAGTTGTTCCCAAATATACAATCTGTGAGTTTGGTTGAGATATCTTAAGAAATAAATAAGTTTTTCATACTAAATGTTAGTTTGCATCCGATTGTTCCTTTGGCAGCTATATGATATAGTAATCCGACTTCGACCATTTTGACGTATAATATTGGATATAATAGGCAGGATATAATAGGCACTCCCAAACACGCAATCTGTGAGTTTGGTTAAGATATCTTAAGAAATAAAAAAGTTTTTCATACTAAATGTTAATTTGCATTCGATTGCTCCTATGGCAGCTATATGATATAGTAATCCGACTTCGACCAAATTTTGGTTTTTTATACTAAGAAATTTTGTGACCTTTGACCCCGAACTTTACCCACTTACAGGTCGAATTTCGCAAAACGCCGTCTTATTGCTCGATAAAATTTCAGCCTTCTATCTTTAGCTGTTTGGGCTACACGTTGATTCTATGTTAGTGAGTCAGGACAAAGAGTTTTATATGTATAGATGTAAACACAACTAAGGAAGAGAAAACATTTTCTTGAGTTCGAAATCGGTTTTGATGTTATCTATTCACTTGCAAATGTTATATGATTTCTTTGTTTCACTTAAAGTATGCCCAAGCAATATGGTAAATTTATTTTGTCTGATCAGCCTACTTACATGATTTTTTAATTATTAATAGTAGGTTCGTAGGTGTATAATCCGGTTGGGCGCCATATAATTAGTCCGCTGGAATCCTTTGACCCGAGGGTTAAGGTTGTAGTTGACTTTACTGGTTAGTCAACCACGAATCCCTAATCCGCGGGAGTCCCTTATAATCATAAAACCTAATTGTTCGATGGCAGCAGTGACTGAGCTGACAAAGCGGCCGGCAGAGCAGTTGGCTGAGGGGCCGGCAGAGCGGCCGACAGAGGGTCTGGCAGAAATTTCGTTGAAGCCGCCAAAAGTGCTGACCTTGCGGCATGCGCAAGGCGTCTTATTACCCCCGCTATTGCTGGGACCACTGAGAGTTGTTTATGTCTTGCTGCAATTATGTGGAAATCCAAACGCAACGGCGGATGTGAGCCGCGTGACCAGCGGTCATGTTACGCTGCAGCTATGTATGTAGCAGCTCAAATTCAGCGGTGGGCGGGGGCCACATGCTCAGTGGTTAAGCTGTATAACATTTATGAGTTTAGCCTAAAGCCGCGTGGCTGCTCTGTCTGTGACTCCGGCAGCTTAGCGTCTGTCTTATGTATTAATTATATATGTCGTGGCGGTTAATTTTAGGTATTACGAATGAAGATATAAAGCATGAATAAATCGACTCTATGGATTTCACAAGAATGCGTTGCTTGTCTATTTTCTTCCATTCTATTCTGATCTATTCTGCATTGCTTTGTGCTTCCCATTATTGCGAGCCTGGTCGAGTTCTCTGCCAAGCGCAGCCTAGTCGTAGCAATGAGTTAGATAGAGAGAAATATAGTGCTTGCGCCTGGAAGGCGCGTGTCACTATATGTGTGTGGTATACGCGCGAAGTGGAATGTTGGCATTGTGAAATTAGTCTTGAAACAAATCTCGCTGTTGCAACACGATGTCACGCCTAAGGAAGCGTTTGGTTCACAACGTGGTAGCTGAGGATCCAGAAAATGAAGACCACCTCCGACATCAGAAGTGGGGTCGCCTCCACTGGGAATATAGTAAACTTTTTGCAGGAGAATCTAACTTTATGGTAGCTTATTATAAAATTGATTACATTTTCAGATTGTAAAATTTTAATTCTAGATACTTGTAAAATGCTAGATACAGATACATGTATGGGCTGCTCGACCAGTATTTCTTTAATGTCGCTATGGTTCAAAATAACTGGATTTATAGTATTCAATTTTGCAAGCGCTATAGTAAAAAGCAAGTTATCTATTTCCGTAATCAAAATTCTATTTCTTGTTAATAATAGTTCGAAAAGGTGGCCTGTGTCCACTTGTTCTTTTTTATTGTATTTTAAAATTTCGTTGACAGTGTTTGTTAATTTGTTAATCTGATTTTGTGTTTCAGAGTTAAGGTAAGTACTCAAACTTAAACAATTTTTATCGCCGTAAAATGCTCAATATTTTTCTGTCAACGAGCAGAAAGACAGTGTTGCCCCTGCATCACGAACAAATAACAAAAAGTTGAGTGGTAACTCTATACCTCAACCGTAGTTTGTTTTAAATTTGAACATGCAAAGCTGATTTTGGTAAAAAGAGGAGAGAATACGCAATGGAAAATGTCAATTAATGTTAATATAGGAGAAATATGTTATGGCACGCAAGCACAGCAAGTATTGGGTGCACTCATCTAATGATTCTCAAGTTGTATTAATACAAAAAAACAAAATTATTTAATTTTTGTCCACAAAAACGATTTTATTTTACGTTCTTGCTTATAATCAACTAATGTTGTCGTCCTTATTGACCAAATTCATGCATTCGTCTTCGTTTTCATTTGTGTGCCGGACATTTCTCTGCTATATACCTAGTAAAACTCTAAACAGTTCGATGTTCTTCAAGGCCTGTCAAACAGTGCTGGACAACGCCAGTTGCTTATCTGGCTTCAGGTTTCCACGAGGCCTTTTTTTAACTTTCAGTACTATGCTTTAATAACAATTTGTTTATTATTGGAGTCTATTAGACGACTCTCTATGATTTTAATCTGGTCTAAGTCCCTAGCGTCTGGTGCCGCTGCCACTACCTTCAATGCCGTGCCTATAAAATCTAAGCTCCTTGCATTCCTGTGGTGGTCTATTAAAGCGGACAACAGTATTTTTACATGTTTCGTGTTTGTATGTAGTATTTTTCGCATGTGTGAATGGGGAAAAAGTTCGATTAACATGCTGGTCTCCTCGAGCATTGAGCAGAGAACTCTGATTGATTGGCCGAGTGCTTCAAGTAACCGTATTAATCCCAAACAACTATCTCACCATCTACAATAGGGATGTATTCGGAATTAGAATAGTCCGCAATTCTAGCGAGAGCTGATGCCCGACATAGTAGTACTAGGAGTGCTGATCTGGAAGTAGGATGAAGCCGGGGTAAGTGCGTGCGAATAGAATTTTACTTAATATTATCCTTATGGACTACCCTCCCCTTAATTAGGACAAATGTCCCCATGTCTTATTCTATTTCTCCTTCGATGTACAGGAGGGTTAGCTTTTCGCCGAGCCATTTGTTGGACTTGAGGAGGAGGAGCTTCTCTCCTACCTCAATGACTCTACCCTGACTGTTCTCGTTAACCCGATTGCGCTGAATTAGCTGCGCTTTTCGCAACTTGTTACTAACCATCTGTTGTAGTTCGGCAGTAGCAGAGTAGTAACGGACTGTATAGTGCCGTTATATAGCTTCGTGGCTCTTAAAATAAGCTCTACCGTTTTGTCACTACCATTGTGGATCCCTAAGCTTATCGCGATTTTGCCTAGTGCACTATGGTTCCCATGACGATTTTTTTTGGAAAACAGTCCAGTATTAAAGGTGTCCAAATTGAAGAACTTTTGATGGCGATACATTGGAAAAACGTCAGTCACAAAATTTTAAATAGTTCATATTTTAACATTGGCCCACACTGTTAATGTTGAGCACATGCTAGTGTTATACCAGTTTATTAGGTTAAATTGAAGTGCTTTTCAACACTAATCCAAAAGCCAATTGACTAAAATTTTTAATGGATATTATTCAGTGTGGTTTTTACTTTGTGTTAATAAATCTGTGTTTTGAAAATCAAAGTTCTTTGGGTTGATCTGTGTGTCTTAAAAAGTTGCCTCAAAAATGATTTTTGAAAAACAAGTTAACTTTGAGAGAACAAAACTAATTTTGTTAGCACTTGTCAGTAGGGACTATAGGTAATTTGTTAAGTAAAGAATTCTTAAGCCGTCCTGTAAAGCCAAGTTGCAGTTTTTTGCAGGTTTTGAAAAATGCCACTTTATTGCGCACAACCTCTCTGTGAAAATTGTCGATAATGCTGAAATGCGGCAAAAACAGAAGAAGCAATCTAGTTTCGAAGATTCTGTTTTGTAGCATTTTATTGCGTGTATTAGTAGAAAAAATATATTTATATTTTAATGTATTTTAACAAAAAATACAACAAAAATTTAATTTTTCCTACAAAACTCGGCTGTGAACTGATTGTTCAAGCCGATCCTGATAATTTTTGGCCAATATGTTTGGCGCATAATATATCTCATATATTATGAGTTTAGTCAAAATATCTTGGTAAAAAACATGATTTTTACTCAACAAATTTATTTTCACCCGATTGTTCATATGGAAACTAATGATAAAGCTATCCGTTTTCGATAATTTTTTGACAGAGTGTTAAGAGCATAAAAACAAAACAATCGTGCAAGTTGGGTTCATGTAGCGTCAAAAACAAAAAAATTGCATATGCTTTAATTAAGAAAAAAATGTGGTGCCACGCCCACTTTTTACAGCAACAATACCAATTGACACTATGAGTTTAATTCAAAAAACTAGACCAAAATGTCTTGTTTCGTTCTTGGGTTATTAGTTTTTTCCAAAAAAAATCGTCATCGGGACCATAGTGTAGTGTGGAGTGGAAGCGCTCCGCCTGTCTGTTGGACGTACTGTGTAAGGGGGGTGCATTACTTATCGAAACTTCGAAATGGTTTGATAGTAAGGTCCTAATGGTTTCCGAGTTCAACGACGGCTCATTATCGAAATATATAGATTTGGTGTGCGGGAAAATGTTTATTAGTTGAATGAGTGCAACTTTAAAATCCTCAATTATTCGTGACGCTATCGGTTGCATGACAGAAAATTTTAAAAATTTGTCCAAGCAAGTGAGAATAAAATTTTTGTTCGTCGAATAAACGTCGACGTGCAGAATTTCATCTGTGAATGAGGGAATCGGCGTTTCGCCCAAAGGTTCGTTGTTCGGGTGCCTATCGTATTTGGCCCTTGCACAAACTCTGCAATTTAATGCCACCTCGCTTGCTAGTCTGCTCATATTTGGAAAATAGTACTCGTCTATGACTTGCTTAACGTTTTATTGGGCAGCCCTATGGGTGCGGCTGTGTTCTACTATTGTGATTTCGAGCATTTCATCTTTATTGAAGATGTCTGCGCCGAGACTTTTGCAATGTCTAAATTTGGTGGCCGGGAATGCCATTATCAACTCATACTGTATTTGAGCTAACACATGCAGACTGCAATGTAAGGGATTTACGACATTTGGGTTCACGACCTCTCTTAAGACGTCGAGTAACGCTTCTTTGTTTGTGAAGAGTACCACATGACGCATCTTGGTCTTGAAAATTACAAATCTCTGTTGTAATGGAAATTTTGCCTCAATAAGGATTTGGTTCCTGAAACAGTTTAAAGGATTGTCAGTGGACTCTATAATGTACGATAGCGATGCCTCGCTTTGTTTTGTCGCGGCATTAGATTTCTTGGATTGATTTTCTATGGCATGTAGATCCTGTCGTGACAACGCATCGGCAACGTGTTTTTCTTTGCCGGATTTATTGAAGACGTTAGCGTTATTCTCGTTATTCTATTTTTTAAAGTCCTCAAAATCATTGTGACCAGTCGACTTATCTGAGAAAGAACTGCCCCTATGCCATGACCCGATGTGTCAGTAGTCAAGCCGAATGGCGCCTTATAGTCACGGTAAAGTAACATGACATCTTCAGATGCTAAAATGTTTCTCAATTTCTCGAGCGAGTGTCTGCACCTCGTTCAGCTAGAGCGGTGTTTGCTGACGGAGTCATTTTCCCTTTTCACAATATCGGACAATGATTTCGCTTTGGATGAAAAGTCTTTAGCAAAGCATCTGTAACAGCTAGTGAAACCCCAGAAAATACTTTAACGCAAATAAGTTCTTGGGCCCTGGATACCCTATATGGCCTCCACCTCAGTTTTTACACCCTCCCCGGTAACGATAAACCCGAGGTATTCGACGTTTCTTTTTTTTTTTAAATAGTCATATCTTGAGCCACTCTCATATTTGCCTCTAGAAGTTTCCCTAACAGTTAGTCAACGTACTTAACGTGGTCGTTTTCGTTTTCTGAGAGCACAATCACGTCGTCGACATAGACTCAACAGCATTTGCCTATAAACTCTCTGAGGAAGTCGTCTATGGCACATTGAAAACTTCTACCTGCATTTTTCAGCAGGGACCTTCCCCTAAAAAATAAATAAATCAGCATCGCTGTCCTGTTCATCGGCAACCTTATGAGCTGCGGCTGAGGCGGCCTTGTTATATGTGGCTGTGGACCCGTCATCTTGTGACAAATGGTCCAATCTTTGCCGTCTTTGGCCTTTCATTCGCTCAGAATTGTTGCCCCTTTTTGATAGCCGGCCTCCCCTTGCGGCCCCTGTTCTCTTTGGAATACAGTCGGCTGTCTTAATTTAGACGAACTATCTAAATTCAAATCTCTTGCCCTTGGTTGTTGGTGTGGGGTTGTTCAGTACCTTCTTGTCCGCTCTGCCTCGTGAAAGCTGGATTTTAAGTATAGCCAGAGGTGGCCCATGCGCCGTTTCGTTCTTTTTGCCAGCTGGTTTAGCCTGTTGCCTCTGTTCCTGTCAGTGCGACTTATCCTCTATGGACCTTGCGAAATTCGCCGCGAAAGCGTATTTTTCGTGGTTTGCCTCTACCTCCTTCGCCAGTGCCAAAGCTGAGGGCAAATCGGGTGGGTGCGAAGAGAAAAAGACGTTTGTCAAGCTTCTTTTTAAGCCTGATATTAATACCCTTAAGGCGTCACTTCTGAACTTATCGCACAAACTCTAGCTAATGCTGCATTGTACGCCATGTTTACCTTGTTTGTCAATAGTGTCAGTTTTTTTTCTACCTCGTCACAATATTCTTGAATGGTCAGGTGGACCTGTCTCAGAGTGCTAAGTTCCTGTTCTATGACATGTAAGGCGCGGGTGTCACTATACGTGGCATCTAACCTGCTTATGAAAGCGTCAAATACTAGAGATTTGGCTAGAAGAGCTAATCTGCGAGTTTCGTACTAAATGTTCATTTCCATCCGATTGTTCCTATTGGAGCTATATGTTATAGTAATCCGACGATGTCCAAATTTGGTCAGGATATAACAGATATAACACACAATCTGTGAGTTTGGTTGAGATATCTTAAGAAAGAGAAAAGTTGTTCAAACTAAATGTAAATTTGCATCCGATTGTTCCTATGGTAGCTATATGATATAGTCATCCGACTTTGAACAAATTTATTAAGGATATAAAAGTTACTCCCAAACACAAAATCTGTGAGTTTGGTTGTGATATCTTAAGAAATAAAAAGTTTTTCATACTAAATGTTAATTTGCATCCGATTGTTCCTATCGCAACTATAGCAGTTGTTCCCAAATATACAATCTGTGAGTTTGATTGCGATATCTTAAGAAATAAATAAGTTTTTCATACTAAATGTTATTTTGCATCCGATTGTTCCTTTGGCAGCTATATGATATAGTAATCCGACTTCGACCATTTTGACGGATAATATTGGATATAATAGGCAGGATATAATAGGCACTCCCAAACACGCAATCTGTGAGTTTGGTTAAGATATCTTAAGAAATAAAAAAGTTTTTCATACTAAATGTTAATTTGCATTCGATTGCTCCTATGGCAGCTATATGATATAGTAATCCGACTTCGACCAAATTTTGGTTTTTTATACTAAGAAATTTTGTGACCTTTGACCCCGAACTTTACCCACTTACAGGTCGAATTTCGCAAAACGCCGTCTTATTGCTCGATAAAATTTCAGCCTTCTATCTTTAGCGGTTTGGGCTACACGTTGATTCTATGTTAGTGAGTCAGGACAAAGAGTTTTATATGTATAGATGTAAACACAACTAAGGAAGAGAAAACATTTTCTTGAGTTCGAAATCGGTTTTGATGTTATCTATTCACTTGCAAATGTTATATGATTTCTTTGTTTCACTTAAAGTATGCCCTAGCAATATCGTAAATTTATTTTGTCTGATCAGCCTACTTACATGATTTTTTAATTATCAATAGTAGGTTCGTAGGTGTATAATCCGGTTGGGCTGGGCGCCATATAATTAGTCCGCTGGAATCCTTTGACCCGAGGGTTAAGGTTGTAGTTGACTTTACTGGTTAGTCAACCACGAATCCCTAATCCGCGGGAGTCCCTTATAATCATAAAACCTAATTGTTCGATGGCAGCAGTGACTGAGCTGACAAAGCGGCCGGCAGAGCAGTTGGCTGAGGGGCCGGCAGAGCGGCCGACAGAGGGTCTGGCAGAAATTTCGTTGAAGCCGCCAAAAGTGCTGACCTTGCGGCATGCGCAAGGCGTCTTATTACCCCCGCTATTGCTGGGACCACTGAGAGTTGTTTATGTCTTGCTGCAATTATGTGGAAATCCAAACGCAACGGCGGATGTGAGCCGCGTGACCAGCGGTCATGTTACGCTGCAGCTATGTATGTAGCAGCTCAAATTCAGCGGTGGGCGGGGGCCACATGCTCAGTGGTTAAGCTGTATAACATTTATGAGTTTAGCCTAAAGCCGCGTGGCTGCTCTGTCTGTGACTCCGGCAGCTTAGCGTCTGTCTTATGTATTAATTATATATGTCGTGGCGGTTAATTTTAGGTATTACGAATGAAGATATAAAAGCATGAATAAATCGACTCTATGGATTTCACAAGAATGCGTTGCTTGCCTATTTTCTTCCATTCTATTCTGATCTATTCTGCATTGCTTTGTGCTTCCCATTATTGCGAGCCTGGTCGAGTTCTCTGCCAAGCGCAGCCTAGTCGTAGCAATGAGTTAGATAGAGAGAAATATAGTGCTTGCGCCTGGAAGGCGCGTGTCACTATATGTGTGTGGTATACGCGCGAAGTGGAATGTTGGCATTGTGAAATTAGTCTTGAAACAAATCTCGCTGTTGCAACACGATGTCACGCCTAAGGAAGCGTTTGGTTCACAACGTGGTAGCTGAGGATCCAGAAAATGAAGACCACCTCCGACATCAGAAGTGGGGTCGCCTCCACACCAAGTTAACCACGACGGTGGCAGTTCTCTATTCTCCGACATATATATATATTGAGAGAGAGAGAGAGAGAGCGTGCAACTGTGCACATCAAGTAGCTTGGTCAATTGCGCCGTCTCACAGTGGCGCCGTTGACGAAAAAACGTCGTAAAACTCAAAAATTTCATGTGCGCCAATGAAATTTTTAATAAACCCTTCTTATAGGGAATTCTTCAACGATAATAATAATTTTATATAATTATTTTTTCCCTGTAATTTGACTTTGCCTTGAAATAAAATTTTGTGACAAGGCGTAAAATAGTAGAGATTTGGCAAGAAGAGCTAAGCTGCGAGTTTCGTACAAAAGGTTAATTTCCATCCGATTGTTCCTATGGCAGCTATATGATAAGGAAATCCGACTTTGGCCTAATA
The DNA here is from genome assembly GCA_035043635.1 of Drosophila rellima. Classification (NCBI taxonomy): domain Eukaryota; kingdom Metazoa; phylum Arthropoda; class Insecta; order Diptera; family Drosophilidae; genus Drosophila; species Drosophila rellima. Next base: position 382,772 of record JAWNMV010000095.1, on the reverse strand, counting down.
TGGTCAGGCTGTAAGAGTAAGTCCCAAATATCCAAATTTTAAATATTATTGAGATACCTCAAGAAACAAAAAAGTTTTTGGTAGTAAATGTTAATATGCATCCGATAGTTCCTATGGCAGCTATTGGATATACTCATCCGACTTTGAACAAATTTGGTCACGATGTAAAACAGAGTCCGAAACATACAGAACATACAATTTATGAGATTGGTTAAGATAACTTAAGAATCAAAAAAGTTTTCCATACTAATGGTTAATATTGACATGTGACTTCGACCAAATTTGGTCAGGACGTAACAGGCAGTACCATATACACAATCTGTGTGTTTGCTTAAGATATCTTAAGAAACAAAAAAGTTTTTCATACTACGCCATTCTGTGATCTTTGACCCCGAATTTGATCCACTTTCTGGTCGAATTTCGCAAAATACAGTTTTATTGCACGATAATTGTCTAAGCTATGTTGTGGGCAAATTTCAGCTTTCTACCTGTTGCGGTTTGGCCTACACGTTGATTCTATATAATTGAGTCTGTGAGTCAGGACAAAGAGTTTTATATATATAGAAGATTAAGTGAATAATAATAGGTCGGCATAATTCCTCGACCCTCCGCGAGGGGGCCAACTGAAAATAACACTCCAATGGTTCTCTCAGAACTGGTGTTAGCCATGACTTGTGTCCCCCGACATATAATATGGCTCTTCAATAGCCTTACTATATGAACGGAGACTCCTGTCATGGTCTGAGATAAAGAGGGCCGGACTAAAGTGCCAAGCGACCGGTGCCGATAGTCAACCTGGCTGGGGGCCCACACAAAAAATAGCTCAGTTTTAATCGGAGAGTCCGGATACCTGGCGCCCTCCGGACTAACTAGCCCTACCTGCACAAGGCGGATCTCTGTGCACGCTGACCAACCTTTCTCCGCCACTCGTGGGATTAAAACAAGATTCAAAATAATACAAACAAAAATAATCTCCATATACAAAAAAAAAGAATATAAACATTAAAAAGTCCATGGGAATCTGGGATTCCTCCTCCTTAGCGGCGGCAGCGGCTTTAAAGCCTGGCCAAAGCGAAATCGAGACTTCGGAGATGGCCACCATGCCAACTGATCAAGCAAACAGTGCTGTTTCAAGCAAACCCGTACTTCTCCCAGGCCTTGGGGTAGAGGGAGTCATTCTACCACCCTCTGTCACCATATAGTTAAAGCAGAGAGCTAAAAGCGCAGCCGGACCTCCTTCTGGTGCAGAAACGGTGAGGGAGGCTTTCATAGCCAGCACCATAAAGAAGTTTTCCACCACGGAAAAACGAAGCGCTGGAAAAATCCTCCAGTGACATAAGGAAAGCGCAGGATCCAACCTGTCAGCCGACTGGCTTAAAAGGTGGAATGGGCCAAGCACGTGCTCCCGGATTTTAGTGCCTAAGCACCCAGAGCGAGAGCACAAGCGAAGAGTCAGCGCTCTCAAGATGCACCAGTACCTAATGCCAAAAAATCAAGGGTACAGCAGAGTAGTTGATAAATGCGGGTTTCAGCACAGTTTTGGAGGTGGGGGTAAAGGGTCATTAATTTTCGTTGTGGGGGATTAGTTATGCATGGTTACACAAAGGGTTGAAAGGTGGGGGATTAGTTATGCATTGTTGCATAAAGGGTTGAAAAGTGTGGGTGAGGGGGGTTGTGTCGATCGTAAACAAGTGTTAGTGAGATGATAGTTTGACAGGTGCTGGGAAAAGTGTCCTAATATTTGGTATGCGAGAGTTAATTTATGACCTCTTTAGGTTAAGACTGTGAATTAGGGTGAGGATGAGGGTGTGTGTGCGATCCACGTGCGATCCCGGTATGTGTTTATGTGTATGAGAATGTCCAAGATTGTACATTAGGGTGAGGATGAGGGTGTGTGTGTGTGTGTGCGATCCCGGTATGTGTTTATGTGTATGTGAATGTCCAAGTGTGAACACGGGGTTGCACGGGACTATGAGCATGCATTGAGCTATGCGCGCCGCGGCTTGTACTCTCCCTCGCATAGCGATAGTGAAGAAAACCTGTTAACCTGTTGCTGACGTCAGTAAATGGGTCAGAGGTCAAGGGTCAGGTAAGTATTGTTTTGTTTTGATAGACACAAAGTCTACCCAAAACTCACTCTCGCGTCCCGATTGTAAGAAAACCTGCTCCGAGTATTTCACAAGAAAACCTGTCTCGAGTATTTCACACCCCTCATGAACACGTGCGCGATCTTTTAAAGTTAACCACTTACATAGGTGCTAATACAATTATTGTGGCATGGTTTGACATTCATGTTGTTAAGCGTGTTAATTTATGTGAGGGTTCTTAATGCTTAGATTGTTGGTATGTGCTGGCATGTGCTAGCAAGCGGCTTGTACAGGGATTATATGCTAGGGGATTCCGATGAGAATTTCCCTATGAGATTGACTGTTAGACAGTGTATAGGAATGTGTGAGGACCTACTATTATTATTATAAAATGTATAGACTCCACATTAGAAAGTTTAGTTTAAACGTATCGTTCAACGGAAAAACGTTAGTGTCAACTGTATCAACTGTGTCAAATGGATATACAACAGCAACAGCTAAAAACAGCAGCAGATAAAAACAGCAACAGCTCAAAACAGCAACAGCTCAAAACAGCGAGAACAATAACAACAACAACAATACTAATAAAATGAATAACCAGGATGCAATCTATAGCTTATCATGCCGGAAATTTCTCGCATCGGGAGTCCAATGGAAACATCATGTTCGCACGGACCAACATAAAATGAAGGCGATTGAACCGGTGGACGGTCAGATCAAAAAGATTTCGGATGGATTCAAGGGAAGAATAATACAATACATGTATTTAAACGAGGGGTTGGCACTTAGAATCCCTGAGGAGTTTTTGGTTGAAGCAGCAATTGCCTTCAAGCCACATTTACTCAAAGTTCTTCAAAGTCATGTCTCAGCGAAAGTGAATTTCGAGTTATTCGCTGAGTATATGCTTTTAAAGGAACAATCTGAAATTCTTGAAACAAAGTCGTTTCAAAGTAAAATGTCTGTTGTAAGCGCAGATACTGATCTGGAACAAACATTTCCTGAACACGCTAGCCAGATAATAACCAAAATGGGAGAGTTCCAGGAAAAGGATAGTGGTTGGACTTTAATTGGTATGATCCGTCTGGAAATGAATGTGAACCAGTATACACCCATACGTGGTTCTTCGTTCATGACATTACCATTGAAACTGAGTAAGAAGCGGGCAATCATTAATGTGCAAAACAATGACCCCTACTGTTTCAAATGGGCACTTCTTTCGCCATTGACGCCAGATATTAAGAATCCTCAAAGATGTAGCAGCTATAAAGTAATCATTATTGACACAAAAATTAAAGTGTACAATGATATGACATTGGATTTCACTGGGTTGTCCTTCCCCCTTAAGATAAAGGACATAAGAATATTCGTCAAAAGTAATCCCCATGTGAGCGTCAACGTTTTCGGATACGATGAAGAGAGTGGCAATGTAATTGGACCCCTATTCCACTCTGGAAATGAGCAATGCATACATGTTAATATGCTATTCCTAGAAGAGGGGGAATATGCTCATTACATGTGGATTAAAAATATATCTGCGTAAGTATTTCATATCATTAAATAGTGATTTATTAAATACTAAATCTTTTGAATGATATTTTCTTTTTGTAGGCTGATATCATCACAAACTGGGAATCCGAGGAGAAAGCAATGGTTCTGCAACATATGTCTCAACTTTTCGTCCAGTGAGGCTATCGCATTGAGGCATAAGGAGCTGTGCAATGGAACAGTGTCAACGCTTCCAAATCCCAATGAAGCGACATTGAAATTTACACAACACCACCACCAACTGCAGGTCCCATTTGTTGTGTATGCAGACTTTGAGTGTATTCTTCAACCGAAGAATATAGAAGTAAGTTCTAAATTATTTAATATTAATGAACATATTCCAATATCTTATGCATACTACATAAAGTGTGCATTTGATAGCGGCGTAGATAAGTTTGTATTAGAAACTAGTAAAAATTCAGGTTTAAGTTTTATAAGTTCATTAGTAGAAAATCTAAAGAGGCTTAATAATAAATATTTGACTAAAAATGTTCCCATTGTTATGAGTCCGGAAGATGATATTGTGTTTCAAGGGACAATTAATTGTCACATTTGTGAGAGTGTCTTATCAACAGATAGGGTGAGGGATCATTGTCATTTCACTGGAAAATTCAGGGGTGCTGCTCATTCAAAATGTAATTTGACATATAAGACGAACAACTTTATACCTGTCTTCTTCCATAATTTCACCAAGTACGATTCTCATTTGTTTGTAAAAGAACTTGCGCATATACCTGGAGAAATTAAGGTTATTCCCATTAATAAGGAATATTATATATCTCTTTCAAAAATGATAGAGTGTGAAAACGGAAATAGTTTAGAAATTCGATTTATGTCATCAAGTCTAGATGCTCTTGCATCTAATTTAGTTGATGAAGAGTTGAAAACAGTTAAGTTGCATTTCAATCTTGAAAATGAGTTCAGACTAATGCGTCAAAAGGGTGTTTTCCCCTATGAATATTTAGATTCTGAGAGAAGATTGCAAGAAACATCTCTCCCTCCAAGAGAAGCAATTTATAGCAATTTAACAGAAACTGGCTGTTCTGAGGAAGACTATACACATGCACTTAAAGTTTGGTCTGAATTTGCATGTTCAACATTGAAAGATTATTTAGAATTGTACTTAAAAACTGATGTTTTATTGTTAACAGATGTTTTTGAAAATTTCCGTTCCATTTGTATGCAAATTTATTCCCTTGACCCAGCTCATTTTTATACAACTCCAGGCTTATCTTGGGAGGCTATGTTAAAGAGCACAAAGATTGAATTAGAACTACTTACATATATAGATATGTATAGGTTTATTCAGTCTGGTATTCGTGGCGGTCTAGTACAGTGTTGTCATAGATATACGAAAGCAAATAATAAATATTTATCTACATACGATCCATCCAAGGATTCAACATTTTTAATGTACCTGGATGCAAACAATTTATATGGTTGGGCAATGTCACAAGCTCTGACATATAATGGTTTTAAGTGGCTGTCCTCTACAGACATAGAACATCTCAATGTTGATAACATAGCAATTGATGCTGATTATGGATACATTTTAGAAGTAGACTTAGATTACCCTTACACTATCCATGATCAGCATAATGATCTTCCGTTTTATCCGAGTATCAAATTACCAACAAAGACATCAAAATTTGAAAAGTTAGTAGCTGACCTTGGTAATAAGCGTAATTATGTTATCCATTACCGAACATTACAACAATGCTTGGATAATGGTTTACAGTTGAAAAAAATTCATCGAGGTATATGTTTCAGACAAAAACCTTGGTTAAAGACTTACATCGATTTGAATACTCTACATAGAACGAACGCAAAAAATTCGTTTGAAAATGATTTTTTCAAATTATTGAATAACGCAGTCTATGGTAAAACCATGGAAAATGTTGAGAAGAGGGTTGACGTAAGACTAGTCACCGAGTGGGAACCAAAAGAAACATTCACCGTAGGCCGCAAAAGACTTTGTGCAAGATCATTAATTGCTAGAAGCAGCTTACATAGTTCAACTAGAATAAATGAAAACTTTAATGCAATTCAAATGAGAAGATTATGAAATGTTTTCAATAAACCCATGTATTTAGGCTTCACAGTGTTGGATTTATTAAAGTGGAAAATGAATGATTTCCACTATGATTACATGCAACCGAAGTTTAAGAATAATTTAACATTGAATTACATGGATACCGACTCCTTTACTTATACAAAAAAAACCAAAGATTTGTACAGTGATATTCGGAATGATGTTGAATCAAAATTCGACACATCTGACTATTCTGATGAAATTGCCAGTAAATATAATTTCAAAAAAGTTAATAAGAAAAAATTGGGTTTCTTCAAGGATGAGCTTAATGGTAAGCCCATGCTGGAGTTTGTTGGACTTCGTCCAAAAATGAATTGTTATAAAGTGGATAATGTTGAGAAAACATTTAAGAAAATTAAAGGTGTAAAAAGGGAGGCTTTAGAAAAATTAGACATTGAAAATTATAAAAAATGTCTAAAAACAGGTGAATCAGAATATGGAAAAATGTCACTGTTTAGATCTAAAGGTCATAATATAAACACTTATCAAATTATTAAGAAAATTCTTAATAATAAAGATGATAAACGTTTTATTGAGAGCGATCAATTTTCAACATTAGCCTATCACCATAATATACAATTTTTAGAAGCCGAATCATTTACTTGGGGAAAACAGGTAAATGCGTTGGAAAACAATCTCACTTTTCAGACTCATAGCAATGGAAACACCATAATCAGCTCATTAAAAAATAAAGTAGACAATTCTGAAACGGATTTATTTTATGCAGCTCTTGAGCTTCAGATGTTCTACAATGAATATCAAGACCAACAACCATAGAAAAATAAGATTTGCAAAACAGTTTTTATTAAGCAACATGTATTTATTTTTAATATAAAATGTGAATAAAAGTTGTACATAAGTCTTATATAATATTGTAAAGAATGGTTTATAAATTTGTTGTAAGTTTAATAAAATGTTAATAAAGTAGTTGTAAGTTTAATATAAAGTTGTGTAATAAATTCAATAAAAGTAAATAAAATTTTTTTCAAAATTTAAAATGAATTCCAAAACGTTTTTTTCTGTGCTTGAATTTTGGTCTTTACTAAAATTAAACAGTTTATAAAGACTATAAAATATATTTTACATCGATCCAACTGTCTTCACTCATTGGGATGCCCAGCCAACGTACCAAGGCCCTTTTTCCGTCTCGTTTCAACACATTTTCGACAAGGTATGTATCAGGGAAACGAGTCTTTTTTATTTCTTCTCTGTAGAAACACCCTTCAATTGGATTCCCCTTTAAGTCTTCTAACAAATATGTTGTTGAATATGTGTTTTTCACAGTTCTTATTCTAAATACTTCTGTTGTGAAATTCGGCTTGTACCCTTTCTCAAATACATATTTGTATTTACTAATGCGAACATTGTCCCCATTACGCAATTTACTTCCAGTGAATATTTTCAAATGATTGTATACCGTCTTCAAAAGTAGTTTTTCACTAGATGAATCAACGTCAATTGGACTCATTTTTATTGTTCTATGTACTCGGTTGTTGTAACCATCAATTAAACTTTTATACATATCAATCCATTTATAAATATAACTAAATTCACGCCACATGAGCTCTTTTAGCGTTCGATTAAATCGTTCAACAATTGACGCCTTTAGGGTGCTAAGTGTTGAATAGTGATTTATTTTATACTGGTTTGTTAATAGCTTGAACTGTTTGTTGAAAAACTCGGTTCCGTCATCTGTTTGCAGGTTCTTGGGAACACCACGTCCCGATTTAATTATTTTCTCCATTGCCTCGAGCAACTTCCTTAGCGGTTTTTGATTTTAGTGCTTCACCCCTAGCGAATTTAGAGAAAGTATCTATTACTGTCAACAAATCACGATAACCATTATTGGATGAAGCATACGCTCCCATTTCAACCAAATCTGCTTGCCACAGATCGTTTATCCCCTTTGTGACAACTCTACGTCGTAGAAAGTTCTTGCGGGAGGGTCCATGTAGTTCGTTAATAATATCTCGTTTGCTCATAATTTAGTAATGGGTAATTGAAATTGTTTGATTTCAATTAGCTTGGTCTTGGTTTGTTCATATATTTATATGTATATTCTTCAAGACTTTTCATTTGTGCAATTAGATTTGCGAAGATTTTATCAGCACTCTCTAATCTATCTTCAATTTGTTTAATTCTGTTATCCATAACACTAAATTTAGCATTTAGTGCTTGTGTTATTTTTTGATTTACTTCGAATCTGAAGTGTTTTAAAGTTTCATCAACATATTCTGTAAGTGGTGTAGATACCATTTTTGTTATAGTATCTCTTAATTTCTCAATGCTTTTATCAAGATAGTCTTTTATTACTAAATCGTTTCCCTCTATCGGTCCACCACAATTTTTAATTCGTCTATGTTGAGCATTCAGATTACCGTCACTATCAATGTACAAACCCACACCAGTTTTAATGCCTCTTTTCAGGGGTTCTGAATGCTCCTTATCATTAATAAAATGACCGAACTTGTCAACAGACATACTGATTATAAATGCAATTGTCAACTGTATTACATATTTATAGATATTAGTATATTATCTTCGCCTCCCGCAATTCTTCTATTATCGATATAATTTCATTATTATGATTGGTATTACCGGCTGTTTTTGAAGCTAAAAGAATCTGTAATCGTTCAACTAATTCATTGACATCATCCCAATACACATAATTTGGTTTTGAAGATTGTAGGGTCATAAGTCCTGAACCTGTTTTCGAACGATTTGGTGTAGAAGTTAACACCAGCTAGGTTCGCAACCGGATGCCGTCGCGACATTGTTGCGACACTCTGCCGCAGAAACGCTGATCATGCATTGCCAACTCCGCATCGCCGGCCGGTCAACAGCCAGCTCAGTGGAGTAATATGATCCCTTCGCTATGCGCGCCAAGTGGCCGCTGAAGAACGGCACGAGGCGCGTAGTCAGCAATCTGTCGACGTCACTGCAGTGCAGTCAATGTTTCATGTTAGCTTAAGATAGATTTGTAATTCAGTTTAAAAAGAACCCTGGAGTAATCCAGTCCAATAAATGATTTAAATGTTTATAATTAATAAATCTAACAGTCCTATCTTAATTGGCGCCCAACGGCATTAAACTCCGCGAAAAAAATTATAAATACTACGCTAGCTCACGCCGCGAGTAAAAAGTTTGTTCGCGTTAAAACAAAAACGTTGTCATTACAGTGACCAACAAATTTTTTTTTTGTCAAAAAATTGACTTAAACAAAATCATACGTAGCTCACGCTATAAGTGATAAAACAAAATATTAAACTGACTAAAACAAAAATCGTACTTAGCTCACGCTATAAGTGATTCATAAAAAATTAAATTATAACACAATCATACTTAGCTCACGCTATAAGTGATAAAATAAAAAAAATTAAATTGGCCAAAATAAAAATCATACTTAGCTTACGCTACAAATGATTGGCTAAAACTAAAAGTACTTAAAACAAAAAATTTTGCACTAAATGCAAATTTCAACAAAGTGAATAAAGTTCATGTTATAAATTAAAGTGAACATTTTTTTATGTGCCACCTCAAAAAATTTTTTTGAGTAAAAAGAAAAAAAAAACAACAAAAACTTAAAAAAAAAATATTAAATAATATTAATAATAAAAAATAGTGAAACCCCAACCAAAGGTTGAGCGAGTTAAAAAATACTAACATTGATAACTAAAAACAACAACAACATTGAGACTAAAAACAACAACAAAAAAAAAAAAGACCCCAACCAAAGGTTGAGCGAGTTAAATATCATCGATAAAACATCAACAACAGAAGCTGCGACTAGGAAGACGTATCACCAAGACACACACACACCCACGTCCAGACATCATTCAGGGATAATGAAATTTATGTAAGTGGAGTGCTGAATTATTTTTTCCTTAATAAAAATAAATAAATATAAAATCACAACGAGTATCAATACCAGGCTGATCGGTATAAATAAATTATTTTTTTAAAAAAAAAGTCAAGTGCATTTATTTTCTATCTTTTGAATTTTTCTGAACCGGACATTAAACAAATTTTGACTACTTTTTATGTGGAGGGCCGGACTAGAAAAGATTAACGAAGGTGAGGAAGAGGATCTTATTGATTCCTACAAAGAAACGAAATCAGATACCAAAGACAAAATGGGTGACGATTTAGTTAAATTAATGGAGGCAGCCCTCCTGCACCAGGCTACAACGATGGAAGCACGTTTCGAGGAAAAAGTTGAGAAAATTACAAAGTCTTTCGAGGAAAAACTCGGAAAACTACAGGCCTCAACAGAAAAAACTAATGAAAAGAAGCGATATGATAGGGTAAATATTGTTGAGGGAGTAGGTTGCGACCTGCCACTGGACATGGTAAAATGTTTACCAGAGTTCGATGGCAAACAAGGCGAATATGCCGCCTTTCGTGAAGCGGCCACTGCCGCTTACGAAGTCTTTAAACCTTTCAATGGCAGTTACAGACATTACCTCGCCGTAGGAATTATCCGGAACAAAGTTAAGGGCGCAGCGAGTAGTACGTTGACGTCCTACAACACAACACTCAACTTTGAGGCTATCATAGACAGACTAGATTTTGCCTACGCCGATAGAACACCAACGCGCGTCCTATTGCAGAAACTTGGCACCCTACGTCAGGGGGACATGCCTTTGCTAGAGTATTACGACTTGGTCGAGAAGACATTAACTCTTCTAACAAACAAGACCGTGATGACACATAGCCCGGAGGAGGCTGAGACACTTAACGAACAGTTTAGGGACGACGCCTTACATTCATTTGTATCGGGCCTCAAGAAATCTCTCAAAGTAGCGGTATTCCCAGCCAAGCCTGAGGACTTACCCACAGCACTAGCGATCGCACTAGAGGCAGAAGTCAGTAATGACTACGCTCAGTTCGCGGCTAGTTTTGCAAAAACCACTGAAGAAAGGCAGGGTCAAAAATTACCTGAACAACGTTCACGCTACCAACGTAGCGAAGGCACAAGTCAGGCAAGACTCCCACAGTTGCGAAGCAACTTTGGGAACAGTAGGGACAAGGCGGGTCCGTCTGGGACCCAGTCTCAACCAAATCCACACCCAAGTAGTTCGAAACAACGTTTCCAGGCTCGTGAGCAACAGGCTCAAGTCGAACCCATGGATGTCGATCCGTCCATGTCACGGTTTCGACAGCCAACAAACTTTAGGAAGCCTAGTTCGGCTCAAAGCCGACAAAAAATAAACCATACAATGCAGGAACAGAGCACTGATGATGTTGATTATCAGTCCGCTGCAGAGGAAGGTGTCAAGTTGTTCGAAGACGACGTCTCCGTTGAAGACTCCTTGAATTTTTTAGGACTAGGTCCTACCTCCCGTACATCAAACGATGTGTAGCGGGACGGTTCATTAAACTACTAATCGATACAGGAGCGTCCAAAAATTATATTAAACCTTTGCCCGAATTAAAAAACATTATAAACGTTGAAAAGCCATTCCAAGTTAAATCCATCCATGGGGGCACCCAAATTAACAAAAAATGTTTAATAAACATATTTAACGTAAAATCACCTTTTTTTATCCTTTCGACATTAAATGACTTCGATGGAATAATAGGTCTTGATCTTCTCATGGAAATTGACGCAAATCTCGATTTCACAAAGAACGAAATTAAATTTAATGGCGGTACTGAGCCACTCCAATTCATAAAATGTTTCAACGTCAATTTTATTAAGGTTGATGATGTTGACGTGCCCCCCGCAATGAAAGAATCTTTTAATAAAATGATAAAATTAAGATCTAAGGCATTTGCGGATCCTAACGAATCCCGCCATTCAACATCAACACTGTGGCCACCATCAGAACAGATGATGAGCCAGTGTATTCTAAATTATACCCATACCCAATGGGTGTTGCCGATTTTGTAAACTCAGAAGTCCAACAACTTCTAGAGAACGGCATTATTCGACCGTCCAGGTCCCCTTACAACAATCCCATTTGGGTTGTTGACAAAAAAGGTGTCGACGAGCTCGGCCACAAAAAAAGCGCATGGTAATCGATTTCAGGAAACTGAACCAAAAAACCGTCAACGACAAATACCCAATACCCTCAATTTCGACAATACTGTCAAACATGGGTAAAGCCCAATATTACACAACGTTGGACTTGAAATCAGGCTTTCACCAGATCGAGTTAGCAGAGAGGGACAGGGAAAAAACCGCCTTTTCAGTGAACAACGGGAAGTATGAATTCTGTCGGCTTCCTTTTGGTCTAAAAAACGCCCCAAGTATATTTCAAAGGGCAATAGACGATGTTTTAAGGGAGCAAATTGGGAAAACATGCTACGTCTACGTCGATGACGTCATCATATTTTCCGAAAGTAAAGAGGACCATGTCAAACACATTGACTGGGTCTTAAAAAGTCTTTACGATGCTGGCATGAGGGTATCTCAAGAAAAGTCCACATTTTTTAAAAAAAGTGTGGAATATTTGGGATTTGTAGTCACCAGGGGCGGAATAAAAACGTCCCCCGACAAAGTACAGGCTATCCTAAATTTCAAGCCACCCTCGAACTTATTCGACCTTAGGTCATTCCAGGGCTATCTAGCTATTACCGGTGCTTCATAAAAAACTATGCCGCCTTAGCAAAACCTCTAACTGAGTTGCTAAAAGGTGACAACGGTAAGGTAAGCGCTAATCAGTCAAGGAAAGTTCCAATTGAACTGACAGCTAAACAGCTGGAAACCTTTGACAGATTAAAAAATATCTTAATATCTGAAGATGTGATGTTAAGGTACCCGGACTTTAAAAAAAGCTTTGACCTGACAACTGATGCCTCAGCACATGGTCTGGGAGCTGTGTTGTCCCAAGAAGGTCGTCCCATAACAATGATCTCAAGAACATTGCGGGATAAAGAGGCAGATTTCGCGACGAACGAGCGCGAATTGTTAGCAATCGTTTGGGCTCTCAAAAGTCTCCGGAATTACCTGTACGGAGTTAGAGACCTGAACATTTTTACTGACCATCAGCCCCTAACCTTCGCTGTATCGGACCGTAACCCAAATGCCAAAATAAAGCGCTGGAAAGCCTTTATTGACGAGCATAATGCAAACCTGATCTACAAACCTGGCAAAGAGAACTATGTGGCTGACGCACTGTCGCGTCAAAACGTGAACGCCCTAGATTCTTGTTCTCAATGTTCAGACCTCGCTACAATTCATAGCGAGGAATCCCTGACCTACACTATCGAGACCACGGATAAGCCAGTCAATTGCTATAGGAATCAGATTGTAATTGAAGAAGCTGATTCCCCGTCCGTCAGAACGTTCTTGCTTTTTCAAAACAAAGCAAGGCACGTCATTCGGGTCTCAGATCGCAGTACACTACTACAGACACTACAGGACGTAGTGAATGTAGGAGTTGTAAACGCAATACACTGCGACCTGCCAACACTTGCTTTTATTCAACATAGGCTCATAGAGCTTTTCCCGTCAACTACATTCAAGTACTCCAAAAACCTAGTTACGGACATCACGGACAAGACAGAACAAAGAGAAATAGTGACGGCTGAGCACAACAGAGCTCATCGAGCAGCGCAAGAAAATGAGAAACAAATATTGCGTGACTATTTCTTCCCCAACATGAATAGACTAGCGACAGAAATCGTTACCAATTGCAGAGTCTGTTCACTGGCTAAGTATGACCGGCATCCGAAAAAACAGATGCTGGGCGAAACACCAATCCCTACTTATGCAGGAGAACTTTTACACGTAGATGTATTTTCCACTGATCAAAAATACTTTCTCACGTGCGTCGATAAATTTTCCAAATTTGCTGTGGTCCAACCAATTTGTTCAAGAGCAATTGTTGACATCAAAGATCCGTTACTGCAGCTCATAAATATCTTTCCTAATATCAAAACCATTTACTGTGACAACGAGAGATCCCTTAACTCCGAAACAATTAAAACCACTCTTTTAAAATTCAACATTCAAATTGCAAATGCGCCCCCCTCACACAGCATTTCCAATGGCCAGGTCGAGAGATTTCATAGCACATTGGCGGAAATCGCGCGGTGCATGAAAATCAGCAAACAAATTAACGAAACTGTCGACCTAATCCTGCTTTCAACCATAGAATACAATAGAACTATTCATTCAGTTACCAATATGAAGCCAATTGAAATCATTCATTCAAATTCAGTAGAAATCGGACTAAAGGTGAGAGATAGAATTGAAAAAGCCCAAAATAGGAAAATGGAACAAGAAAACAAAAAAAGGGAACATAAGGAATATCAGGTTAAAGACAAAGTATGGGTCAAGTCAAACAGACGCCTGGGAAATAAGTTGACCCCACTATGCACAGAAGGTATAGTGGAAGCAGATCTTGGAACGACAGTTCTTATTAAAGGGAGGGTGGTCCATAAGGACAATCTTAGAAAATAGACAAATATTTTTATATTCTTTCTAATTTTAAAAATTTTTTATTTTCCGCTACCTTAGATTAACAACACTGCTTACTACTCTCATGACAACCTACACGACTGCGACTGTGAAACTGACAAATTACACTTCCTCAGACTACATACCAGTATCGGACGGAGACGTGACCATTTGGAAGGAACATGAATACTTAGGACATACTACGAACTTGACGTCGTACGAAACTTACGTGGACGAGACTAGAAGGACTCTGGACTTGTTTGACAAAGACCATGAAAGGAGAGTAATAGCGACTGATCTAAGTCACATTGAAACGTTAGTAGAAACACTTAAGGTTAACCACAGACATTCCCGTAGCATAAATCTGTTAGGGACAGCCCTTAAGGTAGTGGCGGGGACTCCTGACTTTGACGATTGGGAACAGATAAAATTTAAACAGACACAATTGATAGACGCAGAAACTAAACAAATAGAAATAAACACCAAAATCCAAACGAGACTCAACGAACTGACCATGACACTAAATTCAATACGGGACACTGACGAAAATGACATGGGACATATGTACGAGACAATTTTAGCCAAAAACAGAATAATAATTACTGACCTTCAAAATTTAATCCTCGCACTAACGTTAGCAAAAATAGACCTGATCAGCCCGGTAATATTGGATAATGATGATATTAAGGAATTAATGCTTCAGCATTTCACCAATGTTAGTGTAGCGGATTTATTAGAAGTAGCTAAGATTAAAGCATTTCAAAATAACGACATTTTATACTTTTTGATTAAATATCCCATACCTAAATTAGTCTGTAAGAAAATTAATATTTTTCCCGTGAGCCACGGAAATATAATCTTAGATTTTGAAAACATTAGCACAGTTGCCGATTGCGGAACAAACATTTTGGCCATCGGTGGGTGTGATGTGGCGGTCAGTACAACATTCTGCAAACAACTGGAAACACCAAACTGCGCACAACAACTGGTTGCGGGAACCCTCGCACAATGCAGCACACGACCCGGTCATCTCGACAAATTGACTCTGATAGACGACGGCGCAGTAATCATCAACAATGCAGCTGCAAATATAACCGACAATTCTGGCTTCCAACAAACGGTTGCCGGAACGTATCTCCTAACGTTCAATGACAAGGTCTGGATAAATGGAACGTTATTCGTCAACAACTATGGTGTCTTCAGGAGGAAACCAGTGGTACAGGCGGTTGCCCAAGTAAACATAACTCAACACCGAGAACACCTCAGCCTGCCTTATCTGCACGAATTAAGTCTGGCAAATCTTCAACACATCAGTCAGCTTCGATCCAGACTCCTGTCAAGTCCCGCTATGAGCAGCAGCATCACCTTAGCTCTCGTCGCCATTTGCCTGGTTGTCGCCCACAAGATCCGCCAACGAAGGAAACATCGAAAACGATCCACGAGGTTAGCAGACCTGCAGGCAAGCATGAGTAAGCTCGGGGACGCGCTTAACTTAGCTGAGGGAGGAGTTAACACCAGCTAGGTTCGCAACCGGATGCCGTCGCGACATTGTTGCGACACTCTGCCGCAGAAACGCTGATCATGCATTGCCAACTCCGCATCGCCGGCCGGTCAACAGCCAGCTCAGTGGAGTAATATGATCCCTTCGCTATGCGCGCCAAGTGGCCGCTGAAGAACGGCACGAGGCGCGTAGTCAGCAATCTGTCGACGTCACTGCAGTGCAGTCAATGTTTCATGTTAGCTTAAGATAGATTTGTAATTCAGTTTAAAAAGAACCCTGGAGTAATCCAGTCCAATAAATGATTTAAATGTTTATAATTAATAAATCTAACAGTCGTATCTTAATTTAGACATTGCTGAGGGAATTGAATCAGTAGTTATGAGAGGCTTGATCATTTTTATATATTTTTGTGCTCGACTCCCCTTCACTTGTTTATTTGAGTCGTAATCTCTTCTATACACACTAGTCTCATTTAAAAATTGTTTGTAAGTTTCCAAGTCATTTTTGTTGTAGTCTGTAGGCTTATTATGGAAAATTAATGAGTATAGACCAGGAGTAAGGGTCCAACTACTTCCACTCGACAATATAATTTTATTATTATTAATATTTAATGTCCTGTTCCCCAACATTAAAGAACGAGAATCTGTTGTGCTTCTTCGAGGACCATAAGCGTTATCCAAAAGTTTCTCTCTCTGTAGCTGACTGATATTAAGGTTTATTTCATTATCTCCTACTTCTGATTCAATCTCCGGCTCTATTTGTGAAACTTCTTCAATATTCGAATGTGAAAAGTAATTTGCATCATCATTGTCTGCTTCACTATCATCATAATTTTTTAAATTTAAATTATTATTTCCAAAGTAGTGATCTTCCCATTTAGAACTCTCATTGTCATCAACCTTAGTGTTAGTGGACTTGAGTTTTATTGATTTTATAGTTTTCTGTAATTTTGACTTTTCGACATTGTCACCGTCTTCGACTTTTACAAACTTGATTTTTTTATTCTCGCTAACTAGCTCCTGTAAAGGCTCTGTTATGGGTTTAAAAGTTTTCTCCAACTCTATTTCATTCAGAGTTTTCCTTTGTTTGATAGATTCGAATTTTCTTTTCAATACATTTCTAGCTTTCGTCAACTGACTCAAAATATGTTGACTCATTGCTGGTGTAATATATTTATGTAAGCGCCACCACCAAAAAGAAATAAGTCTGTCCGTCGAATATAGACTAAGTCAAGTAAAACTGGTTTATAGTAAACTGTTCAAAAGTATATAAGGGCCACACGAAAACTGATGTGTGCGTATGTTATCACTTCTCAAGCAATACTGTTAAATAATTGAAATGTATTTTTATATATACAATAGATATCTGAAAGTTCCTACCATCATAAAAATATTCGAATTTAATTAGTTTGAAAAAATAATTTTTATTAAAAAATATTGATACAGTTACAAATTTTTATTGGTCTTGTTTAATTCTAAGTATAATTTCCCATCATTTCTCTTGATGACCAAATACTTCTTATCCTTTAATGCAATGATAGTCTCATCTTGAAGACTTGTATACCGCTCAGGTAGGTATAGAATGTATTGCTCTAATTCTAAAGCAATGGAATCTCCAATCTTTGTATTCTTCCGCTGTGCTCTGAGAATGGGGTAGGTGGCACCAACTGTCATCTTGGTTTTTGAAAGAAGTGGCTTCTGATTGCGTTCATTAAAATCTTTTAGCACGTTTATACAAACATGATCTTCATCAAAAAAGGCTTGAATTTTACTATTGGTGAGCTCGGGTTGATTAATTTTTATGCTGTTTGTAGTTGTTGTTGTTGTTGCTGTTCTTCTTGTTGTTGTATCCGTTACAGCTGTTGCTGTTTTGAGCTGTTGCTGCTTTTAGCTGTTGCTGTTTTGAGTTGTTGCTGCTTTTAGCTGTTGCTGTTTTTAGCTATTCTTGTTGTTGTTGTATCCGTTGTAGCTGTTGACCTATTAGTTGTGTTGATAGATCTGCTTTTGTAGTGAAACTGATACCGTCCCACCTGTTTGCGCGGTTGATCAACTGACTTCTTCACCTGTTTATCCCAACTGAGGTGCTGACTTTAAGTGTGGCTCAAGTCCACTTGTTCTCATCTTTTATAGCTCAACCACTGCACTCGGTCTTAAAACACCCTAATTTTTATTTGAGCCTTCAACGATTATATTAAACCCTCCCCCCACTATAACATGATAGTAAGAACTTAAGACACAGGTGTCCACAGTTGTATGAATTAAAACGTTGAACTCTCTCATAGTTGTATTTAATTCCCTTTTCCAAATATTTTACAACCTCTTTTGGTGGTTGTAGATTTCCAAAACTATCAAAGTACTGTACCGAATTTCCATTTTTATTATAAGCTACACAATGTGTGCCGTTTGACGAAGAAACATCCAAATTAATGACTCCACATTCCTGACTGTGTGGTGATTTTGGAAGAGTATCTCTCATAAGCACATCACGAAAATGGGGGATGTATTTTCCACCAAAATGTTCAATGTCTAAATTTGTTAGTGCTCTTTTGGGTAGCCTTTTTAATAGTTTTTTTGTTTCCTTATTCCATAGCCCTTGTTGTGTGGTTTGAGGTATAATCCGTAGCCCTTTCGATAGGGCTTCAAATACATTCCTTCTCCCAAGGCAACTCTTTTCACGCTCCCTGCCCCCTCATCCAACTTCTGTTTTGCCGTCCTTGCATTGTTAATTACATTTACAACAGCTGCACTACCAGAGGCTAGACTTCCTAGAGCACTCAGTGCAGTCAGAATTGGTATAAGTGGTAAAAAGCCTCCAACTTTGGGTACAGTAATTACACGTGGAACTCTAAAATTTTTCTTACTACCCATTGTTTTACAAATTATTTTGCGTGCAATTTTAATTGCATTAATCATACCTAGAGGTTTTTGCCTTTTCAATTCTCGACTAGCTGCACTAACCACGGACGACAAACTTTTCATTTTAATTTTTCCACCTCGTTTCACCCCCTTTTTCTTCATACCCATTCCAAATTTTTTCTTAGACTTCATGATATTGGTGACCAAATATGCTGCTCTCTCACAGAGGGTACTATCTTTAGCCTTAACACGCTCCCAAGCTCTGTTGAGCAATTCTGTGTCTGCCTTATGTCGTTCACTCAAATTCTTATGTTGATCATAAGCAATGTCATGCACCCTACAAGCCTCGTCCAAAGGATTTATTCCACGATCACCCCGCTTCAATCGTTTTTCTAGCTTTGTACCAGGGCCACAGAAATTATATCCAGGTATGTGTGCTTCAATCGGTAGTATGTTAATTAACTTGTTTATAAGACCACTGCCCCGTTTACAGATCAAATTATGACTGATGTAATTATAAAAACGTTTACCCATTTTATGCTTGTTTAATCAATGATAGTTTCTCATTGAATGAACACATTGAGAGGGATTATGTGTTTAAAAAAGGAAAAAGAAAATATTATTGTTAGAAATATTGAGGGGGGTAATGCTAGTGAAAAGCTACCCCCACGCCATAGTACTCTCTTACCCAACACAATAAGAGCACTGATTGTTGGTCCGTCCAACTGTGGCAAGACAAATCTTATGTTTAGTCTAATTGAACGTCCCAATGAATTGAAATTTGAAAATATTTACGTGTTTTCAAAGAGTCTGTACCAACCCAAATATGAGTACTTGGAAAAGCTAATCAACCAAAGGTATGGGCTATCATACATTCTCACAAAATGAATCAGTTTTACCACCCAGTAAAGCCAAAAATAATTCCATTAGGATTTTTGATGATGTTGCATGTGAAAAACAAGATAATATTCGTTCATATTTCTGTATGGGGCGACACAAAAATATTGATTCGTTTTACTTATGTCAAACTTATACCCATATACCAAAACATCTTATACGCGACAATGCAAACATGATTATTATGTTTAAGCAAGATGACCTTAATATGCGACATATATATCGTGATCATATTAACACAGACATGAGCTATGACTCATTCAGGAAAATTTGTCAAAAATGTGGGAACGATAAGTTTGGTTTCCTGTTAATAAGTAAAGACGATGATATGGACAAGGGGCGATATAGAATGGGTTTCGATCAGTTTATTATAATTTGTAAATGTATGTTTAAATATAAGTTTAAGTGTTATGATATTATGTTCAGTTTAACATTAGATTTCACAATGACTAGATCATTAACATTATCAATAAATGGAAACAGTTCCATTATAAATACAAACTATTTCCCACCGATTGAATTGAATGGACAATATGACTGTGCACTAGTTGACTTTTACATGTACAACTCAATCCCCAATGTTGATACAAGCAACAATCTTTCACATTGGTAAACAAGTAATCACTATCCCCATCGGTTCATATGAACTCGATGATATTGTTGAGGTTATTTATTTACAGCTAAAAGGAACTGAACTTGAGAGTACCGTTAAAATTAAAGGAAATAATAATACACTTCAAATGGAAATCTCTAGCAGTAAAGAAACAATATACTTTAATAAGAGAAACACAATTGGTGAATTGTTTGGTTTCCATCAAAAATGTACTCAAACCACATACTACTAAAACTTATCTGTCCGATCAACCTATAAATATATTTAAAATTAACACGATTCGATTGGAATGTAACATTGTCAGTGGCTCATATGTAGATAACATGCCAAATCATATATTATATGAGTTTGGAATCAATGTTCCTCCAGGCTATAAAATTAATGTGATTCCTCGAAACCTCATTTACTTACCAATCAACTGCAGAGAAATAAGTACACTATCAATACGTTTAACTGATCAGAACGGGGATTTGTTGAATTTATGTGGTGAAAACGTAATACTTCGATTACATTTGCGAAAGATAGAATGATTATATATAATAAACGAGCGGTCATATCACACCAACCTTGCACTTCTGGTTGTGAAGTTAAAGGAAGAGGATCAAACCGAAAGAGGAGCTCTCTAACATTAAAAAATAAATTGTTTTTAAAATCATTGAGCTTTAAGCTTCGAGTATAACAAGTACGAAAACAAAATGAATGAAATATTATATGTTCGGGAAAAGCCTTTCTCAGACGAAAGTATCTCGAAGAAAGAATATCACACCTATTCGCCATATCAACAGACATTTAAACCAAATGATGAAATTCGAATTACTATCCAAAATCAAGACTTGTATGTGCTCCCCCACGAGAGCTATCTTAACTTTCAAGGAATTATTAATAAAGAATCAGCCGAAAATGTTATGTCGACAGAGGGCGTTGTTGCCTCACTTAAAAATATTTGTATGGCATATTTTTTGGATGAAATAAAATATGAAATAAATGGTTGTGAGGTTGACAGAACGCGGTTCGTAGGTGTCACTTCAACCCTTAAAAACTATCTCTTATTGACCAACCTTAATAGTAGAACTCTTCTAAATTCTGGATGGTCTGGAGGAAGTGATATCCAAACAAATGCTAATTTTAATTTTTCCGTTCCCCTAAAAAATTTGTTGGGTTTTGCTGAAGACTTTACGAAGGTTCTGTTAAACTGTAAGCATGAGCTTGTACTATTACTAACCAAAAATCTGGAAGACGTCTATCACAAAACTAGGGGTGGTCAAACACATCAAATAGAAATGACAAATATATCTTGGAAAATTCCACATGTAACTCCAAGTGATGTTGCAAAAATAAAAATGTATGATATTATTAAAAGTGGAGCTAATCTATCGCTTGCGTTCAGAAGTTGGGACACGTATGTTAACCCCAAGCTGGTTCAGGGAACACACCATGTTTGGAATGTTAAGTTAGCTGCTAACCGAGAACGTCCCCGCTTTGCAATAATAGTCTTCTCACTAAACGGTCAACTAATTTCAAACAATTTATCAAACTTGAAAGTGTACTTGAATTCTGATACATATCCGTATGATGATTTGAATGTGGATTTTAGTCAGGCACGTTTTGCTCACCTGTATGAAATGTATGCTAATTTTCAAACTAGTTACTACAATCGTGAAGCATTTTCACTTTTTACACCAATCGACTTTAAAACTAAAGCACCTATTGTTGTAATAGACCTTTCATATCAAAATGAAATGGTGAAATCTGGTCTCATTGATGTGAGAATTTCAACTGAATTAAAGGTGCCAAGTGATGAAAATACTCAAGTAAATTGTCTTCTCATTCATGAGCGTTTAGTCGAGTACAATCCTTTAAGCGGTTTAGTTCAAAGAGTCGTCTAACAATCTACATATAGAAAATGAGCGAAGATAATGTTGCAGTTGATGTTCAAGGATTTTTTGATAATAACAACAAGTTCATTGCAAAGGAAATTGGAATAGCATTTGGTGAAGAATCTAGACTTAATAATCATTTCATTATACGGGCTCCATTTAATTTTAATCAATTAAATAAAATGTCACGAAAAACTGCTAGCTGGCTTACTAAAAACCACCACAAAATACATTTTAATCAAACACGAAATTATCTGAGGAAAATTACTACAGGAAAAGAGATTCTATGTAAAGGTGTTGAAAAGAAACGATTTCTGGAAACATTTTTAAGGGATCAACATTTAATTGACGTTGAGGAACTTGGATGTCCATCACTAGATACTCTAAAGGGAAACCAGTTTCCGTTTTGTAAAATACACCGCCATGAGGGAGTTTGTGCACTTAAAAATGCCTACAACATTTTGAAATTTTATAAGGATATAATGTAATATGAAGTCAACATTTATATCACAAACATTTAGAGTTTCAAGGCGTGCACAAATCAAAAGCAGATACAAATAATGATTAAGAACAACAGCAACAACAACAACTACAACATCAGCAATGGAACAATTCTTGATGAATTAATTTTTTTCTTAAACACTATGGCAATGAGATATTTGGAGAGCATTTGCAATTTCTTATCATTACAAGGGATATGTTCATGGACAATGGAGGATGTGATCTTGTCATATCAAGATATGGTGAACACTTCAAATTCTGTGAATGGGCCGATGACAATGATGAGATAGGCCGAGAGACTTGTGCCTGCTCATTCTATGCTAATCGACAACATGGAGTTAGAAAATTAATTTCATCTTATATTAACTTAAGCAAAAGATTATAATATTTAAAAATAACCAAATAAATAGCACCAAACACACACACACACACACAAATATATACTGTTTTATTTTTATTTACAATGAAATGGGCAAGGGTATAAAGGGAGTCTTCATTCTAAACATTTTAGTTCCAATTTATCAGACGAATAAGCAACTAGCAAGCAGTCAATAAAGATATCAAAAATGTTGAGTAAACAAATTCAAATGTTTCTCACTCAATTCAAGGATTCAATATTCATGAAGCACTGCGTGCGACTCGTGAAGTTACAAAGTACAATAATGGAAATAGAGGAACAGAAAATGGTGACATCAAGATATGGAATGCACTTATCATCTTGTTCTTGGTCAAAAGATGATACAACAAGTGGACCGGAGAGTTGCCGTTGCGTGTACTTATCCCGCTACAAAACGGAGGCATTGGATATTATGTTACGTTATTATAAAATAGCTGATAGTTTTTTAAATAATACCAAATAAATGAAAATGAAATTGTTCAACAAACTACCAAATCTAGGTTTCTCTTTATTAACACAGGGTGGGTTTTCTTGTTCCAATTTCAAAGATCGCGCACGTGTTCATGCCAACACATACCAACAATCTAAGCATTAAGAACCCTCACATAAATTAACACGCTTAACAACATGAATGTCCAACCATGCCACAATAATTGTATTAGCACCTATGTAAGTGGTTAACTTTAAAAGATCGCGCACGTGTTCATGAGGGGTGTGAAATACTCGAGACAGGTTTTCTGTAACGCTGTAAACCCAGTCTGCCCACTCATGACTGACAAGTGGCCAAGATAGAAGAGATGCCAGGGCCGACTAACCAGGCGGTGATCATCCTAAATAAGGAATCACTGGCCCCCATAGACGGGGCTGGAGGAGAACTAAACTTCGGGTTCAGTTCAGTCTTCATCATCATCTACAAATCGGATGCAGCAACGGGGTGTGTTCCCTCAGACAAGCCAGTCGATGAGGACATCACCTCGGAGCTGGAAGTTCCTGAGCATCCTGAAATGGACGGCTATGTGTCCGACCCGTCCACAATCACGTGGGACCTATGCAATCTTTGGCAGATGGGTGAGGAGGTCACCTTCGTTGACGCATCCGACGATGAGGATGCCAATATTACAGTGGTGAAGGTTAAATTTTCTGATGGAATGCCAAACTTTTTATTTGGTATGAAAAACTTTTTTGATGTCTGAAATATCTCGACCGAACTGACAAGATATAGAGTTGGGATGATCCTATACTTCCTGATCAAATTGGGTTGTAATCGGAACCCTATATCATGTAGCTGCCATAGGAACTGTCAGTCGAAAATTAAGATTTAGTATGATATTGTTTGTGGTTTTTGAGGTATCCCAACAAGTTTTCCAAACTAAAACTTGATTTTCGACTGATCGTTCCTATGGCAGCTATATGATATAGAGGTCCGATCCAAATTTTAAAACAAACTTGATCTGCGCCCGCTATCCAGGAACTTACATACCAGGTTTGAGTCTCTAGCTGAGATCCTTTGGCTCAAACACACGGACAGACGGACAGACAGACGGACATGGCTCAATAGACTCGGCTATTGATACTGATAAAGAATGTATATACTTTATAGGGTCGGAGATGCTTCCTTCTGCCTGTTACACACATTGCACAAAACCATTATACCCTTTTTGACCATTTGCAATGGGCACAGGGTATAAAAAACAAGGAGGTGCGACTGTAAGATACCCTTTGCATGTCTCCATAAAAAATAATTTGGTTATGAAAGCATGTCATATGTATGTAAGCATATGAAACATAACTATCGACCGCCGCTCGAATTTGCTTCCGATTTAATAAAATCATTACCCAGGGAACACCACATGGAGGCCATTACAATTGTAATGGGGTCATTTTCCAAATATTAATTTGGGGACCTACGAGTCGACTTGAGCTGCCTATAAGTTCTTAAGTTCACCAAAATAAAAACTTAATATATTCTGCAAAATTCAGGAGCAGATGTTCTAAAGATAAAGAAAATAACAGATAATATAAGAAATACGTAAATAACAAAATATGCAAGTTTCAATAGCAGATAATATATGAGTAATATTTGATATATGAATATAATATAATGTAATATATAAAAGTAAAAACATAGGTGCAATCTATTCATCAGTGCATACCTACTAATTTACTAATTTAATATTACTAATAATTAATCTATACTATCTTCAAAACTAACAGACAGACCACTGTGGTAAATATAAACTGCCTCAAAAGTTCTGGCGCTGATGCTATTTGCAGAGATATTTGAAAAAGCCCAATCAATTTGAGTGTCCATATTGGTAGTGATTGAATCTAATAAGCTCCTAAATCCTTTCCTCTGCAAATTATTAAATATTTCCCTAGTCGAGCTTTAAACTTTTTCAAACATAAATTAAAATCTCCTAATATAATTGTATTTCCCTCTAAAAATTGATTTTGACGGTAATTAGCCTACTACAAGCAACATATATGGAAGCACGTTCCATTCTTTGCTATACGTAGCTCCCTGACTTTTGTGAATAGTTATACCTTCTGCAGATACAACTGGAAACTGCTTACGGTCAATGGTAACTTGCTCATTGTTCTTATAATGAAAACTTCTCACAAGTTTCTGAATAGGGGTCCATAAAGGTTCAGATCGGTGTGCATATTTTGAGCGAGCAATTTCTCCTACAGTTTCCTCTGAAAATTGTATCCATAAAATAGTTGGAGTGTTGAATGTATTAAAATCTATTTGCATCAAAATGCCGGATGCTCCATTAACTAACCCATCTCCTGTATCTACATTGACCGTCATCATATATTTGGCAGTGGTTTTTAAAAGAAGAGACCGACAAAGTCCCTGAGTTTCGGACGTTTTAAAACTCGTAACACCTACTAAAATATTGTCTCTTTGTGCCGCACTCAAATGGGCGGCTTTAATAAAATCTTCAGCGATAGAAAAAAACTGTTCCGTTGGAATTAAATTTAATTTTAAGGTATTGAAATTATCCACCTCTTTATTGCTAGTAAAGAGATGGATTGCATCATCGGGTACGTCCGATGGCTGACAGATTCTTGATCGGATAAGCTGAATATCATCAGCAGTCATGCAACCTGATGCCATATTATTTAAGGCGGAAGCGAATGGTTGGTCATCACGTTGACGCATGATTTCGGAAAGCTCAAAATTCTTAAAGAGGTCCCACAAAGATGAGCCGAAAATGGCATAATAGGGATCACTAGTATTGTTCTCAAAAACCCAACGACCACCTACTGGTCGTAATTGTCTTAGATCCCAGAAGACGATGACAGAAATATTTCCAAAGGGAGCGGAGTTTTTGAAAATTTGTTTCAATCGGGAATCTAAATGTGAAAACATTAATGAGCTAACCATTGAAATTTCATCAATAAAGATTAGCTTAAGGTCTATCGACCTTGAATGCAATGTATTTACTAAATCATGACTTAATGCTCTCAATTGAGCATTAGATTGGTTGACTGGAAGAGAATACATTGAATGGAGAGTTGATCCACTGATTCCGAAAGCGGCTTTGGCGGTCGGGGCACACAACAGTATTTTAATGGAAATAGATTCGCTTCCTGGCTTCCGATTGTACAAATCGGACAGGGATTGAAAAATTGCTAAGATAAGTCGGCTCTTTCCGACACCAGCACCGCCTCCAACAAATTCGTGATACACAAAATCGTTTTTGGCTTTGTGCAAGACATGTGTCAAATAAGTTTTCTGTTTTAAATTTAGGGTGCTAACAATATTAGCTAAGCTTTCTTCGGAAACTAAGGCTGGGAGCTTAATCAAGCGAGCATTATTATCACCTACATTGTTATCATCCCCATTCACATTTAAAACATTTATTTGAGGATCTATTTCTGGAAATCTTAAAACTCTAAGGCTATTATCTTCCGAATTTTCTATATTGCACTGATTTTCCTCCTGGACTGCATTTTCCAGTGCATTCTTTAGCACACTATCATCTATTATTTTATATTTCCTACGATTGTTTTCTATTAAAACATGGTAATGGCTACAAACTGCTTCGCAATTCCCAGTTACTCACTCAACTTGCTCGTCCCTCCATGGAGTATAAAGCATAACTAATTTCCTAAAATAGTCGCTTCTGTCCGTATTTATGTTAAACCTTCTGTATCTAATGATGCACGGTATGAGCCTTTTTTTAACAAAGCCACTGCCATCGCGAAGAAGCCCTAGGTTCTTCGTTTTCGTGATATTGATCTTCTAAGCCTCTTTGGCGAGTATGGTTCCGTTTGCTAAAGCTATAAAAAGCTGCAAAATCGGCTAGGCATAAGCTCTCAAAAGCATCTGGACGTTGAATGTAATGCTCTAAAAGTCCTATCTTCGGGAAGATTTTGAAGCTGTTCTCTTGATTTTAGCATCATAGCCCGTTTCTCGGGCAATGAAGTATTTATAAATACTGTAGCACTACTGCTGCGGGACAAATGCATACGTAAACAGCAGTAAACGGCTTCCTGAGCGGAAATCTCAGTGCCACAAATAAATTTGTTTCCTATGTGTTGTAACTTTTGTTTGTTTGTTACATTACCTGGACTACATTCACTAACTGCTTCGCGCATTAGTTTTGAAATACCCCACTGGGACTTGTTAATATAATTAACAACATAGGAACAGCAAGCATAGGGGTCTAAGATGAATTGAATATATTTATTTGCTCGCTGCGTCAAGAGAAGGAGTTTATTGTAATTATTGAGCTTAATAGCAGAAAAAGATCGCTTAAACAAAATTTTCGGTTTCTTTAAACTCGATCTCAGAGCACTTTTATAGTTCTCATAGGACATATTAAGTTGCTCGTGGGAAAAAAATCTGTCGAAATCTTCAAAGAGCTGCAGGCATTCATCATTAAGAGGATATTCTAGCATTGTTTGAATTTTTTCAAAATTTCTTCTATGCTCTTCTATATTTTGAGTGTTCTCTCCGAACGGGAATAACATCTCAGTTTGAGGTATAGGAGGGTATGGAATACCGAATCTACAAATTTTCCTTCCCCGGATTTCTCGTCTGCAAGAATGTTCATGATTGTGAGTTTGATACTCAAAAAATGGACGAACTTCAGGACAGTGGGTATCAGTTGTGATAAACTGATCCGCAAAGGACTTGACTGATTCAATGCTAGACTCATCATTTATGTCGAGGCTGGGGGCATCTTTCAGCCAAAAAATGCCATGTATATATAGGGAACCTCTTTGCTGAAACTCTACTCGCCAATAATACTTAATGACCCTATGTCTACCGAAAACACCGTCTTCCTTCTTCATTAGTTTTAAAAGCTGCCTATATCGAAATTCGAAATACCTAGCACATGTCACTGGATCTGCTCTAATAAGACGGGCTTTGTTATTAAAATTCAAATTGGATGCAGCTTCTGCTGTTATCTCTGTATATACATTATTCTCTGAGGGAAACTCAGATGAAAGATATAAAATATCTGAACTATCTTCAGCACTACACTTTTCTTCAATAAGTTGACGAGATATTTTCATCAATTGATGTGGAAACCACAAGCCTTTGCAGCAAATGCAAACCTGATTGGGTCCTTGCTTGACGATTTTATTAAAGGTGGCTAAAATTTGACTTAAGCTATCGTTACTACTTTGTGATTCTCTATCTTCTGGAAGGATATTCGCACGCTCTTGCCTGATTCGGGTCGCATTTCTCCTATTCGACTATTGCTTCTATACTGACTAACTCCTTGGAATAAATTCCAACTGTCGTCAAGAAGCCGCTGTCTTGCTTTTATTCGTAAGCTACGTTTTGCAGATGTATTATATCCTTGCTCAGTAATCCTACGAATACGATTACCTCTAGCACTAGCTCTTTGACTTCTATCCATTTCACTCTCTAAAATTCTTCTATTAAGGTCTCGACGCTGTGAAGCTCGACGTCTTCTGTCTTCCTCCCGTTCTCTGTCCCGAAATACTGGGTCTCGTCTGTGCACTTGGTGTTGCAATGTATCGTCTTCTTG
The DNA here is from genome assembly GCA_035043635.1 of Drosophila rellima. Lineage (NCBI taxonomy): Eukaryota > Metazoa > Arthropoda > Insecta > Diptera > Drosophilidae > Drosophila > Drosophila rellima. The sequence continues at coordinate 353,986 of JAWNMV010000095.1, read as the reverse complement.
CTCCAATTCTCTAACTAAAGGGTCAGATCGTCGAGCAGCGTGTTCTAAATTGTCTCGAATTCGTTCTCTTTCCCGATATTCTGTGTCTCGTCTGTGCGCCTCTCGTTGCGAAGAGTTGGCTGCTTGATCTGTAATCCTAAGTAGTCTATTACTTCTTCTGAGTTGCTGCCTTTCATTGTTTCTTATTCTTTGAGCATGTCTAAATTCTTCATTTTCCCTACGCTGACTTTGAGATATAGCATTATCATGACTCTCTTGCGCAGCGTATTCTGAATCTGCCCTATTCAAATTGTTCCTGTTTTGTTTTCTCCAAGATCTACTAGCAGCTGACAATCTTTTCTGCCTGGGCATTTTGAAAAAATATTATGTATGTAATATTATTAGTATATAGTATGTATTTATATATAAATATATATCAATATATATATATATATGTATGTTAGTATGTGAATATAAAGAAAATATATAAATATATAAAATGTTTTATAATTATAATTATTATAATAATAATAATAATTATAAAAATATTTTAGAAATGAAAAGTTTAAATATATAAACAACTAGCGATTTGCATCAATGGTATCGAGCAGCCAGTAAAAACGTCCAAACCGATACCAATACCGATTCCCACGAAATGTATGTACATACAATGCGTAACAGACAACAGCAAATTCCGGCGCGCACACTTCTACTATGTACATGCAAATATGTATGTACATTTACTGCAGAACAATAACTAACACTCGCGCAAATATGGATAATTGTCCGTTTCACTCAAATGTTTGCAAATATCACTGCAAACTATTTTTTAGTGCTCCACTGACTCAAATAAATCACTCGAAATTGAATAAATTGTATTTAATTTAATTGAAATAGTCAATCGTAAATCGTAATCGTAATCGCTGAAATCGGTGTTGCTCATGTCAAGAGTAGCCATCAACTAAAATTTTCTCAGCTTGTTGAAGTTCGGCAACACCAAATAATCTCTCCCACTCTTCTCAATCATCGAAATCAGCTGTTAAAGGCTGCTGCATTGCGCGCGGAATTTAAATTTAAATGCAATGCTTTAATATTTGTGATTCTTTTTGCAGGATTTGTTAAGCATATAAATAGAATAATAATAATTGAAAACCTATTGAGCATATGTGCGAGCTTACCAGCTTATTATTAAATATAATAATTATTATAAATTCAGAGATTTCAGTATTGTAAAATGATCTGTCGTCTCTCCTGCAGGAGAACGCATAGCACTCAGCTTTTGTCGAAGTGCAAAATTATAAAGTGGCATTTATACATATCGCTTTTTGCAATGCATACTAATATCTGCATACAGATATTTTAACACAATCGTAAATATGTATTAACCTTAACCATGTTAATATATTAAAATAGGATAGAAATTGTACCCAAATGATATCGATAATTCTGCCTATTGCTCGTATTTGCGTTCGCACTCTTCGTACAAGTGCTGTTATGTTTTTGCACAAACAAATGTGCATATGCTATCTCGCTCGCACTTGCCTATGTCCATGATTTTGATTTATGTGAATTAAAGGCAAATTTTAAATATCGTCGGAGATGCTTCCTTCTGCCTGTTGTATACATTGCACAAAACCATTATACCCTTTTGACCATTTTTAATGGTCACAGGGTATAAATATTACAGGTATGCCTAAAAGATCTTCAAAATACCTTATCGACGATATATAGAACATATCTGTAGCTTCTATCGTTTGGATACTGGGGTTGTTTTTAAGTTTAGCAAATTTTAGCGATTTTCCTCTAAACTAGCTTTTTTTCGAAAAAGTCGTAGAAAAAAAGTTTCTAATTTTATGATTGGGAATAGATCCTCATTCACACATTTTAGCTATTTCAACGTTTTGATACAAACAAACACACAAACAGGCAAACTGACTTTTCATCTCATTTTGGGAAGGCTACTAAAAATTTCAAATTTAATTATCTTTTGAACCACTTAACAGTGTATTTTTGATAAGAATCGTAGAAAATTAAAAAAACTTACCAACAGGCTCCAACGGCCCCATTTGCTGCAATCATCTAAATTTCGCCCCTCCCATTTACACCTGTTTATCTCACGAACCAGGTGAGCTTCCAAAAGTCTTAGTATGCACTTTTGTTAGTTAGAGCTATACCTTTCGATAGTTATATAGCTGGACCTGATCGGACAGTTATGGCAAATTTTCCATTCTGTCTGTAAATATTGCTAGTCGCCTTTCGCACCCTTCGTGATGCTTTCGTCACTAGCGCGGACTGCCGTCCGCAGTGATTAAATAATTTTTTTTAAATAAATACACCTTAAATAAAATCGTATTTCATTAAAATCCAACATCAGGTAAAAAAGTTATAACCTGATTAAAGCGTCCGGATTTGAAGTGACGTGGCCCTTACATGAAATCAAATCATTGGATCGCTGGCGTTTGGTCAGGTGCACTAGACAAAACTTTTGGCGGCGCTGGCGAGCAGACTTCTTTAACGACAGACACGCTCCACGTGGACAAAGTCAACACCCAGCATCTCGATCGGCGACTTGGTTCTTATCCATGTAGACAACGTTTCTTCGCAAATGTGGATAATGGGGCGCATCACGGCTTCAGTTCCTGGAAGAGATCAGCGAGTTTGAGTTGTAGATGTCCGCTCCAACAAGAGTATCATTCGGAGACCAATTCAAAAGTTGGCTCTTCTCCCTGTCTCTTGAAAAACTGCGTCATTCAATGGGGCCGGGATGTTGGGTCAAATGGCATTGATTTAATTGTATCTATCATTGTAAAATCAGCCCAATTCTTATCTCATTACGCCTTGCATACAATTATTGGCACTTAAATTCATTACATTACATTGTGACTTTACTAACATCACTCTCCAATCCCTTAGATATAATTATGCTGGACAGGATAATGCTTCTGATTCTTCAGGTAGTTAATATTTTTTTTCTTCCCAGTATAGCTTTGGATCAAAGCACGCAATTTCAGTAAACGCCACATGCAGTCTCCTCATCGTCACCTTGAAATTCATTTAAATATGTACATGTCCTTTTATGCCCTCTGGCTATGCGCCACTGAAGGTCGACGAACCGCTCACAGGAAGCTCGTCAGATTCTATACTCAGGGATTCTGTTGAAAGTTATGTTCTCTGCAAATATAATAAAAATATATAAAAAGACTAATTAAACTATGTTGAAGATAAATATCATCTATGATATTAATATTATTTCGAACGTTGTATACACTACGAAATACCAAAACATAAAAATGGACCCAAAATTTTAGCTTATGATGAATTACCCATATATTGTTTAGGGTAGGAGAGATGGTGTAGGTGGAAGAGATATTTCTAGAGAACTCCAAAACGTTAGTTCAAATGATAGTTGAATTTTTTTTTCAATATCATTATTTTTTAAGAAAATTATTAATTGCTTATAGAATCCCTTGAATGTGTTTTATCCGATCTGTCCTAATTTTTTTCGCAAAATAAGATGATACCCTTACTTGCATATTAGAGGTCTGCATGACTGTAGTCATTTCTAGCTCATCAGTACTGTACAGTGGTGTAGTGTTCTTAAAACTACTGCACTCATTCTTTACTGTGCAGTATATTCTATAAACCAGAAGAAGTTACCCCAACATTTTTACTGTTCTCACCCAAAGTGAGTACAGTAAGAGGTTGTACTCTTCGTGAGTGAATACTATATTTGTCCTGTTTTAAAACTTAGTACACCTAGTGTTATGAGTACAGCTTGTGTGTGCTATTATACAAGTGTACAGATGAGTTCAGCTCTTTGCAAAACGTCAAAATTAGTTGCAAGATATTGGCAGCTCCCGCTAGCAGTGCAGCATCCAAAAGGGCTTTTTCGCTCGTTAAAAACAAAACTATGTTTCTGCATTCCAATATTGATGTATTAAATAATGAATAATTTTTAACATATAATAATTAAAATAATTACTTTTAATTAAAATTTGTTACACTCTTTATTTTATAATAAATACTATATATTTTAAAGGAAACAAGGGGGCTCCGCCCCCTGCTCGCTTCGCTCGCGAAGAGGTGCGGCTACAGGATACCCTGTGCCCTGGAACTCCGATAGCCCATACCTATTTGCAAGCCGTTAGGCATGCCTAAGGTTTGATGATGAGGCATTAAATTGTTGACTAACTATCGGATGGAGGCCCTCAGGACCTGCACAGGAGCAAGAGAAGCGGCTATGGTGATGGCGGTCGTGATTCCCATCGACATACTGGCACAAGAGAGGATTGATATCCAGAAACGTATAAACGTAACCCAGATGCCAGCCGAGCCCGTGGCTATAAACGTGAGCGCAGAGTCCTAAAGTGGCAACAAAGATGGGAAGCCACTGACAAGAGACGATGGACGGCTCGGCTAATTCAGCATATCGAGCCCTGGATAATCAGGAAGCACGGAAAGTTGACATTCTTCCTAACGCAACTCTTCAGTAGGCACGGCTGCTTGCGAGCGTATCTTCACAGATTCCGAATCGAGGAGTCACCCCTATGTCGTGAGTGTGCCACTAAAGAGACCGCTGAGCATGATCTAGTAGTATGCCCGAAATTCGGAGAGAAGTCAGACGGTAGCTATGGGAGTGCGAATTGTTGTGCCCACCATAATCAGCCGTATTCTGGAGAGCGAGGCCAACTGGAGTGGAATGAGCTGTTTTGCCGAAATAGTTGAAAAGAGGCTACGCAGGATGGAGAGGGATTGAAATGGTTCAACCCAGAAGCGGCACACTAAGCCATGCCAAGCCTGTGAAGCAGTACCCCACAGAGGTCCCGCTTGTTAGCTTACAAGCTGTTTCTTTAGTGTTCATTTATGAGTAAAAAAAATAAAATAAACACACATACAACACCGACTAAGATGACAAGGGGATGTTCCTCCGCGGAGAAGGGCTTCTTGCAGGTGCAAAGACTCTGATCGTCATTAACTTGGTAATGGTCAGATCGATTCTTCTTCAGTGCAGTTAAAGCAACTCGTAACCAACGGCTTAATGCCATGCATCCCCTGGGTAGAGGCAACAAACCCGTGGGGTTTAATCTTGGATGCGAGCTCGCAACCTAAGTGGAGAAGCTGGATGACGGTGAGAGACGTAGCCTTCACCAACCAATGCGCGACTCTATCGAGAGTATCAGAATAAGTTATATATACAATTTAATAAATTTCGTCATAAAATTTGATATTTTAGTACATGGAAATGTTTTCGTCACTAGACTTTTAACTCGTAGTATGTTATATGTTATGGTACATTTATTTCCGCGTTTTTTGACATGTAACACATATCTGTGAAAATTTATTTCGTCAAGATATTACCTGTTAACTATGTATACTAGGGTGCATCGATTTTTTCACGTAAAATTTTACCCCTTGGTCGTAATCCACGGCCAATTCTAAGATGTTTTCATCCAGAAACCATAGTTCTAAAATCAATTCCTAGTCCCCGCTTTTGCAGTTGAAAAATTTAATTTTTTTTTTATAATTTAACATTATTAGCATAGTTTTAGTGTTTTTAGTCCGTAAAAACATAATAATCGGCCTTGCAAGGACGATTTTATGAATCGATTCTGCCGAGATATATCTCAAAAATATTTTCGGTGGATGTGATGTCAGCTGGAATGAATTCGGGTATTGTAAGTTTCCGCTGTGTTGATGCATCATAAACTCTTTTAGGTGCTTACGAGGGAGCCCAAACAGCAAGATACTGTTTTTATGCAACAACATTTCCCAATATTAAATAAAATATCGTTTAAATTTTTCAAAAATGTTAAAAATGTGTCATGTTTATACTTATTTTTTATAGCATAATGATAATATTTGAGCCAATTTTCAGTTTTTTCACTTAGTTTCTTTTGGGATGAATTGCATGGTGAAGTTCACTCCAAATTTCGACCAAACTTTCTGCTACTCGTGCAGAAAAACTTAATTAGGAATAGTTTTTCAGAGTTTGTCCTTCTCATGCTCGCTCAAAAAAAGAAGTACAAAAAGCACTTGGCAAACCAAAAGCACTACGGTCGTAATACGGCTGAAAACTTGACCTACTGATTATTGAACTGGATACGTCCATGACCAAATTAGAAGAATCAATTGACATTACAGATGACTCCATGATAAGACAATATTACAAGAACTTAATGCAGGGGAAAATCGCGAACAGAGCTTTGTTTTTTGAATGCTAAGTACTTATGGTAGGGTCCAGTTTGGAAAAAAATAATTAGCATCAGCTCTTACAGATTTATTCTTATCTCGCTTATAAGAACATTCTTACACAAAATATGTTGAACACTTTCTGTTATAGAAAAGTAATTTGCACCAAACAAGAATAAATTATAAAAAGAACAAAAATTACTAAGAACATTTTTAATTCCTTAATTATAAAAAAAACATATTTTTCAAGGTCAATCAAAATGTCTTTTGGTAAAAAAAAAGCGTTGTTTCTAAAATTTGTTTGAGATATCTCGACAGTATCGATTCATTAAATCGTTCTTGATCGGACCAAAACCACTAAAACTATGCTAATAATGTTAAATAATGAAAAAAATTTAATTTTTCAACTGAAAAATTGTATTAAATTGTATATATAACTTTTTCTGAGACTCTCGATAGAGTCGCGCATTGGTTGGTGAAGGCCACGTCTCTTACCGTCATCCAGCATCTCCACTAAGGTTGCGAGCTCACCTCCAAGATCACAAAGCGCCGCGCTACTTTGCGTCTCCGGTGGTTGGGTTGAACAAGCACGTGTCGCTGGGGTGTTCACTGACTGCTGAGCCGGGGGTGATCGCGCCAGTGTGCTACTTTTAGCAAACGCATGCTCTGTCTCCATCTCCAACATCTGCGGGGTTTTTCTTGCACTCATTTTGTTGGGTCCCAACTCCAAGCCGTTGTCCTTATTCGTTGTACAGTCGCGTTCTGATCTTATGGTTGTATATGAAAGAATGGAGGCAATGCAAGGGTTGACTCCCGCCTTTATAGGGTCGAGAGTACAGACCCTGATTCGCTCTAGTCAGGAATTACCCATCGGCCAATTTAATAGCGAGATTCGCCCATTTTTCGCGGTCAGAGGCGGTGACGACATTAGCCTATCAGCCATTTCAGCTAAATATATGTCGCTCCGCCTACATGGCTATAGAATAATGGGGGTCCAGTATCCAATACTAAGGGCTTAATGGTCTCAGCTTTAGGCGCTATCTCGTAATAGCTAGGTGCCCAACGGGTTTGTTGCGCTACCCAGGGGATGCATGAAATTAAGCCGATGATTACGAGTTGCTTTAAGTGCACTACAGAAGAATCGATCTGGCCATTACCTAGTTAATGACGATCCGAGTCTTTGCACCTGCAAGAGGCCCTTCTCCGCGCAGGAACATCCCCGTGTCATCTTGGTAAGTGTTGTATGTGTGTTTATTTTATTGTTTTTTATTCATAAATGAACACTAAAGAAACAGCCTGTAAACTAAAAAGCGGGACCTCGTTGGGGTACTGCTTCACAGGCTTGGCATGGCTTAGTGTGCCGCTTCTGGGTTGAACCATTTCGATCCCGCTCCATCCTGCGTATCCTCTTTTCATTTGTTTCAGCAAAACAGCACATTCAACTCCAGTTGACCTCGCTCTCCAGAATATGGCTGATTATTGTGGGCACAACAATTCGCACTCCCATAGCTACCGACTGACTTCTCTCAGAATTTCGGGCATACTACTAGAACATGCTCAGCGGTCTCTTTAGTGGTGACTCCTCGTTTCGGAATCTGTGGAGATACGCTCGGAAGCAGCCGTGCCCACTGAAGAGTTCCGTTAGGAAGAATATCAATTTTCCGTGCTTCCTGTTTATCCTGGACTCGATATGCTGCATTCGCCGAGCCGTTCATCCACGCTGTGCAGCTGGTGACGACAGTTAGGCAAGTTCCTCGGTGGTGGCAAATCCATTGATATCCACTTCCGGCACCAGGGCCAAGCATAGAACTCCGTCATCTATATATATAACTAGTGGGCGGCGCTATAGTCGAGTATATTCGACTGTCGGAGACCCCGTACTTACTATGGAAAAGCAACTCCTGGTTAAAAGAAAATAATATAAACCTATACATATATAAATCATTGTATCAGGAGGTATAAGGCGATTAAAAATTTCCAATCTGCAAGTCTGATTGTGGTATCTCCAGAAACAACAAAAATTTGCATACTCAGTATACATTTTCGACCAATCGTTCCTAGGGCAGCTTTATAATAGAGTAGACCGATTTTAACCAAAAAAAAACACAAGAGTTTTTCTTACTAATCATGGTTTTCGACTGATTGTTCCTATGGCAGCTATATGATATAGCGGACCGATTTCAACCAAACTCGGTGAGAATGTATGAGATCACCCCAGATGCATTTTCTGTTGAATTGGTTAAGATATCTCAATAAACAAAAAAGTTTTTTATACTAAAGCTTGATTTTCGACTGATTGTTCCAATAGCAGCTATATGATATGGCAGACCGATTTCAACTTGGTCAGAATGTATAGGACCATCCTATTTGCATATTCTGTTAGATTGGTTGAGTTATCCCTTAAATTGTCTTTTAAATTAAGATATTTCTAATTTATGTAAATATAACATTAATATAAATAATGATAAATATTACATTAATAAATAATATATAAAATATAAATAAATAATAAATATAACATTAATAATATATATATAAAAAAAAAAAATCTGTTCGTGACGGGATTCGAACCAGAAAGCTGCAACGAGTAAACAGTTTTCGGTCAGGCTCGAATATCTAACCCGGGCCCATGGCCCAAATGAAAATTTTAGAAAAAAGAACGGACGCTCAACACACCGCCACAGAGTTCTTTTATGACTCACTGCTTATTGTAGGTTTCATTATTACTGGACCATAAGTCAAACTTCATTGTTGTTATTGTCTAATTGTTTTCTTATTGTTGCTGTTAAGGTAAAGGGTAAATATAGGCAAATTTAGTTGTTTAATATCTTCACTGTTTATTATCCGATCGCAACGAAATTTTCAACAATCGCGCAAAATATTGCCTTGGTTTATACTTAATTAGACCGCTCTATCTTTTAAATTGCCCTAATAATTTAGATTTATTTGATTTTAAGGCGATTAAGGGGGCGTGGCCAAAATCTATAACAAACTTGATCTGCTTGCAATATAGCGAACATACATAAAAAGTTTAGAGTCTCTGAGATAAAAGGTGTTCTTACAGACTGACTGACAGACGGACATGTACTAAATCTTAATTGACATGGTGGTCCGATTTCAACCAACTTTAGTCAGGATGTATGGTTTGATCCCAGAATCATATTGTGTCAGTGTAGTTGAGATATATCAAACAACAAACAAGTTTTTCGTACTATAACTTTTCGACCGATCGTTCCAATGGCAGCTAAATGAATAAAAATCAAAAATAGCATGTTCGCAAACGAATTTTTTAATAAACCCATTTTATAGAGAATTCTTCAACGATTACAAATATGTAACCCTTAATAGCATCAGATTTTTTGTAGCAGGTACAGATTTTCAAAGTTGACCGATTTTCAGTGTTTCAGAAAACACACAATTTTTAGGTAATTTGGGCCTCTTTTAGGTAGAATATCGCGAAAACTAGGTAACCAATCGTAAATTTCTTTGTTTCAATAGATTGATGTATTTTACTGTTTACTTTGTGTTTTTCCAGGTAAATCGGGTTTTGCCAACATTCCATTTTTTCACGATTTTTCAACTTTGATGGAAAAAAATATATAAAATATTATTTTCTCTATATTTTCAAGATATGTTCATTGATTATTTCTTAACATAATTAGAAAATTTCAGCTGCCCGTTTTTGCCCTTTTTTTAAGTGTAAAAAGTAAAAAATTCATGGTTTTAAAAATGGTGTTGCATACATCAAGGCATATTTCCGAAGAAACTTGTTGCTACGTTATTGTTTGTTTAAGATATATGATTTATATTTTTTACTTTCTTATGTTTTAACTGACAATTAGTTTGATTGATTACCTAAGAGCCACTGCCAAAGTCGGCTCCCAATATTTAGATACAGATACAGGATGCACAAACAAATTACTCATTTAAATGATCAGGTACGCACCTGAAATAGTAATTATGTTGGCGTAAAAATAGTCAAACTTTCAATCAGGGAACAATATAGACTTATAGTCGCCACAGGTAGGCACAAATCGTATTCTGGCACGTGCATAATATCAAAATTGCATAATTTGACCTAATTCTAATGGCAGATATATAATTAATCTGTAAGATTGGTTGAGAAAACTCATCCAAGAAAAAAGTTTTTCTACTGAAAATTGATTTTCGACTGATCGTTCCTATGGCAAATATATGATATAGTGGTCCGATTTCAACCAAACTTGGTAAGAACGTATAGGACCATCCCAAATGCAAATTCTGGAAGACTGGTTGAGATATCTCAAATAAATCGCGATCCACAAATTTAAAAAAAAAAAATTAAAAATTAATAAAAAAAAAAAAAAATTTTTTTTTAATTTTTGGGTGGCAATTTTTAAATATAAAAACCCTAAATTATAAACATTAAAAATAAAAAAACTGTAAAAATTATTTATTTAACTACCATAAAATTTACTTTTTCACAAATTTTGATTGCCTATAAGTAAGCTTATAGAAAGCTTAGCACCGTTTATTCTATAGGGTAAAAAGTTATCTACTATATGCCGTTTAAATTGTTCAATTAACTCATTTGGTTCAAAAGATATGATTTTTGCAACATAAAAACTCAAACGGCGCCACTGTGCGACGTTGCACTAACAGTGGTCGCCACTGAGGAACTTGCTAAATCTGCTGTCGCCAGCTGCACAGCGTGGTCACGAACACTATCTTGTCTGAACAAGCGCTACCAGCTCACCAAGTTATATAAAAGGCATTAAGGCGACTTATCGGAGAAGCGGCTATGGTGATGGCGGTCGTGATCCCCATCGACATACTGGCACAAGAGAGGATTGATATCCAGAAACGTATAAACGTAACCCAGATGCCAGCCGAGCCCGTGGCTATAAACGTGAGCGCAGAGTCCTAAAGTGGCAACAAAGATGGGAAGCCACTGACAAGAGACGATGGACGGCTCGGCTAATTCAGCATATCGAGCCCTGGATAATCAGGAAGCACGGAAAGTTGACATTCTTCCTAACGCAACTCTTCAGTAGGCACGGCTGCTTGCGAGCGTATCTTCACAGATTCCGAATCGAGGAGTCACCCCTATGTCGTGAGTGTGCCACTAAAGAGACCGCTGAGCATGATCTAGTAGTATGCCCGAAATTCGGAGAGAAGTCAGACGGTAGCTATGGGAGTGCGAATTGTTGTGCCCACCATAATCAGCCGTATTCTGGAGAGCGAGGCCAACTGGAGTGGAATGAGCTGTTTTGCTGAAATAGTTGAAAAGAGGCTACGCAGGATGGAGAGGGATTGAAATGGTTCAACCCAGAAGCGGCACACTAAGCCATGCCAAGCCTGTGAAGCAGTACCCCACAGAGGTCCCGCTTGTTAGCTTACAAGCTGTTTCTTTAGTGTTCATTTATGAGTAAAAAAAATAAAATAAACACACATACAACACCGACTAAGATGACAAGGGGATGTTCCTCCGCGGAGAAGGGCTTCTTGCAGGTGCAAAGACTCTGATCGTCATTAACTTGGTAATGGTCAGATCGATTCTTCTTCAGTGCAGTTAAAGCAACTCGTAACCAACGGCTTAATGTCATGCATCCCCTGGGTAGAGGCAACAAACCCGTGGGGTTTAATCTTGGATGCGAGCTCGCAACCTAAGTGGAGAAGCTGGATGACGGTGAGAGACGTAGCCTTCACCAACCAATGCGCGACTCTATCGAGAGTATCAGAATAAGTTATATATACAATTTAATAAATTTCGTCATAAAATTTGATATTTTAGTACATGGAAATGTTTTCGTCACTAGACTTTTAACTCGTAGTATGTTATATGTTATGGTACATTTATTTCCGCGTTTTTTGGGAAGAATTTCATGGAGAAGTTCACTCCAAATTTCGACCAAACTTTCTGCTACTCGTGCAGAAAAACTTAATTAGAAATAATTTTTCAGAGTTTGTCCTTCTCATGCTCGCTCAAAAAAAGAAGTACAAAAAGCACTTGGCAAACCAAAAGCACTTTGGTCGTAATACGGCTGAAAACTTGACCTACTGATTATTGAACTGGATACGTCCATGACCAAATTAGAAGAATCAATTGACATTGCAGATGACTCCATGATAAGACAATATTACAAGAACTTAATGCAGGGGAAAATCGCGAACAGAGCTTTGTTTTTTGAATGCTAAGTACTTATGGTAGGGTCCAGTTTGGAAAAAAATAATTAGCATCAGCTCTTACAGATTTATTCTTATCTCGCTTATAAGAACATTCTTACACAAAATATGTTGAACACTTTCTGTTATAGAAAAGTAATTTGCACCAAACAAGAATAAATTATAAAAAGAACAAAAATTACTAAGAACATTTTTAATTCCTTAATTATAAAAAAAACATATTTTTCAAGGTCAATCAAAATGTCCTTTGGTCAAAAAAAGCGTTGTTTCTAAAATTTATTTGAGATATCTCGACAGTATCGATTCATTAAATCGTTCTTGATCGGACCAAAACCACTAAAACTATGCTAATAATGTTAAATAATGAAAAAAATTTAATTTTTCAACTGAAAAATTGTATTAAATTGTATATATAGCTTTTTCTGAGACTCTCGATAGAGTCGCGCATTGGTTGGTGAAGGCCACGTCTCTTACCGTCATCCAGCATCTCCACTAAGGTTGCGAGCTCGCATCCAAGATCACAAAGCGCCGCGCTACTTTGCGTCTCCGGTGGTTGGGTTGAACAAGCACGTGTCGCTGGGGTGTTCACTGACTGCTGAGCCGGGGGTGATCGCGCCAGTGTGCTACTTTTAGCAAACGCATGCTCTGTCTCCATCTCCAACATCTGCGGGGTTTTTCTTGCACTCATTTTGTTGGGTCCCAACTCCAAGCCGTTGTCCTTATTCGTTGTACAGTCGCGTTCTGATCTTATGGTTGTATATGAAAGAATGGAGGCAATGCAAGGGTTGACTCCCGCCTTTATAGGGTCGAGAGTACAGACCCTGATTCGCTCTAGTCAGGAATTACCCATCGGCCAATTTAATAGCGAGATTCGCCCATTTTTCGCGGTCAGAGGCGGTGACGACATTAGCCTATCAGCCATTTCAGCTAAATATATGTCGCTCCGCCTACATGGCTATAGAATAATGGGGGTCCAGTATCCAATACTAAGGGCTTAATGGTCTCAGCTTTAGGCGCTATCTCGTAATAGCTAGGTGCCCAACGGGTTTGTTGCGCTACCCAGGGGATGCATGAAATTAAGCCGATGATTACGAGTTGCTTTAAGTGCACTACAGAAGAATCGATCTGGCCATTACCTAGTTAATGACGATCAGAGTCTTTGCACCTGCAAGAGGCCCTTCTCCGCGGAGGAACATCCCCGTGTCATCTTGGTAAGTGTTGTATGTGTGTTTATTTTATTGCTTTTTATTCATAAATGAACACTAAAGAAACAGCATGTAAACTAAAAAGCGGGACCTCGTTGGGGTACTGCTTCACAGGCTTGGCATGGCTTAGTGTGCCGCTTCTGGGTTGAACCATTTCGATCCCGCTCCATCCTGCGTATCCTCTTTTCATTTGTTTCAGCAAAACAGCACATTCAACTCCAGTTGACCTCGCTCTCCAGAATATGGCTGATTATTGTGGGCACAACAATTCGCACTCCCATAGCTACCGACTGACTTCTCTCAGAATTTCGGGCATACTACTAGAACATGCTCAGCGGTCTCTTTAGTGGTGACTCCTCGTTTCGGAATCTGTGGAGATACGCTCGGAAGCAGCCGTGCCCACTGAAGAGTTCCGTTAGGAAGAATATCAATTTTCCGTGCTTCCTGTTTATCCTGGACTCGATATGCTGCATTCGCCGAGCCGTTCATCCACGCTGTGCAGCTGGTGACGACAGTTAGGCAAGTTCCTCGGTGGTGGCAAATCCATTGATATCCACTTCCGGCACCAGGGCCAAGCATAGAACTCCGTCATCTATATATATAACTAGTGGGCGGCGCTATAGTCGAGTATATTCGACTGTCGGAGACCCCGTACTTACTATGGAAAAGCAACTCCTGGTTAAAAGAAAATAATATAAACCTATACATATATAAATCATTGTATCAGGAGGTATAAGGCAATTAAAAATTTCCAATCTGCAAGTCTGATTGTGGTATCTCCAGAAACAACAAAAATTTGCATACTCAGTATACATTTTCGACCAATCGTTCCTATGGCAGCTTTATAATAGAGTAGACCGATTTTAACCAAAAAAAACACAAGAGTTTTTCTTACTAATCATGGTTTTCGACTGATTGTTCCTATGGCAGCTATATGATATAGCGGACCGATTTCAACCAAACTCGGTGAGAATGTATGAGATCACCCCAGATGCATTTTCTGTTGAATTGGTTAAGATATCTCAATAAACAAAAAAGTTTTTTATACTAAAGCTTGATTTTCGACTGATTGTTCCAATAGCAGCTATATGATATGGCAGACCGATTTCAACTTGGTCAGAATGTATAGGACCATCCTATTTGCATATTCTGTTAGATTGGTTGAGTTATCCCTTAAATTGTCTTTTAAATTAAGATATTTCTAATTTATGTAAATATAACATTAATATAAATAATAATAAATATTACATTAATAAATAATATATAAAATATAAATAAATAATAAATATAACATTAATAATAGATATATAAAAAAAAAAAATCTGTTCGTGACGGGATTCGAACCAGAAAGCTGCAACGAGTAAACAGTTTTCGGTCAGGCTCGAATATCTAACCCGGGCCCATGGCCCAAATGAAAATTTTAGAAAAAAGAACGGACGCTCAACACACCGCCACAGAGTTCTTTTATGACTCACTGCTTATTGTAGGTTTCATTATTACTGGACCATAAGTCAAACTTCATTGTTGTTATTGTCTAATTGTTTTCTAATTGTTGCTGTTAAGGTAAAGCAAATATAGGCCAATTTAGTTGTTTAATATCTTCACTGTTTATTATCCGATCGCAACGAAATTTTTAACAATCGCGCAAAATATTGCCTTGGTTTATGCTTAATTAGAACGCTCTATCTTTTAAATTGCCCTAATAATTTAGATTTATTTGATTTTAAGGCGATTAAGGGGGCGTGGCCAAAATCTATAACAAACTTGATCTGCTTGCAATATAGACGAACATACATAAAAAGTTTAGAGTCTCTGAGATAAAAGGTGTTCTTACAGACGGACTGACAGACGGATATGGCTATATTGACTCGGCTGTTGATGCTGATCAAGAATATATATACTTTATGGGGTCTGCCACGCCTCCTTCTGCCTGCTACGCACTTTTTATACCCTGTGCCCATTGAAAATGGTCAAAAAGGGTATACTGGTTTTGTGCAATGTATGTAACAGGCAGAAGGAAGCATCTCCGACCCTATAAAGTATATATATTCCTGATCAGTATCAATAACCGAGTCGATTGAGCCATGTCCGTCTGTCTGTCCGTCTGTTTGAGTCAAAGGATCTCGGAGACTATAAGAGCTAGAGACTTGATAGCGGGCGCAGATCTAGTTTGTTTTAAAATTTCGATCGGACCACTACATCATATTGCTGCCATAGGAACGATCGGTCCAAAATCAAGTTTTAGTATGAAAAACTTTTTTGTTGTCAAAGATATCTCAATCAAACTAATAGAATATGCATACGAGGTGGTCCCATACATCGTGACCAATCTTGGTTAAAATCGGGCTACTATATCATATAGCTGCCATTGGAAAGATCAGTCGCAAATCAAGTTTTAGTATGAAAAACTTTGTTGTTGCTTAAGATATCTCAGCCAAACTGAGACAATATGCATGTAGGATAGTCCCATACATCTTGACCAAACTTGGTTAAGATCAATTTAATATATCATATAGCTGCCATAGGAACGAACAGTCGAAAATCAAGTTTTGGTATGAAAAACTTTTTGTTGCTTGAGATATCTCGCCAAACTGAGACAATATGCATGTGGGATAGTCCCATACATCCTGACCAAAGTTGGCTAAAATCGGAACACTATATAATATAGCTGCCATAGGAAAGATCAGTCGAAAATCAAGTTTTGGTATGAAAAACTTTTTTGTTGAGATATGACAGCCAAACTGAGACAATATGCATGTGGGATAGTCCCATACATCCTGACTTAACTTGGTTAAAATCGAAACACTATGTGATAAAGCTGACATAGGAACGATAAGTCGAAAATCAAGTTTTAGTATGATAAAATTGTTTGTTGCTTGAGGTATCTTAACCAAATTAACAGAATACTCATTTGAGATGGTTTTCTACATCATGACCAAGTTTGGTTGAAATCGGATATCAAATAGCTGCCATAGGAACGATTTTATTACATAGTACGAATATTATTGCTGTTTTTAGAGATAAGTCAACCAAACTCACAGATTCAGAATTTGTAATTTGGTTTAAATCGGTTCACTAGATCACAAAAGTTAATGCCGCATCATCAAACCTTCGGCATGCTTAACGTAGCGCACATACGTATGACCTATCGGAGAGCCAGGGCACAGGGTATTCTACTGTCGACCACACTCGACTGTAGCCGAAGCCACCTTTTTTTTTATGATAAAGTTGATAGACCCCTGTACTTTTTTTAAGTACGGCGTCCAAAAACTCTTTGTCCTGACTCACCCACTCACTGACAGAATCAACGTGTAGGCCAAGCCGGTAAAGCTAGAAAGCTGAAATTTTCACATAACATAGCTAAGACAATTTTATTGTGCAATATGACGTTTTGCGAAATTTTACCTGTAAGTTGGTCAATTTCGGGGTCAATGGTCACGGAATTGCTTAATGTGAAAAACGTTTTTGTTTCTTAAGATATCTTACCAAACCCACAGACTGTATATATGGGACTGCCTGTTATATCCTGATTAAATTTGGTTGATATCGATTGACTATATCCTATAACTGCATTAGGAATAATCAGATGCAAATTACCCTGTAGTAAGAAAACCTTTTTTTTTCTTAAGTTATCTTAACCAAACTCACAGATTGTATATATGGGACTGACTTTTACATCCTGACCAAATTTTGTCGAAGTCAGATGACTATATCCTATTGTTGCCATAGGAACAATCGGATGCAAATTAACCTTTAGTATGAAAAACTCTTTTATTTCTTAAACCTTTAGTATGGAAAACTTTTTTGTTTCATAAGATATCTTAACAAACCTCACAGATTGTATATATGGGACTGCCTGTTACATCCTGACCAAATTTGGTCGAAGTCGGATGACTATATCCAATAGCTGCCATAGGAACAATCGGTTGAAATTGACCTTTAGTAAGGAAAACTTTTTTGTTTCTTAAGTTATTTTACCCAAACTCATAGGAACATTCGGATGAAATTAACCTTTAGTATAGAAAACTTTTTTGTTTCTTAAGTTATCTTAACAAAACTCACAGATTGTATATGTGGGACTGCCTGTTACATCCTGACCAAATTTGGTCTAAGTCGGATGATATAGGAACAATCGGTTGAAATTAAGCTTTAGTAGGGAAAACATTTTTGTTTCTTAAGTTATCTTAGCCAAACTCATAAATTGTATGTTTGGGACTGTCTTTCACGTCGTGACCAATTTTGGTCGAAGTCGGATGACTATATCCATAGCTGCCATAGGAACAATCGGTTGAAATAAACCTTAAGTATGGAAAACTTTTTTGTTTCTTAAGTTATCTTAGCCAAACTCATAAGTTGTATGTTTGGGACTTTTTTTCACGTCGTGACCAAATTTTGTCGAAGTCGGATGTCTATATCATATAGCTGCCATAGGAACAATCGAATGAAAATTAACCTTTACTTCGAAACTCGCAGATTAGCTCTTCTAGAAAAATCTCTACTATTTCACGAAATTTAGCTTTTTCCCGCCAAATCTGATTATTTCCCGCCAAATCTGACGATTTTCCGCCATATCACAAAATCTGATTTTTAGGCAAAGTCCAATTACAGGGGAAAAAATATTATATAAAAAATTATTATTAGCATTTTAACAAAAAATTTTATATTATATAAAATTGTGATTCAGTACAAGCCGGACAACTAATGACCAGCCTTTTAATTCTGCGAGTGCAGCGAGTCGGTGGTCGGCGAGCGAAGCGTGCAGAGTGCGAAGCTGCCTAGTATACCACAGAGTCGAGATCCCAGTGTAGCTCCAAATGAGACATTGTATTTGTCCATGCCTTCCTCAGTGTCGAACAGCGCCACCTCATGTTTAGATAGCTCCTGATTATAGCCATAAGCCATTGTGGAATACCAAAAATCCCCAAAGCTTCCAAGATTCGCATTCCCGATGCTGAGTTGTAGGCGTTTTTCCAACGGCCGTTTCGTTTTTGTATAATTTCATCCTCAGTGATGTTATCGATAAGCTCACCGATGTAGTTTTCAGAGTCCTTAGCATTCGCTATAAATATGTCATAGATTGGCGTAGGTATCCGTG
Source organism: Drosophila rellima (assembly GCA_035043635.1). Classification (NCBI taxonomy): domain Eukaryota; kingdom Metazoa; phylum Arthropoda; class Insecta; order Diptera; family Drosophilidae; genus Drosophila; species Drosophila rellima. Next base: position 335,353 of record JAWNMV010000095.1, on the reverse strand, counting down.
CCTCTAGCTATGCTGTAGGCTGTGTTACAGTCTGTACGTTTTTCGTAATCAGACTACCAATATACAGCTTCATGGCGTCTGAATCCCTTGGTATGCTGCATGTTCACATCACATGCAAGCTTGAAAGCTTGAACAGCCTGCTGAGCAATTTCCTCTGCCGTGCCACTGTTGGACATATCGCCGACATATCAAGCCGAAACGCTTCGATGTTGAGCGTAGCGGTCCTGTAATGCGTTCTCGGTGGTTTGCTGGACTGCAGTTTGGTCTACCACCAAAGCTAAAAACGATAGCGTAGTGATCACTCATTGTGTATGCTTCGCTTACACACCATGTTGCTGATCTGACCAGACAGTTTGTGGCCCAAGTTAGGACAACAACAGAACCCATGCCACCTCGACGGAATGTATGATTGGAGCCATGACATCGAGAAGCACGCTGCCTCTGGCATTGGTGATCGGCGACCGCAATTCCACTACCATTGAAATCGCTGGCGACCACGGCAGGAGAGTTCCCACGGACATCCTCGACCAGGTCATCCATTGCTCTGCTATATTCTACCAGCATTCAGCAATTGGAGTTGCATCGTGCTTTTGCTGCATATCCAGATCGCCGATTTTTTTCACGAATTGGAAGCTCAGGCGTGGTCCACGTTTTGTGTGCCCTTTCTTACGAATAAAACCCATCTGGCCTAATTTGTGCACTCCTTTGCTAAATGATCTTTTAAGCCACACTTAAAGCAAGCGCCTTTTAGATCCTCCGTGCATTTGCGGTCTGCTGCTATGTGACCATAGTCAAAGCATTTAAGGCAGCTGATGCAGCAGACCACCCAGCCGATTCTCACCTTCTCAAGATCGAGAATTTATTTGGCTTTTCTTGCTGCAATTTGTGGCAATTTGTGTGCATCCATAAGATTTTCTGATCTCTTTAATGTCTGATGCCTGATCTCCAGTTGCACACGCTCAGTGAGTCTTCGGTTTTCTTGCTCAGTGCATTTTCCACTGCTTGGCTAATCTCATGGAGACCATTTCGTTGAGCCGACTTTGGCCGCCCGGACGTTTGGGTGTTGCAGCCTGACCGCTAAGATGCCTCTCTCTACTTAGTACATTGTTATGTGCAACAGATCCGCTATGTGAAAGTGAGTTTCTGTATCCACCGTAACTTTATTTGGGCTGCACAAGTTTTGAGCCACATTATGTAGATTTAATAAATCTGCGAGCTCTTCATGCACCCCCGAGCTTATGTGCCTTTGCCCAACCATGGTGGTCGAGAGGCAATTTAGCATCGTTCGTTATAGTAGTAGCAAAGCCGTGCTAGGCGTACCGGGTCATGCACCATCCTGGAGCCGCTGTGGTGGCGTTCGCGTCAGCGCGGGGTGAGACGTAGCGGTTGGAAATTTGTCAGATCCTCGACCTTTAGCTTTTCTTTTGCATCGGCGACCTGGAAATTAATTACTGTTGTAGATTCCAACTGAGTATTCCAAATTATACTGGTAATTTTAGAGTGTGAACCTAAAAGAGAAAGTTCTCAATTGAGGGTATCAGACGAGTTTTTTTGTGCACCAATTATCCAAAATTTGTGGATTTGTGCAAGTTACCGACTGTGAGTAAGTTGTAATTGATTGTGCATTGTAGAACTCAGCAAATATCATTATAATTTTGTGCATTTGCTTAGCATAGATTGCCTTTTCCCTTTTGTCAGTTGCTTGTGCGTGTGTTTGTTTGTGTTTTGCTTAAGCTTTGCACCTTGCTTGCACAAGTTTTTGCTGTTAGTGCTTATCAGTATTTCTCAGTTTCCGCGCTTTCTTGCCTTCAAAAGCATTTGTTTGTTTGCGTGCTTGTTTGTGCATTTTGTGTTTGTTTTACACAGTGCTCTCATACGCATTTGTATGTATTTTTCGCTCTCCTTTCTTAGAGCTAGATTCGATTGCCTCCCGCTTTATTTACGTGCGCTCTTTCTGTCTGCAGTTTAAGTGACCCCATTAGGAAATATGTCGAGCTGCAAAAATAACTGCACTTTCAAGCGTGCTGATAAGTCTGCGCAACCGCAGTTTGTTTACTGTTGGTTGTGTGACAACATCATGCATGCTAAATGTGCTGGTCTCTCGGGTCGGGACTGTGATAAACTCATAACCACTGCTAAAAAGGAGTGTGAAGTTTTGAATTTGTCTTGCCCCGTATGCATCGACTTGCAAGTTCTCACGTATGTATAATTCTGTGAGAATTTAATTATTAAAACTTAATAAGGTGGCTAAACTTCTTTCGAGTGACTTTGATCCTTGTATCGAGTTGCTCAGCCAATTTAAATTTAATTCACCACCAATAATAAATCAGATTCTCAATTTTTAACTGTTCCCCCTAATAAGTTACCCAATCTCTTTCGACTCCATTGACATCTTGTCATCATCTTGACGCTAAGCCAAAGTTATCTATAACACTCTCTCTTGGCATTTCTGATTTATTCAATTCTCCTACGCCACCCATTGGAGAGGCTACTTCTCTGACAACAGAGTCTGTCCAAATCATCGAGTCTTCGGTGCGGGCAGGATCTGGTCGAAAATCAAAGCCCCCTCGCAATTCTGCCCTTAAAAAAAGTAGAAACTTTGAAATTCCTATTCTCAATTTTGTTGCTCCACGAAAACAAGTATTTGTGTCTAGGCTATCCTCGGACACTACTTGTGATTCCGTAGCGGCATACATTGCAAGAAAATCCGCTGCGAATGTCTCTGTTGCAAAATTCAATTTTCTACGCCTCGAGAAATAGCCTCGTTCAAAATAAGTGTTTCTCACGACTTTTTTGCCGTCATATGTGATCCAAAATTTTGGCCGCCACATATAGTTGTGCATGAATTTAAGTCAAAGGCCTTGTATCTGATGGTGATATAATGTCAAATTACTATTCTTTATATAGATATGATCGACCAATACGCCGAGGTGGTGGTGTGTTAAACGCCATTAAATCGTCACTTCAGTCTGAACGTATCTCAATTATTGTGCCTACTGATGTTGAAATTGTTGCTGTTAAAGTAACATTTCCAAATTGATCGATTTTTATCACTTGCTCATAAATACCTACGACTTCTCATATTGAAGTTTATATGCAGCATATATCTTGCTTAAAGGAAGTTACCCTTCAAGATAGGGATACTGACCTATTTGTTGTGCTAGGTGATTTTAATTTATCTAACATTTCTTGGTCGCTCTTCAGTAGTGTAAACTATCTTGTTCCTTCAAATCATCTTGATTTTTTAGATTGTAGTTTTGATTAGTCACTTTTTCAAAAAATTCAATTAAAAAACTTAGATAGAATCCTCAATCTGGTATTTATCACTGCGGACGGCAGTCCGCGCTAGTGACGAAAGCATCACGAAGGGTTTGGTTTGGTTTGGTTTGGTTTGTTTGGTTTGTTTGGTTTGTTTGTTTGCTTGTTTGTTTGTTTGTTTGCTTGTTTGTTTGCTTTTGTATTTTGAAGCGCTTTCAGGCATACCTTTGAACTTTTTTCTAAATCATTTAGGTAAATGACTACAGGTAAAAATAGTTTTTTTATCACACCTTTTGGTGATTTTTGAAAAAACGGCTCTAAAGATTTTTTTTTAATTTTGAATTTGTTTTAGTATAAACAATTTCGCGTTTTTCTATGTATGACGCATAACGTTTTTTTCCCGACCAAATTTGGTTGAAATCGGAGCACTATATCATATAGCTGCCAAATTATTGTTTTTGGAGATATCTCAACCTAACGTAACCATTGGGAATTTTCTATTATCTTTAACATTATAATCGAATTTATTTATTAATGGTACTGAGACTTGGTATAGACAATTAAAAAAATTTCTAATATCTTCTAAAAAAAAACCTCTCTACGAGGTAAAAGTCTACTGACGAAAACATTTCCATTCCCCAAAATTTCTGATATCCAATTTTGTGACGAATAAATTTGTTGAAATCGGATCACTATATCAAATAGCTGTCATTGGATCGATCAGTCCAAAATCAAGTTTTAGTATTCAAAACTTTTTTGATGTTTGAATTATCTCAACCAACATGACAGGATATGCATTTGGGATGGTCCTATACATCCTGATCCAATTGGGATGAAATCGGAACACTATATTTTATAGCTGTCATAGGAACTGTCAGCCGAAAATCAAGTTTTAGTATGCAAATATTTCTTGTTGTATGAAATTTCTCAACTAAACTGGCAGAATATGCATTCGGGATGGTCCTATACATCCTGATCTAATTTAATTTAAATCGGACCACTATATCATATAGCCACCATAGGAAAGATCAGTCGAAAACCAAGTTTTAGTATGGAAAACTTTTTTTTTGTTTGAAATATCTCAACTAAACTGGAAGGATATGCATTTGGGATAATCCTATATATCCTGATCAAGTTTGGTTGAAATCGAACAACTATACTATAAAGCTTTCATAGGAACGATCAGCCCAAAATAAAGTTTTAGTATGAAAAACATATTTTTTGTTTGAAATATCTCGACCAAACTGACTGGATAGGCATTTGGAATGGTCCTATACATCCTATATCATGTAGCTGCCATAGGAACTGTCAGTCGAAACCTAAGATTTAGTATGAAATTGTTTGTTGTTTTTTGAGGTATACCAAGAGAACTCACGAAATGGGAATTTTGTATTGTTTTTAACAGTATGATCGAATTTGGTTAAATTCCGTTCAGTAGCACATATACTGTTATGATCCGACTGGTCTATCGCAACTAGATATCGCTTCGCCGGCTAGCTATCGGCATTACCCAGGGATGAAAGCACTCGGACTGGTTTCACAACACCAAACACGAATAATCTGCTGGCAAGGATTCTGTGGACAGATGCTAGTATCCACGTCTACGATATCCTCCCATCCTATAGTCGGCTTTCAATATTTTTGTGCCGACTTCCTAATCCAAACTTCACCCAACCTCACCACATGCCCATCTCACCCGAATAAATAATTTACCAAACCATTTTCAATAAATCGTTTTAATATTTAATTATTGTTACTAATTATAATTATATCTAACATTTTTAATACCTAGTCTTAAACACATTCCATTCGATACTTCACCTTAAGACAATCACCTAGAAGCACCAACAACTATCGACCATAATTATGTTTTCTGGCAACGCTAATCGAATATAAACAAAACTTAATGTCTAAGATTGTGTATATGTGCTAAGGCGGTAAATAATTATCATAAATATTGTTATTGAATTATAAATAAAATAAATACGTATGTGTGTGTGATTATTATTGGGTAAGTAAGTCGATCGGCTTCGCTAAAGAGCTCTTTGTGGGTCAGACTGGCAAGAATACAACAGTGTACATAAGTATGTACACATATGCTTGTACACACGCACATAAATATTGACAATAATAACTTTTAATTCGACAGGTGGTTAATATCAATCAAGGGACTTAAGGGACTGCGTCTGCGCGGATTAGCTGGCTGCGCCAAACTGGCCGAGACAATTGTTGTGGCACTTGGCGCGCTTGTTGCATTAAACTACGCCAAGCTGTTTGCAGGGACGGACTCACTCGTGTCGTGCGATCCTGACTCTAGGTGTGTAAGATCCAGCCTCTTCTTTATCCGGTTGTATTCTGTGCTGTGTTGCGCATTGCTCCGTCTACGACCCTCGTTATGTGTGCGTAGGTGAGCGGCTACTGCGGCGTCTGCGTGTCACGTATTTATATTTAATTGTTTTGACGTGTATTGATTGTTTTTAATCTCGTTTATTTCTACAGGCTTGACCGATTTCCTCACGACTACACTTTTTCTTCTCTGTGGCAGCAACCCCGCGAATCTCCCTCTCTAACCAAACTCAAACCCTAACCTCATATCTTCCTGTCAAAATCCTAATTTTCTTATTCCCTAATCCGAACTATCCTAAGTTTGGATTGTTTTGGTCGACGCTGACTGGCTAAGAAGGTTCAACAATTTTTGCCTGCTACCCATAGGTGGCGCTGGCAACAGCTGGTGCCTATCGACTCGATAGCTTCGAAAGTTCAGCGCCGACCATAACACCACACCACCACCGGGTGGATGGGCGGTGGGAGGGGGGTAAAGAGAGAAAGTAGAAGATTTGAGCCCAAGGCGCCAACGTAGGCCACCGCCCACACCCTGAGATTAATAGTCTCATGCTAGTCGGGCAATATCAGACGTGCATCACTGCTTAAGGTCCTTGGCGTGGAAGATTCCGAGCGGGTCACCTGCAGGGCTTTCAGCTCATTGAGCTTATTTCTCACTGCCTTCACAATTCGACACTTTACATATCTTCTGCAGAATTTCGCGATGACATTTCGGCGGAAATCACTCAGAATGCAGTTCCCTTTGTACACTTCCTGGCCAGGTAAGTATTGTATCCTTCATGCCTTCAGATTGTACCTCCTTTCCGCTATCTCATAGGCCTGGTGCAACGTCTCCTGGATTCTGGCTCTGTAAATGTGTTTCTTCTCTGAGAGGGCGAACGGTGCTATCAATGCACCTTCAAGCACGCCTAGCTTCCTCGCCAGTGCATGAACATATTTCGCCCGAATAAAGCAAAGTATGGCAAAACTTCGGTGCCAACGTGAACTGCACTGCATAGCGCCGCCTGTATCTCCGGCAATTTCTCATCCCACGTCGTCTGGTCCTCATTAACGTGGGTGCGAATGGCTGCCAACACCGACTGATTCACCCTTTCCGATTATTCGCCTGCGGAGAGTAATTTGCGGTCCTCGAATGCTTGATCCCATGGTGATGCATCAGCGCTCCGAACTCTTGCGAAGTGAACTGTTTCCCGTTATCGGTATGTATCACCTCCGGCCTGAGCCAAACGAACTTGGTGAAGTGGTCCAGTGCTAAGATGATGTAAGCGTTCCCTCTCCTTGACCTCGGATACTTGCCCAGGAAATCCAGATACAGCTTCTGCATAGGCCGGTCGGTGGGCACTTCCTTACCCATTGGAGGCCTGGTTATTTGGGTAGTGTGTTTGGTCTCCTTGCACGTGATACAGCCCAACACTTACTCGCACACCTGCACCGTCTTCCTGGGCCAGTAGTAACACTGCTGAAGCCGCGCCAACGTCTTACCAACACCTCCATGCATCCCGTTCTCTCCCTTGTGTGCCTGCTGTATGAGAGTACTGGCGATGGCTTCCGGGATCAACAACTTCCACTGGAATTCTTCCCTGTCCTCGCGAGCGAACTAAGTGCGCTTGAACAGGAGTCCTTCCTCGACTCGAAGATCTGGAAAGTGGTCCTTGTGCTCCTGCACTACCTTCAGACGAGTTTTTTTGTGCACCAATTATCCAAAATTTGTGGATTTGTGCAAGTTACAGACTGTGAGTAAGTTGTAATTGATTGTGCATTGTAGAACTCAGCAAATATCATTATAATTTTGTGCATTTGCTTAGCATAGATTGCCTTTTTCCCTTTTGTCAGTTGCTTGTGCGTGTGTTTGTTTGTGTTTTGCTTACGCTTTGCACCTTGCTTGCACAAGTTTTTGCTGTTAGTGCTTATCAGTATTTCTCAGTTTCCGCGCTTTCTTGCCTTCAAAAGCATTTGTTTGTTTGCGTGCTTGTTTGTGCATTTTGTGTTTGTTTTACACAGTGCTCTCATACGCATTTGTATGTATTTTTCGCTCTCCTTTCTTAGAGCTAGATTCGATTGCCTCCCGCTTTATTAACGTGCGCTCTTTCTGTCTGCAGTTTAAGTGACCCCAGTAGGAAATATGTCGAGCTGCAAAAATAACTGCACTTTCAAGCGTGCTGATAAGTCTGCGCAACCGCAGTTTGTTTACTGTTGGTTGTGTGACAACATCATGCATGCTAAATGTGCTGGTCTCTCGGGTCGGGACTGTGATAAACTCATAACCACTGCTAAAAAGGAGTGTGAAGTTTTGAATTTGTCTTGCCCCGTATGCATCGACTTGCAAGTTCTCACGTATGTATAATTCTGTGAGAATTTAATTATTAAAACTTAATAAGGTGGCTAAACTTCTTTCGAGTGACTTTGATCCTTGTATCGAGTTGCTCAGCCAATTTAAATTTAATTCACCACCAATAATAAATCAGATTCTCAATTTTTAACTGTTCCCCCTAATAAACCAGTTACCCAATCTCTTTCGACTCCATTGACATCTTGTCATCATCTTGACGCTAAGCCAAAGTTATCTATAACACTCTCTCTTGGCATTTCTGATTTATTCAATTCTCCTGCGCCACCCATTGGAGAGGCTACTTCTCAGACAACAGAGTCTGTCCAAATCATCGAGTCTTCGGTGCGGGCAGGATCTGGTCGAAAATCAAAGCCCCCTCGCAATTCTGCCCTTAAAAAAAGTAGAAACTTTGAAATTCCTATTCTCAATTTTGTTGCTCCACGAAAATAAGTATTTGTGTCTAGGCTATCCTCGGACACTACTTGTGATTCCGTAGCGGCATACATTGCAAGTAAATCCGCTGCGAATGTCTCTGTTGCAAAATTAAATTTTCTACGCCTCGAGAAATAGCCTCGTTCAAAATAAGTGTTTCTCACGACTTTTTTGCCGTCATATGTGATCCAAAATTTTGGCCGCCACATATGGTTGTGCATGAATTTAAGTCAAAGGCCTTGTATCTGCTGGTGATATAATGTCAAATTACTATTCTTTATATAGATATGATCGACCAATACGCCGAGGTGGTGGTGTGTTAAACGCCATTAAATCGTCACTTCAGTCTGAACGTATCTCAATTATTGTGCCTACTGATGTTGAAATTGTTGCTGTTAAAGTAACATTTCCAAATTGATCGATTTTTATCACTTGCTCATAAATACCTACGACTTCTCATATTGAAGTTTATATGCAGCATATATCTTGCTTAAAGGAAGTTACCCTTCAAGATAGGGATACTGACCTATTTGTTGTGCTAGGTGATTTTAATTTATCTAACATTTCTTGGTCGCTCTTCAGTAGTGTAAACTATCTTGTTCCTTCAAATCATCTTGATTTTTTAGATTGTATTTTTGATTAGTCACTTTTTCAAAAAATTCAATTAAAAAACTTAGATAGAATCCTCAATCTGGTATTTATCACTGCGGACGGCAGTCCGCGCTAGTGACGAAAGCATCACGAAGGGTTTGTTTGGTTTGGTTTGGTTTGGTTTGTTTGTTTGCTTGTTTGTTTGTTTGTTTGCTTGTTTGTTTGCTTTTGTATTTTGAAGCGCTTTCAGGCATACCTTTGAACTTTTTTCTAAAGCATTTAGGTAAATGACTACAGGTAAAAATAGTTTTTTTATCACACCTTTTGGTGATTTTTGAAAAAACGGCTCTAAAGATTTTTTTTTAATTTTGAATTTGTTTTAGTATAAACAATTTCGCGTTTTTCTATGTATGACGCATAACGTTTTTTTCCCGACCAAATTTGGTTGAAATCGGAGCACTATATCATATAGCTGCCAAATTATTGTTTTTGGAGATATCTCAACCTAACGTAACCATTGGGAATTTTCTATTATCTTTAACATTATAATCGAATTTATTTATTAATGGTACTGAGACTTGGTATAGACAATTAAAAAAATTTCTAATATCTTCTAAAAAAAAACCTCTCTACGAGGTAAAAGTCTAGTGACGAAAACATTTCCATTCCCCAAAATTTCTGATATCCAATTTTGTGACGAATAAATTTGTTGAAATCGGATCACTATATCAAATAGCTGTCATTGGATCGATCAGTCCAAAATCAAGTTTTAGTATTCAAAACTTTTTTGATGTTTGAATTATCTCAACCAACATGACAGGATATGCATTTGGGATGGTCCTATACATCCTGATCCAATTGGGATGAAATCGGAACACTATATTTTATAGGAACTGTCAGCCGAAAATCAAGTTTTAGTATGCAAATATTTCTTGTTGTATGAAATTTCTCAACTAAACTGGCAGAATATGCATTCGGGATGGTCCTATACATCCTGATCTAATTTAATTTAAATCGGACCACTATATCATATAGCCACCATAGGAAAGATCAGTCGAAAACCAAGTTTTAGTATGGAAAACTTTTTTTTTGTTTGAAATATCTCAACTAAACTGGAAGGATATGCATTTGGGATAATCCTATATATCCTTATCAAGTTTGGTTGAAATCGAACAACTATACTATAAAGCTTTCATAGGAACGATCAGCCCTAAATAAAGTTTTAGTATGAAAAACATATTTTTTGTTTGAAATATCTCGACCAAACTGACTGGATAGGCATTTGGAATGGTCCTATACATCCTATATCATGTAGCTGCCATAGGAACTGTCAGTCGAAACTTAAGATTTAGTATGAAATTGTTTGTTGTTTTTTGAGGTATACCAAGAGAACTCACGAAATGGGAATTTTGTATTGTTTTTAACAGTATGATCGAATTTGGTTAAATTCCGTTCAGTAGCACATATACTGTTATGATCCGACTGGTCTATCGCAACTAGATATCGCTTCGCCGGCTAGCTATCGGCATTACCCAGGGATGAAAGCACTCGGACTGGTTTCACAACACCAAACACGAATAATCTGCTGGCAAGGATTCTGTGGACAGATGCTAGTATCCACGTCTACGATATCCTCCTATCCTATAGTCGGCTTTCAATATTTTTGTGCCGACTTCCTAATCCAAACTTCACCCAACCTCACCACATGCCCATCTCACCCGAATAAATAATTTACCAAACCATTTTCAATAAATCGTTTTAATATTTAATTATTGTTACTAATTATAATTATATCTAACATTTTTAATACCTAGTCTTAAACACATTCCATTCGATACTTCACCTTAAGACAATCACCTAGAAGCACCAACAACTATCGACCATAATTATGTTTTCTGGCAACGCTAATCGAATATAAACAAAACTTAATGTCTAAGATTGTGTATATGTGCTAAGGCGGTAAATAATTATCATAAATATTGTTATTGAATTATAAATAAAATAAATACGTGTGTGTGTGTGATTATTATTGGGTAAGTAAGTCGATCGGCTTCGCTAAAGAGCTCTTTGTGGGTCAGACTGGCAAGAATACAACAGTGTACATAAGTATGTACACATATGCTTATACACACGCACATAAATATTGACAATAATAACTTTTAATTCGACAGGTGGTTAATATCAATCAAGGGACTTAAGGGACTGCGTCTGCGCGGATTAGCTGGCTGCGCCAAACTGGCCGAGACAATTGTTGTGGCACTTGGCGCGCTTGTTGCATTAAACTACGCCAAGCTGTTTGCAGGGACGGACTCACTCGTGTCGTGCGATCCTGACTCTAGGTGTGTAAGATCCAGCCTCTTCTTTATCCGGCTGTATTCTGTGCTGTGTTGCGCATTGCTCCGTCTACGACGTGTCACGTATTTATATTTAATTGTTTTGACGTGTATTGATTGTTTTTAATCTCGTTTATTTCTACAGGCTTGACCGATTTCCGCACGACTACACTTTTTCTTCTCTGTGGCAGCAACCACGCGAATCTCCCTCTCTAACCAAACTCAAACCCTAACCTCATATCTTCCTGTCAAAATCCTCATTTTCTTATTCCCTAATCCGTACTATCCTAAGTTTGGATTGTTTTGGTCGACGCTGACTGGCTAAGAAGGTTCAACAAGTTTTGCCTGCTACCCATAGGTGGCGCTGGCAACAGCTGGTGCCTATCGACTCGATAGCTTCGAAAGTTCAGCGCCGACCATAACACTACACCACCACCGGGTGGATGGGCGGTGGGAGGGGGGTAAAGAGAGAAAATAGAAGATTTGAGCCCAAGGCGCCAACGTAGGCCACCGCCCACACCCTGAGATTAATAGTCTCATGCTAGTCGGGCAATATCAGACGTGCATCACTGCTTAAGGTCCTTGGCGTGGAAGATTCCGAGCGGGTCGACCTGCAGGGCTTTCAGCTCATTGAGCTTATTTCTCACTGCCTTCACAATTCGACACTTTACATATCTTCTGCAGAATTTCGCGATGACATTTCGGCGGAAATCACTCAGAATGCAGTTTCCTTTGTACACTTCCTGGCCAGGTAAGTATTGTATCCTTCGTGCCTTCAGATTGTACCTCCTTTCCGCTATCTCATAGGCCTGGTGCAACGTCTCCTGGATTCTGGCTCTGTAAATGTGTTTCTTCTCTGAGAGGGCGAACGGTGCTATCGATGCACCTTCAAGCACGCCTAGCTTCCTCGCCAGTGCATGAACATATTTCGCCCGAATAAAGCAAAGTATGGCAAAACTCCGGTGCCAACGTGAACTGCACTGCATAGCGCCGCCTGTATCTCCGGCAATTTCTCATCCCACGTCGTCTGGTCCTCATTAACGTGGGTGCGAATCGCTGCCAACACCGACTGATTCACCCTTTCCGATGCATTCGCCTGCGGAGAGTAATTTGCGGTCCTCGAATGCTTGATCCCATGGTGATGCATCAGCGCTCCGAACTCTTGCGAAGTGAACTGTTTCCCGTTATCGGTATGTATCACCTCCAGTACTCCAAATTGCGAGAAATCTCATCCTTTCAAATTTGCACAGTTGCCAAAACCAACGCGTTCGCGATTGGCCTGAGCCAAACGAACTTGGTGAAGTGGTCCAGTGCTAAGATGATGTAAGCGTTCCCTCTCCTTGACCTCGGATACTTGCCCAGGAAATCCAGATACAGCTTGGGCACTTCCTTACCCATTGGAGGCCTGGTTATTTGGGTAGTGTGTTTGGTCTCCTTGCACGTGATACAGCCCAACACTTACTCGCACACCTGCACCGTCATCCTGGGCCAGTAGTAACACTGCTGAAGCCGCGCCAACGTCTTACCAACACCTCCATGCATCCCGTTCTCTCCCTTGTGTGCCTGCTGTATGAGAGTACTGGCGATGGCTTCCGGGATCAACAACTTCCACTGGAATTCTTCCCTGTTCTCGCGAGCGAACTAAGTGCGCTTGAACAGGAGTCCTTCCCCGACTCGAAGATCTGGAAAGTGGTCCTTGTGCTCCTGCACTACCTTCAGCCGCTCCAGATACTCGTCGCTCTCAAAGGCCGTGGTCTCAATGTCAAATAGATTGAGCTTATCCAGTTCGAATGGTCTAGACAGCATATCGGCCACCATATTGTCCTTTCCTTTCCAATGCTCTATACCAAACTGATACGCTTAAAGAGCTAACGACCACCTTGCCAGACGTCCACTCAGATCCTTCAGCGTCATCATCCACTGTGGGCTGGCGTGATCCGTGATTATGGTGAACGGCATTAATTCCATGTACGGCCTAAATCTCTCGACGGCCTTAACCGCTGCCAAGCATTCCTTTTCCGTCACGCTGTAATTCAGTTGCGCTCCTCGAAGCTTAGCTGAAAAGAAAGCTATAGCCCTGTCGGAGCTCTCATCATCCATCTGGAAGAGGACCGCCCCAATACCTACATGGCTAGCGTCACACTGGATGAAATAGGAACGCTTAAAATCCGGGTGCACCAGAAGTGGAGCACAAGTAAGCGCTTTCTTGACCGCATGGAACATCCAGTACTTGGTTTTCTCCTTCAAGCAATCTGTCAGGGGCGCAGATAATCCTGAAAAATCCCGGATGAATCTACGGTTCCAGCCAGCGGTACCCTAGAAACTCTTCAGCTGCCGTACGCTCTTTGGTACTGGAATCCGCAGAATCTCTTCCACCTTTTCTGGATCCGTCCGCAACGATCCCTCACCGATAACATACCCCAGGTACCGAAGATACTGGAAACAGAAATTGGACTTCTGCAGGCCAATCGTCAGGTTCGCGGAACTTAGACATTTCGCCTCTTTGGACACCAGCTCCATAGACTCCACAAATGTCTTGGATATGATGAGCAGATCCTCCAATTAAACAAAGACCTTGGTCCTAAGTGCTTGGGGAATGCGCGGTCCATCAATCGGCACAAGCTTTGCGCAGCGTTGCACAGTCCGAACGGCATCATCCGTAACTGGTATAGAGGGCGACCTGGCATTGTGAATGCTGTGTACTCCTGGCTTTTCCGATCGAGCTCTATTTGCCAAAATGCATGCTTCAGATCGACGCTACTAATAAAAACAGTGTCATCCACTCGGCTCAGAATAGACTCGATGTTCTGTAGAGGGTACGCATCCTTCACCGTAACGGCATTCCGGGCATCCAAACACAGCCGGTTCTTTCCGGGCTTCCGCACCAAAGTCATCCGGTTGCTCCATGGGCTCTCGCTGAGCTCTATCACTCCTAGTCGCAGCATTTCATACACCTCCGCAAAAAGGAACTGCTGGACTGCCGGAGACACCGGATAAAACCGCTCCTTCACTGACACTGCTCAATCTACCAGCTTTTTTGTGTGCTGCTCCACGTGAGTCATTCAATCCTTCCCGTTCGTACGACCTGAACTGACTCATCACCGATTCAAGCTTCTCCTGCCGTGCTGCGTCCAAGAAGTGCGGTTCGATTGGTTCGCTCTTCGTCAGGAACTCCGATTCCACTTGATTCAACTCCTCGACTCCTACTATTCTAGGTGCAAGACCGAATTTCCGCCAGAAGTCGATTTCCAAATAAAGGGATTGCTGAAAAGTGGAACATACGTAAAGCGTGAGCAAACACTCCTTGCTTGCATAATTTACGGACGCGACAATCTTGCCGAGAATCCTGTGCTTTGTGCCGCCCGCTGCTTGTGACGTGGTCGTCGATGGCGTCATCTTCAGCCCCAGCTGCTGAATCAACTCCGGTCCGCCTGCTCCTAGCAAACTCACGGATGCTCCTGTATTCAATAGACCCAACTTACGCCGTTCTTGGAGCTGAATCCGCCGTTGACCGCCACCTGAACCGAGCCGCACACGCGCCGGCGTTCCCGACTGCGTATTCTGTATCGCGTTCTTGCGCACCGCACTCGTGGCGTTGTTAAGGTCTGCGCCTGCTCCTCGATCGGATTTTCATTTAAGATTCGTGCTCTGGCTTCTTCATATGCGGTTCGTCTCATTTCCACGGGCTGTCGAGCCGACTATTTAGGATCGTTCAGGTGCGCTTCCTTTTTTTTCTAATATTTTGGACTTAAATATCCTTATATTTTCCTTAAACTTATTATCTACAGCTAACATGCAATTTGAGGACGCATCTATTTGATTGCCGGGCCTGCAGAGCATGACTACTCCACCTTTGTCCTGCTTTGACGACTGTTTCCCGATTGCCGTCTCTGACATTGAGGCAAAACTACCTGCGGCAGGCCACACCGGTAACAGAAAATGTTACGCCCCGTGGACTCGCATTCCCAAAATGTGTGCCCGCCCTACGCACAATTCCAGCACACTAAGGGAGGAGTCTTTTCGCCTCCGCCAGGACGCGGTCTCTACAACGCTTCCACCGCTTCAGGTGATTCCTCGGGAATTGCCTCCGGCTCGGAAACATACGCCTCATGGACCAGGTTTCGCTCCTTAAAAGGCCTTAGTGGCGGCTGATTGCCCGGTGGTCGACTCCATCGATTGGATACCCACTTCTCGGCATCGTGACACTCATCCCTCAACATATCTAGGCTGGTGATATACATAGGGTAGCTCACTCGGGATATGCTATCCTTAATGTTGACCTTGATCACCCGGATCAAGTCTCTATCGGAGAAATGTGTGTCCAGTCTTATCCTAAGACTCTGCATTTCCTGGAAATATTCGTCCACGCTTTCGCCAGGTCGCTGTCGCCGTTCCCGAAGCTCTTGCTTCTGCTTCTGGGTCTGGAACGGTTTTTGCAAACAGTTCCTCAAACTTGACCTGTCCGGTCCTCGCGTGCATCCAGAACCACTCTTTGGCTCGCCCGTCTACAAGCAGACGGAAATCACGAATCACCCCAACCCAGGGCAACTGGTAAGATCTTTGCATATGCTCCACGTGAAATATAAACTCCTTCACGGACATACTTTTAGAGCTTCTATCGAATGTGAACCCCTAACGCCGAACCTGCATAGGATCTGACCGGAAATGTGCACGTCCGCTTGAGCTGGGTGCTGGAGAACCAGTCCTGCTCTGCTGTTCTAAAATTCCCTACTATCAGTCCAACTATTGGCGTAATTAGAAGCTGCTTCATGTGCGGGAGCCGCAAACGAAACTGTTGGTTCCCGGATCTGCTTTGATGGAGCGGGATCTGCTTGACGCGCGCTCCGTGTCCGTGCGGATCTCAGACTGGAATTCGGACAGTTGTGACGACATTGCTGTCCTGTAAGTCTCCTGCGCCTGGAACAACGCGACATTTATAGCAGACGCTATCTCGTTCGGAATCTCTGCCTTCTGCGCATTTCCTACGGCATCACCATGTTGAGCAACAGGTTTCTCCGGATTCGACAACTCGGAATACCGTTGCTTCGGAACTGCTCCTGTATACTGTCGCGCGCCTCCGACTGCATTACGTAGGGACTCTGACACCATGGCCAATGACCCTGCTTTGCCGACTCTTCTTCAGCGTCGTGCTTAGCAGCCTGCGAACTCGTCATGGGACTCATTTCCTCCACTCCTCTATTTCGAAAAAATCAAGGCTGCGTCTTAACTTACGCTCAGCCGACTGCTGATCCTTATTGACAGAGCTCATTCCCTTTCCTCGCTGAACCAATTGCTCCATTTCTAAATATTTATTTGCTAATTTTCTAATGTTCTTCTTGTTGCTACTTGATCCCCTTACCATTTAAATTTGTTATATGTTTTATTTGTGTATATTATATTTATTGTTTTGTTTTCATTTATAAATTATTCTCTAAAACATACCACATATAAAATAAATAACAAATAATTGACAAAACAAAAAAAAAAGACATGCTATTCTATACCTAATTTCCTATTTTATATTATATATTCAAACCTATAAAAATAAATATAAAAATAATCCTGAAATAAGCTTTATTCTTATTTATCAGCCAGATTGCCAGCAAAAATACCCTGCACTAACGGTTTTTTTTATAATAATCGCCAGATATTATTAAACTGTACGGGCTGACAAATAAACAAACAACAAAAACTCCAAAAACGAACAATCGAATACAATTTATCAAAACAAAAACTGGGTGAGATGAATATGGGCGAGGGTGGGTATCCGGTATCGGTAGCTATCGTTTCTCCTACTTGCCAGCAGGCTCCTACTCACAAATCGACTTTTTGGACTATGGAACGGTAGCGATACTAGACACTGACAAGACTGGACAACAAACGAATTGGCAAAGAAAATCAAAGACGCGGACCACAGCCATGGTCTAGACTAATATAACAAGTATTTATTTTGCTTGAGCTTTAACTATAACGAAATGTACATCATGAGGCCTACGAACGGCAACGCAGATTGAAACTAATGGTTCCATTCTGGGACCAGCCCCTAGACCTGACTACTCGATACCGCCATCTTTACCCAGACGCTTCACCAGACAGCCCAACCGTGACAGCAACAAGTGAGGCTTTGTGGGATACTTCCCGCGGTCCAATCAAAGCTGATTGTCCGTTGCGCGCCGGGCAAAGATGACGATATTTTCTATTTTATTATTTTAATTTACTAATTCAGCCGCCTGCTTAAGGCGGAATCCTGATCCTTGAATTCTTTTTCCATTGGGCGCCATTTGTTATGATCCGACTTGACAATCGCAACCAGATATCGATTCGCCGGTTAGCTATCGGCAATACCCAGGGATGAGTAAGACCTCGATATCTGGCGAGTCGGGTAACAATAATTTATATTTTTATTTCCGGAAAAAGCACTCGGACTGGTTTCACAACACCAAACACGGATAATCTGCTGGCAAGGATTCGGTGGACAGATGCTAGTATCTACGATGCCCTCCCATCCTATAGTTGGCTTTCGATATTTTTGTGCCGACTTCCTAATCCAAACTTCATTCAACCTCACCACATGCCCATCTCACCCGAATAAATAATTTACCAAACCATTTTCAATAAATCGTTATAATTTTTAATTATTGTTACTAATTACAATTATACCTAACATTTATAATACCACTAAGCAAATAACCTATAGAGAACTCATCCCATACAAACGAATGTATCATTCGTTATTGCTCGCGGAGCGTCCACTCTCGGCTGGGATATATTTTGAGAGTGGACGCTCCGACCAAAGGTACTTTATTTTTGTGGCCGCTTCAGTCGAGTGGCAGAGCTCGTAGCTAGCACAGCCAGCGAAACTGAAAACATGCGCACTATGAAATACCCTCTGCCTTAAAAATATTTTGCCCACATTATTTTATATAAAAAAACGCACTAAAACGCACTCGTCCTCTGTCTCTGTCTGGATATATCAGGGTTTGTATGTGCAAAGAGCAACACTAACAACTATCGACCAAAATTGTGTTTTCTGGCAACCCTAATCGAATGTAAACAAAACTAAATGTCTAAGATTGTGTATATGTGCTAAGGCGGTAAATAATTAACATAAATAATGTTATTGAATTATAAATAAAATAAATACGCGTGTGTGTGTGATTATTATTAGGTAAGTA
The DNA here is from genome assembly GCA_035043635.1 of Drosophila rellima. Taxonomy (NCBI): domain Eukaryota; kingdom Metazoa; phylum Arthropoda; class Insecta; order Diptera; family Drosophilidae; genus Drosophila; species Drosophila rellima. Next base: position 316,892 of record JAWNMV010000095.1, on the reverse strand, counting down.
AGTCGATCGGCTTCCCTAAAGAGCTCTTTGTGGGGACAGACTGGCAAGAATACAACAGTGTACATAAGTATGTACACATATGCTTATACACACGCACATAAATATTGACAATAATAACTTTTAATTCGACAGGTGGTCAATATCAAACAAGGGACTTAATATGCAGCGTCTGCGCGGATTAGCTGGCTGCGCCAAACTGGCCGAGACAATTGTTGTGGCACTTGGCGCGCTTGTTGCATTAAACTACGCCAAGCTGTTTGCAGGGACGGACTCACTCGTGTCGTGCGATCCTGACTCTAGGTGTGTAAGATCCAGCCTCTTCTTTATCCGGTTGTATTCTGTGCTGTGTTGCGCATTGCTCCGTCTACGACCCTCGTTATGTGTGCGTAGGTGAGCGGCTACTGCGGCGTCTGCGTGTCACGTATTTATATTTAATTGTTTTGACGTGTATTGATTGTTTTTAATCTCGTTTATTTCTACAGGCTTGACCGATTTCCGCACGACTACACTTTTTCTTCTCTGTGGCAGCAACTACGCGAATCTCCCTCTCTAACCAAACTCAAACCCTAACCTCATATCTTCCTGTCAAAATCCTAATTTTCTTATTCCCTAATCCGTACTATCCTAAGTTTGGATTGTTTTGGTCGACGCTGACTGGCTAAGAAGGTTCAAAAAGTTTTGCCTGCTACCCATAGGTGGCGCTGGCAACAGCTGGTGCCTATCGACTCGATAGCTTCGAAAGTTCAGCGCCGACCATAACACCACACAACCACCGGGTGGATGGGCGGTGGGAGGGGGGTAAAGAGAGAAAGTAGAAGATTTGAGCCCAAGGCGCCAACGTAGGCCACCGCCCACACCCTGAGATTAATAGTCTCATGCTAGTCGGGCAATATCAGACGTGCCTCACTGCTTAAGGTCCTTGGCGTGGAAGATTCCGAGCGGGTCGACCTGCAGGGCTTTCAGCTCATTGAGCTTATTTCTCACTGCCTTCACAATTCGACACTTTACATATCTTCTGCAGAATTTCGCGATGACATTTCGGCGGAAATCACTCAGAATGCAGTTCCCTTTGTACACTTCCTGGCCAGGTAAGTATTGTATCCTTCGTGCCTTCAGATTGTACCTCCTTTCCGCTATCTCATAGGCCTGGTGCAACGTCTCCTGGATTCTGGCTCTGTAAATGTGTTTCTTCTCTGAGAGGGCGAACGGTGATATCGATGCACCTTCAAGCACGCCTAGCTTCCTCGCCAGAGCATGAACATATTTCGCCCGAATAAAGCAAAGTATGGCAAAACTCCGGTGCCAACGTGAACTGCACTGCATAGCGCCGCCTGTATCTCCGGCAATTTCTCATCCCACGTCGTCTGGTCCTCATTAACGTGGGTGCGAATCGCTGCCAACACCGACTGATTCACCCTTTCCGATTATTCGCCTGCGGAGAGTAATTTGCGGTCCTCGAATGCTTGATCCCATGGTGATGCATCAGCGCTCCGAACTCTTGCGAAGTGAACTGTTTCCCGTTATCGGTATGTATCACCTCCGGTACTCCAAATTGCGAGAAATCTCATCCTTTCAAATTTGCACAGTTGCCAAAACCGACGCGTTCGCGATTGGCCTGAGCCAAACGAACTTGGTGAAGTGGTCCAGTGCTAAGATGATGTAAGCGTTCCCTCTCCTTGACCTCGGATACTTGCCTAGGAAATCCAGATACAGCTTCTGCATAGGCCGGTCGGTGGGCACTTCCTTACCCATTGGAGGCCTGGTTATTTGGGTAGTGTGTTTGGTCTCCTTGCATGTGATACAGCCCAACACTTACTCGCACACCTGCACCGTCATCCTGGGCCAGTAGTAACACTGCTGAAGCCGCGCCAACGTCTTACCAACACCTCCATGCATCCCGTTCTCTCCCTTGTGTGCCTGCTGTATGAGAGTACTGGCGATGGCTTCCGGGATCAACAACTTCCACTGGAATTCTTCCCTGTCCTCGCGAGCGAACTAAGTGCGCTTGAACAGGAGTCCTTCCTCGACTCGAAGATCTGGAAAGTGGTCCTTGTGCACCTGCACTACCTTCAGACGAGTTTTTTTGTGCACCAATTATCCAAAATTTGTGGATTTGTGCAAGTTACAGACTGTGAGTAAGTTGTAATTGATTGTGCATTGTAGAACTCAGCAAATATCATTATAATTTTGTGCATTTGCTTAGCATAGATTGCCTTTTTCCCTTTTGTCAGTTGCTTGTGCGTGTGTTTGTTTGTGTTTTGCTTACGCTTTGCACCTTGCTTGCACAAGTTTTTGCTGTTAGTGCTTATCAGTATTTCTCAGTTTCCGCGCTTTCTTGCCTTCAAAAGCATTTGTTTGTTTGCGTGCTTGTTTGTGCATTTTGTGTTTGTTTTACACAGTGCTCTCATACGCATTTGTATGTATTTTTCGCTCTCCTTTCTTAGAGCTAGATTCGATTGCCTCCCGCTTTATTAACGTGCGCTCTTTCTGTCTGCAGTTTAAGTGACCCCAGTAGGAAATATGTCGAGCTGCAAAAATAACTGCACTTTCAAGCGTGCTGATAAGTCTGCGCAACCGCAGTTTGTTTACTGTTGGTTGTGTGACAACATCATGCATGCTAAATGTGCTGGTCTCTCGGGTCGGGACTGTGATAAACTCATAACCACTGCTAAAAAGGAGTGTGAAGTTTTGAATTTGTCTTGCCCCGTATGCATCGACTTGCAAGTTCTCACGTATGTATAATTCTGTGAGAATTTAATTATTAAAACTTAATAAGGTGGCTAAACTTCTTTCGAGTGACTTTGATCCTTGTATCGAGTTGCTCAGCCAATTTAAATTTAATTCACCACCAATAATAAATCAGATTCTCAATTTTTAACTGTTCCCCCTAATAAACCAGTTACCCAATCTCTTTCGACTCCATTGACATCTTGTCATCATCTTGACGCAAAGCCAAAGTTATCTATAACACTCTCTCTTGGCATTTCTGATTTATTCAATTCTCCTACGCCACCCATTGGAGAGGCTACTTCTCTGACAACAGAGTCTGTCCAAATCATCGAGTCTTCGGTGCGGGCAGGATCTGGTCGAAAATCAAAGCCCCCTCGCAATTCTGCCCTTAAAAAAAGTAGAAACTTTGAAATTCCTATTCTCAATTTTGTTGCTCCACGAAAACAAGTATTTGTGTCTAGGCTATCCTCGGACACTACTTGTGATTCCGTAGCGGCATACATTGCAAGAAAATCCGCTGCGAATGTCTCTGTTGCAAAATTCAATTTTCTACGCCTCGAGAAATAGCCTCGTTCAAAATAAGTGTTTCTCACGACTTTTTTGCCGTCATATGTGATCCAAAATTTTGGCCGCCACATATGGTTGTGCATGAATTTAAGTCAAAGGCCTTGTATCTGATGGTGATATAATGTCAAATTACTATTCTTTATATAGATATGATCGACCAATACGCCGAGGTGGTGGTGTGTTAAACGCCATTAAATCGTCACTTCAGTCTGAACGTATCTCAATTATTGTGCCTACTGATGTTGAAATTGTTGCTGTTAAAGTAACATTTCCAAATTGATCGATCTTTATCACTTGCTCATAAATACCTACGACTTCTCATATTGAAGTTTATATGCAGCATATATCTTGCTTAAAGGAAGTTACCCTTCAAGATAGGGATACTGACCTATTTGTTGTGCTAGGTGATTTTAATTTATCTAACATTTCTTGGTCGCTCTTCAGTAGTGTAAACTATCTTGTTCCTTCAAATCATCTTGATTTTTTAGATTGTATTTTTGATTAGTCACTTTTTCAAAAAATTCAATTAAAAAACTTAGATAGAATCCTCAATCTGGTATTTATCACTGCGGACGGCAGTCCGCGCTAGTGACGAAAGCATCACGAAGGGTTTGTTTGGTTTGGTTTGGTTTGGTTTGTTTGCTTGCTTGTTTGTTTGTTTGTTTGCTTGTTTGTTTGCTTTTGTATTTTGAAGCGCTTTCAGGCATACCTTTGAACTTTTTTCTAAAGCATTTAGGTAAATGACTACAGGTAAAAATAGTTTTTTTATCACACCTTTTGGTGATTTTTTAAAAAATGGCTCTAAAGATTTTTTTTTAATTTTGAATTTGTTTTAGTATAAACAATTTCGCGTTTTTCTATGTATGACGCATAACGTTTTTTTCCCGACCAAATTTGGTTGAAATCGGAGCACTATATCATATAGCTGCCAAATTATTGTTTTTGGAGATATCTCAACCTAACGTAACCATTGGGAATTTTCTATTATCTTTAACATTATAATCGAATTTATTTATTAATGGTACTGAGACTTGGTATAGACAATTAAAAAAATTTCTAATATCTTCTAAAAAAAAACCTCTCTACGAGGTAAAAGTCTAGTGACGAAAACATTTCCATTCCCCAAAATTTCTGATATCCAATTTTGTGACGAATAAATTTGTTGAAATCGGATCACTATATCAAATAGCTGTCATTGGATCGATCAGTCCAAAATCAAGTTTTAGTATTCAAAACTTTTTTGATGTTTGAATTATCTCAACCAACATGACAGGATATGCATTTGGGATGGTCCTATACATCCTGATCCAATTGGGATGAAATCGGAACACTATATTTTATAGCTGTCATAGGAACTGTCAGCCGAAAATCAAGTTTTAGTATGCAAATATTTCTTGTTGTATGAAATTTCTCAACTAAACTGGCAGAATATGCATTCGGGATGGTCCTATACATCCTGATTTAATTTAATTTAAATCGGACCACTATATCATATAGCCACCATAGGAAAGATCAGTCGAAAACCAAGTTTTAGTATGGAAAACTTTTTTTTTGTTTGAAATATCTCAACTAAACTGGAAGGATATGCATTTGGGATAATCCTATATATCCTGATCAAGTTTGGTTGAAATCGAACAACTATACTATAAAGCTGTCATAGGAACGATCAGCCCAAAATAAAGTTTTAGTATGAAAAACATATTTTTTGTTTGAAATATCTCGACCAAACTGACTGGATAGGCATTTGGAATGGTCCTATACATCCTATATCATGTAGCTGCCATAGGAACTGTCAGTCGAAACTTAAGATTTAGTATGAAATTGTTTGTTGTTTTTTGAGGTATACCAAGAGAACTCACGAAATGGGAATTTTGTATTGTTTTTAACAGTATGATCGAATTTGGTTAAATTCCGTTCAGTAGCACATATAGTGTTATGATCCGACTTGTCTATCGCAACTAGATATCGCTTCGCCGGCTAGCTATCGGCATTACCCAGGGATGAAAGCACTCGGACTGGTTTCACAACACCAAACACGAATAATCTGCTGGCAAGGATTCTGTGGACAGATGCTAGTATTCACGTCTACGATATCCTCCCATCCTATAGTCGGCTTTTGATATTTTTGTGCCGACTTCCTAATCCAAACTTCACCCAACCCCACCACATGCCCATCTCACCCGAATAAATAATTTACCAAACCATTTTCAATAAATCGTTTTAATATTTAATTATTGTTACTAATTATAATTATATCTAACATTTTTAATACCTAGTCTTAAACACATTCACCTTAAGACAATCACCTAGAAACACCAACAACTATCGACCATAATTATGTTTTCTGGCAACGCTAATCGAATATAAACAAAACTTAATGTCTAAGATTGTGTATATGTGCTAAGGCGGTAAATAATTATCATAAATATTGTTATTAAATTATAAATAAAATAAATACGTGTGTGTGTGTGATTATTATTGGGTAAGTAAGTCGATCGGCTTCGCTAAAGAGCTCTTTGTGGGTCAGACTGGCAAGAATACAACAGTGTACATAAGTATGTACACATATGCTTATACACACGCACATAAATATTGACAATAATAACTTTTAATTCGACAGTTGATCAATATCAATCAAGGGACTTAAGGGACTGCGTCTGCGCGGATTAGCTGGCTGCGCCAAACTGGCCGAGACAATTGTTGTGGCACTTGGCGCGCTTGTTGCATTAAACTACGCCAAGCTGTTTGGAGGGACGGACTCACTCGTGTCGTGCGATCCTGACTCTAGGTGTGTAAGATCCAGCCTCTTCTTCATCCGGTTGTATTCTGTGCTGTGTTGCACATTGCTCCGTCTACGACCCTCGTTATGTGTGCGTAGGCTGCTACGGCTTCTGCGTGTCACGTATTTATATTTGATTGTCTCGACGTGTATTGATTGTTTTTAATCTCGTTTATTTTTGCACGCTTGACCGATTTCCGCACGACTACACTTTTTCTTCTATGTGGCAGCAACCACGCAAATCTCCCTCTCTAACCTTAGGCGTGCCTAACGGCTTGCAAATAGGTATGGGCTATCGGAGATCCAGGGCACAAGGTATCCTACAGTCGAGCACACTCGCACACTAGCCGGTCCCCCCTTTTTTTTTTGCTTTGTAAACATGACGACCTTTGGTTCAAAAGAATCGCATTTCGCGGGAAAGTTTCTGTTATAATTTGAAGGAAAATAGTAGCTGAAGCCCATCGCACGCTTTGTGAGTTCTGGTTACGTCGGTTTAAAAGTGGTGATTTTGATATGTTGGACAAAGAACGTCCGGTCCAGCCCAAAAAGATTGAAGATGAAGAATTGTAAGCACTACTTGACGAAGATCCGTATCAAACCTATTTAAACCACCACTGGTGAACGTTACTAGCAACAGTTGATAAAATTGATCCGGGCTTTGATGTAGAAAACGGCCGGAATATGCCAAAGGTCACGACCTGTTGGTTTTACAACATGACAACGCTCTCCACAAACGTTGGAGACGTTGAATTGGAATGTGCTACCCCACCCGCAATATGCTGCCAGAAGATAGGAAAATGGTGTAGCTAAATGTACTTAGCATAACATGACCTTAATTTTGGTATAAGTATCAGATAGGAAAATTCGGTTGCAGGACAACATGAACGAAAAATGTTAAAAAATAGTGGTACAGATTAGAATTTCTTGACATATTGACGCAATAGACCACCAAAACGACCATTAAACGGGTTTGTATGTTCCAAAAACTTGTAGCCTGAACTATTACAACCTTTCAAACTTGACCCAAAACTTCCGCAACAAATTTTGTATGAAACCATGATTGTAACTCAAAAAAGTAATGATGCAGTTCGATTTGTAGGACCCGAAATAGGGGGAAACCGTTGAGTTTGGTCATGTCTTTTTTTTCGACTTGCAAAGTGTAATTAAGGATTAGTATAAAATTTGTTGCCCTTTTTCGAGATATCTTAATCATCAAATCTTCGACTCGCCGAACACCATCTACGTGCCTAGGCTCAGGGTATCTTACTTTCGAGTGCACTCGACTGTTCCGCTTGCTTTCTTTTAGTTTTGCTTTATTTGCATATTCACATTAGTAGTTGATAAATGCGGGTTTCAGCACAGTTTTGGAGATTGGGGTAAAGGGTCATTAATTTTCGTGGTGGGGGATTAGTTATGCATGGTTGCACAAAGGGTTGAAAAGTATGGGTGAGATTGAGCTGTGTCGATCGTTAACAAGTATTAGTGAGATGACAGTTTGACAGGTGGTGGGAAAAAGTGTCCTAATATTTGGTATGCGAGAGTTAATTTATGACCTCCTTAGGTTAAGACCTTGAATTAGGGTGAGGATGAGGGTGTGTGAGCGATCCACGTGCGATCCCGGTATGTGTTTATGTGTATGAGAATGTCCAAGATTGTACATTAGGGTGAGGATGAGGGTGTGTGTGTGTGGGTGTGTATATGTGTTTGTGCGATCCATGTGCGATCCCGGTATGTGTCTGAGAATGTCCAAGTGTGCGGTTGCACGGGATTATGAGCATGCATTGAGCTATGCGCGCCGCGGCTTGTGCTTACCCTCGCATAGCTATAGTGAAGAAAAGCTGTAAACCTGTTGCTGACGTCAGTAAATGGGTCAGAGGTCAAGGGTCAGGTAAGTATTTTTTTGTTTTGAAAGACACAAAGTCTACCCAAAACTCACTCTCGCCTCCCGATTGTAAGAAAACCTGCTCCGAGTATTTCACAAGAAAACCTGTCTCGAGAATTTCACACCCCTCATGAACACGTGCGCTATCTTTTAAAGTTAACCACTTACATAGGAGCTAATACAATTAATGAGGCATGGTTTGATATTCATGTTGGTAAAAGTGTTAATTTATGTGAGGGTTCTTAATGCTTAGATTGTTGGTATGTGTTGGCATGTGCTAGAAAGCGGCTTGTACAGGGATTATATGCTAGGGGATTCCGATGAGGATTCCCCCATGAGACTCACTGTTAGAAAGTGTATAGGAATGTGTGAGGACCTACTATTATTATAAAATGTATAGACTCCACATTAGAAAGCTTAGTTTAAACGTATCGTTCAACGGAAAAACGTTAGTGTCAACTGTGTCAACGGATATACAACAGCAACAGCTAAAAACAGTAACAGCTAAATAACAGCAACAGCTAAAAACAGCAGCAGATAAAAACAGCAACAGCTCAAAACAGCAAGAACAATAACAACACGAACAATACTAAAATGAATAACCAGGATGCAATCTATTGACCATCATGCCAGAAATTCCTTGCATCGGGAGTCCAATGGAAACTTCATGTTCGCACGGACCAGCATAAAATGAATGCGATTGAACCGGTGGACGGTCAGATCAAACAGATTTCGGATGGATTCAAGGGAAGAATAATACAATACATGTATTTAAATGAAGGGGAGGCACTTAGAATCCCTGAGAAGTTTTTGACTGAAGCAGGAATTGCCTTCAAGTCACATTTACTCAAAGTTCTTCAAAGTCATGTCTCAGCGAAAGTGAATTTCAAGTTATTCGCTGAGTATATGCTTTTGAAGAAACAATCTGAAATTCTTGAAACACAGTCATTTGAAAGTAAAATGTCTGTTGTAAGCGCAGATACTGATCTGGAACAAACATTTCCTGAACACGCTAACCAGATAATACCCAAAATGGGAGAGTTCCAGAAAAAGGATAGTGGTTGGACTTTAATTGGTATGATTCGTCTGGAAATGAATGTGAACCAGTATACATCCATAAGTGGTTCTTCGTTCATGACATTACCAATGAAACTGAGTAAGAAGCGGGCAATCATTAATGTGCAAAACAATGACCCCTACTGTTTCAAATGGGCACTACTTTCGGCATTGACGCCAGAAATTAAGAATCCTCAAAGATGTAGCAGCTATAAAGTAATCCTTACTGACACAAAAATTAAAGTGTACAATGATATGACATTGGATTTTACTGGGTTGTCATTCCCCCTTTAGATAAAGGATATAAGAATATTCATCAAAAATAATCCCCATGTGAGCGTCAACGTTTTCGGATACGATGAAGAGAGTGGCAATATAATTGGACCCCTATTCCACTCTGGAAATGAGCAACGCGTACATGTTAATATGCTATTCCTAGAAGAGGGGGAATATGCTCATTACATGTGGATTAAAAATATCTCTGCGTAAGTATTTCATATCATTAAATAGTGATTTATTAAATACTAAATCTTTTGAATGACATTTTCTTTTTGTAGCCTGATATCATCACACACTGGGAATCCGAGGAGGAAGCAATGGTTCTGCAACATATGTCTCAACTTTTCGTCCAGTGAGGCGATCGCATTGAGGCATAAGGAGCTGTGCAATGGAACAGTGTCAACGCTTCCCAATCCCAATGAAGCAACATTGAAATTTACACAACACCACCACCAACTGCAGGTCCCGTTTGTTGTGTATGCAGACTTTGAGTGTATTCTTCAACCGAAGAATATAGAAGTAAGTTCTAAATTATTTAATATCAATGAACATATTCCAATATCTTATGCATACTACATAAAGTGTGCATTTGATAGCGGCTTAGATAAGTTTGTATTAGAAACTAGTAAAAATTCAGGTTTAAGTTTTATAAGTTCATTAGTAGAAAATCTAAAGAGTCTTAATAATAAATATTTGATTAAGAATGTTCCCATTGTTATGAGTCCGGAAGATGAGATTGTGTTTCAAGAGACAATTAATTGACACATTTGTGAGAGTGTCTTATCAACAGATAGGGTGAGGGATCATTGTCATTTCACTGGAAAATTCAGGGGTGCTGCTCATTCAAAATGTAATTTGACATATAAGACGAACAACTTCATACCTGTCTTCTTCCATAATTTCACCAAGTATGATTCTCATTTGTTTGTAAAAGAACTTGCGCATATACCTGGAGAAATTAAGGTTATTCCCATTAATAAGGAACACTATATATCTCTATTGTAGTATGCGCATATATCGATATTACACTGTATTAAGTGTACCCTAAACAATAACACTTTGTTGCTGTATAAACATAACACAAAAAGGAAACGACACTTTGTCGTTGCATAAACATATTCGGACATACGCTTTCAAGTACATTTCAAGTACTCTTCAAGCGCACCGAAATATGATCCTACAAGAATTAGGCAGCGTCTGCATGTGTCCCATGCATTGACCGCTTAAGTATATATGTGCATAACACACTCTGCCTGCAGCGACGTATCCGTCGTTCAGTTTTATATATTCGTTTTATATGTTTTATATACGCTTATATATAAACGGCTGCGCTGCCACCCAAAGCAGCGTACAGCCTTCTTGTTAGCTTACGATATGTTTAAGTCCATGTTGTAAGAGGATTGAAAATAAAGCAATCGGATCGATAACAACAGTCGCTCCGATCTAAACACACGAAGACCCAACACTACTAAGGCCCAACATTACATGGCGACCGTGAACATCGATGGACAAATAGACGATTAAGGAAGAACTCGATCGAACTTAGTCAAAAACAGCGGACCTGGACATCGAGGGATAGCTCCAGATGAATAAAGGATCCCCATACGACAATAAATAAACGCAGTAAGTAGAGTGGAATGTGTAAAAGAAGTGGCGTGGTGAAGCGGTTAAAAGCCAGAAAGGCTGAACTGTGAAAACTGCTGAACAGCGGTGACAGTATAAGCTGGAACAATTCGGTAAAACTGCATGCCGAAATTGAGTTTATAAAAAACCAACTAATTGCCCTCAAAAATTTCCCACCAGCCACAAACACATCCACCTACTCTGCTATACATAATATCTCTAAAAACAAAGTAATACAAACTCCACCACCAACTAAGGAAATACCGAAGCTGAGGAAGTCTTGTCCAAACGACTGCGAGGGACCATTGGGATCCCACTATTGCGAATACACCTGTGCAGCCAGCACCGGTCCCGTCTGGCGTTCCAAGCCAGGCCAGGAAAAAGAGAGCCGACAACTGAATACACCTGTGCAGCCAGCACCGGTCCCGTTTGGCGTTCCAAGCCAGACCAGGAAAAAGAGAGCCGACAACTGAATACACCTGTGCAGCAAGCACCGGTCCCGTTTGGCGTTCCAAGCTAGACCAGGAAAAAGAGAGCCGACATCGCTACCAAGGGCGAACCACGATAAATTTTTTTTATATATAATTACAATATTTGCACTGCGATGCATAATATATTAAGAAAAACTTTGTAAAATTGAGCAATATAACAGTTGCCCGATTAGAGTATGGCCTGAAAACCATACGCAAAATTAGGCAGGCAATAATGTAAAAAAAAAATTTTTATATAAATTTAATTTGAAAATTAACTAAAAATATATACATACAAGAGTATATAAAAGTAAAAAAAAAATTTTTGTTATAAAATTAATGTCAATAGAAACAAATAGAATAAGTAAATTTGACGAAATATTTAAAAATTGTGACAAAATGGGCATAGTAGATGTAAAATCGGTAGAATCGACAGCAAATGTAATAAATAAAGTCGAAGTCACTAACACCGACATAAAATTAGTAACAATACTTATTGCCATCATTTTCGTAATAATCGTAGGACATCTATTATATAAATTGTATAAACTACATAATAGATGCATTAAAAAACGCTATCAAAGCCAGGCAAATGACCTGGACAAAATTTTAAAAAAAACTATATTAAAAAATAAAAAGATTGATTAAAAATTAAAAAAAAATGTATTTGATTGAAAAAGTATATATGTTTTTGCACATTTTATAATTTATTTTAAAATGAAATGGAATGGCAAAATATTAATGCCACATTAATTAAAATACAAGAAAATTTAGATAAATCATACAAGTGTCTAGCACAAAATAGGAATATTTCAAACCATACTATAAATAAACACGCAACAATACTAGTTTCATGTTTTAACCAAGCTCGTTCCCTGATACACGACAATAGAGAAAGGTTAATTAAGGAACATTGGTCGTATGTATCAAGATTTTCGCATAGATTAAAAACAAACCTAAAAAGCATTAAATCAAAATATTCGCTAGACATAACTATACCTTCGATTTTGAATACTCCAATATTATTCGAGGAAGAAATAAACGCAGATTTAGAGACAGTAAGCGAATCTGAAATCGCAAGCGGTTCACATACAGATATCAAAGAAGAAGACCTAGGTGATCTTACAATACAAGCGGTAATCACACTACCAGAACTATCTGAGTCGGAATCAGAGTCTATTACTGAAATAAAAACTGTAAATATGGCCATGACACAAGTAGAATTTCTTAAGCTAGCCTCTCCACTCATACCCGAGTTTAGTGGAAAGCCTGAGAATCTACAGAGTTTCATTGATGCTCTTATATTAGTGGATTCACTAAAAGGAACACATGAAACTACAGCAATAAGTCTAATAAAGACTAAACTCAAAGGCCACGTTCGAAACTTAATCAACACCGAACAAACAATAGTGTCCATAATAGACAAACTTCAAGGCGGTATTAAAGGCGAATCGGCCAAAGCATTTAATACAATATATGCAATATATAGCATGCAAGTCAATATATTCAAGAAGTTGAACAGTTGACAAGGGCGTTGCAATCAGCTCATATGATTAACGGTGTACCGCAAGAGTATGCCGAAGAACTAAGCCTACAAGTTGCTGTAAAGTCAATCATAACGAACAGCACAATTGACGAAGTTAGAACTGTAATGTAAGCGCGAAATTTCAATTCAATGAGTGAAATTACAACAGTGTTCGTAGATAGTTGCACTGACGCTGTAGGACACCCAAATACCGTCCTATATGCAGCGCAGCAACAAAGGTTTAAACCTAACCGAGGGTATAACCGCGGGAACTACCGTGGAAATTACCAAAACAATGGTAACAGATATAACAATAACTATAATAATTACGGCAACAACAGAAATAGAGGCCAATATAGGGGAAACTCTAGAGGCCGTGGTAACTCAAACAGGGGCCACAGCAATAACAAGAATGTAAGAACTGCCCAAAATGCTTCGGGAAACTCACAACAGCCCTTAGGTACACAGTAATAGACAGCAAAAAGGTTCATTCGATTAATCTTAGTGTAAATATATTCGTAGCATTCACAAACGTAGCTACAGGAAAGAAATTAACATTTTTGATAGATACTGGTGCAGACATATCTCTGCTAAAAGACAATTCAGACACTTTTAATGATATAAACATAGACAACAAAATAAATATTCAAGGAATCAATCAAGGATTAATTCAATCTAAGGGAATGACATCCATAGAAATTCAGACAACTAAATATATAATTCCACACAACTTCCATATTGTCGATTCAACTTTTTCTATACCGTGTGATGGAATTTTAGGAATAGTTTTTATTAAAAAATATAATTGTCAACTAGATTTCACACCTTCAAAAGATCTGCCGAAAAATTGAGTTAACTTCAAATGAAGATAGCATTTTAATTCCAAGCCAGGAAATCCAACCCGGTATATATGCAGCAAACACAGTCGTAACAACTGCAAATGCATTCGTCCGTTTACTTAATACAACTAGTACCGATCAAATGGTTAATATAAATAAGTTGAATTATGAACCATTAGCAAATTATGAAATATCCGAAATAAATAATGAAACTAGAGCGAACAATGTTATGTCAAAGCTAACTAAAAATTTTCCAAAACTATTTTATAAACAATTAAAAGAACTTTGTTATAATTACACAGACATATTCGGACTCGATACCGAATCAATAACAACCAATAATTTTTATACGCAGAAACTAAGATTAAAAGATAATGAACCTGTATATATAAAAAATTATAGAAATCCTCATAGTCAGAAAGACGAAATTCAAGCTCAAGTCGATAAACTTATTAAAGATAAAAGAGTTGAACCCTCAGTCTCAGAATACAACAGTCCACTGTTACTAGTACCAAAGAAATCAATAAACAATGAAAAGAAAAAATGGCGTTTAGTAATTGACTATCGCCAAATTAATAAAAAATTACTGTCCGATAAGTTTCCACTTCCTAGGATCGATGAAATCTTAGATCAACTAGGAAGAGCAACATATTTCTCTTGTCTTGACTTAATGTCAGGATTCCACCAGATTGAGCTAGACGAAAACTCTAGAGATATAACATCCTTTTCAACGAGCAATGGCTCTTATCGCTTCACGCGATTGCCATTTGGTTTAAAGATAGCCCCAAATTCATTCCAAAGAATGATGACTATCGCATTCTCTGAACTTGAACCATCACAAGCATTCCTTTACATGGATGACTTAATAGTAATCGGTTGTTCCGAAAAACACATGCTTAACAATTTAATTAGTGTTTTTGACATGTGTAGGAAACACAACTTGAAGCTACATCCTGAAAAATGTTCATTTTTCATGCATGAAGTCACATTTTTGGGACACAAATGCACAGATAAGGGAATCTTTCCAGATGACAAAAAATTTGATGTCATATTAAATTATCCAGTTCCACATGACTCTGACAGCGCTAGACGCTTTAGAGCATTTTGTAATTACTACAGACGATTCATTAAAAATTTCGCCGATTATTCTAGGCATATAACAAGATTATATAAAAAGAATGTTCCATTTGAATGGACTGATGAATGTCAAAATGCGTTTGAATATCTTAAAGCTCAATTAATAAAGCCTACTCTGTTACAATATCCAGATTTTACGAAAGAATTTTGTATAATAACAGATGCTAGTAAGCAAGCCTGTGGTGCAGTGCTAACACAAGCCCACAATGGAATTCAACTTCCAGTAGCTTACGCATCGAGATCATTTACCAAAGGAGAAAGTAACAAGAGTACGACGGAACAAGAGTTAACAGCTATTTATTGGGCAATTACCAAATTTAGACCCTATATCTGCGGAACTCATTTCATAGTAAAAACTGACCATAGACCCCTAACATTTTTGTTTTCAATGACAAACCCCAGTTCTAAATTAGGAGTACCTAAGAGGCAAAGATAATTTTGTTGCTGATGCATTGTCACGGATAACAATATCTGAACTAAAAGCAATACAACATAAAATCCTGAAAGTCACTACCAGGTATCAAAGTAGACAAAATTTCTGCGCAGAAAACAATAAAGTAGAGATGCCAAAGCAACCTACCAAAACAGCTTCTCAGTCCAACGTATATGAAGTCCTTAATAATGATGAAGTACGTAAAGTAGTGACCTTGCATATAAAGGATATGCTATGTTTCTTTAAACATGGTAAGAAAATTATAGCAAGAATTGATATTGGAGATTTATATACTAATAATGGAAATATTGACTAAGGACAACTATTTCCAAGGCTCGAAAAAAAAGCCGGTTTATTAAAAATTAGCCAATTGAAAATGGCACGGTGGGAAAATATCTTCGAAACAGTTTCAATAGATAATTTCAAAATTATGGGCAATAAAATATTAAACATATTGAGAGTAGCGCTACTCATCAACAAATATTAAAGCGAAAGAAGCTATATTGTCTACACTACATGACGATCCAGTACAAGGAGGCAAAAACCTTGGCCAAGGTCAAAAGACATTATTACTGGAAAGGTATGACTCGTGATATAACAGAGTACATCCAGAAATGTCAGAAAGCAAAAATAACGACAAATACTAAGACCCCATTAACAATTACTGAAACTCCGATGAAGGCTTTTGACAGAGTGATAGTGGATACAATTGGTCCACTACCAAAGTCAGAACAAGGCAATGAATATGCAGTCACGCTCATATGTGACTTGACCAAATATCTAGTTGCTATATCTATCGCAAATAAAAGCGGAGCAACAGCTGCAACAGCAATATTTGAATCATTTATTCTCAAGTACGGTCCAATGAAGACGTTCATTTCGGACATGGGAACGGAATATAAAAATTCAATTATAAATGATCTGTGCAAATATTTAAAAATAAAGAATATAACATCAACGGCACATCATCATCAAACTGTTGGAACAATTGAAAGAAGCCACAGAACATTCAACGAGTACATACGATCCTATATATCAGTAAATAAAGCAGACGTATGGCTCCAATATTTTGCTTATTGCTTTAATACAACCCCCTCTATGGCACACAATTATTGTCCATATGAGTTAGTATTTGGTAAGACTAATAATCTACCAAAGTACTTTAACAGCATAAGTAATATAGAACCTATATATAACATAGATAACTACGCCAAAGAGAGTAAATATAGATAAGAAGTAGCATACAAAAGAGCAAGAAATATGCTCGAATTAAATAAGCAGAAAAATAAGGAAATATATGATTTAAAAACTGGGAACATAATTTTATCAATAGGAGATAAAGTTTTACTAAAAAACGAAGTAGACCATAAGCAAGATTTTAAATACACAGGGCCCTATAGAGTTGAAAAAATAGAAGATAACGATAATATAGTTATTTCCGGAAATAAGAGTAAAAATCAAACAGTTCATAAGGATAGGTTAAAAATGTTTAATTCATAAAAAAAAAAGAGCAAAATGAAAATCTAATTATAGTACAATGTATGCAAAAATATATATATATATATAAAAAAAATAATATTTTAAAATACACTAAATACATTATAAATACATTACATTTGTAATAAATCAAAAAAAAATTTTTATATAAAATAAATTTAAGTAAAATAACTTCACTAAGTTACGTTATTTTTCAAAAGGAGGGAGATGTAGTATGCGCATATATCGATAGTTCACTGTATTAAATGTACCCTAAACAATAACACTTTGTTGCTGTATAAACATAACACAAAAAGGAAACGACACTTTGTCGTTGCATAAACATATTCGGACATACGCTTTGATCCTACAAGAATTAGGCAGCGTCAGCATGTGTCCCATGCATTGACCGCTTAAGTATATATGTGCATAACACACTCTGCCCGCAGCGACGTATCCGTCGTTCACATTTATATATTCGTTTTATATGTTTCATACACGCTTATATATAAACGGCTGCGCTGCCACACAAAGCAGCGTACAGCCTTCTTGTTAGCTTACGATATGTTTAAGTCCATGTTGTAAGAGGATTGAAAATACAGCAATCGGAGCGATAACAACAGTCGCTCCGATCTAAACACACAAAGACCCGACCCTACTAAGGCCCAACATTACACTATCAAAAATAATAGAGTGTGAAAACGGAAATAGTTTAGAAATTCATTTTCTAGACAATTCTCGATTTATGTCATCAAGTCGAGATGCTCTTGCATCTAATTTAGTTGATGAACAGTTGAAAACAATTAAGTTGCATTTCAATCTTGAAAGTGAGTTCAGACTAATGCGTCAAAAGGGTGTTTTCCCCTATGAATATTTAGATTCTGAGAGTAGATTGCAAGAAACTTCTCTCCCTCCAAGAGAAGCATTTTATAGCAATTTAACAGAAACTAGCTGTCCTGAGGAAGACAATGCACATGCACTTAAAGTTTGGTCTGAATTTTCATGTTCAACATTGAAAGATTATTTAGAATTGTACTTAAAAACTGATGTTTTATTGTTAACAGATGTTTTTGAAAATTTCCGTTCCATTTGTTTGCAAATTTATTCCCTTGACCCAGCTCATTTTTATACAACTCCAGGCTTATCTTGGGAGACTATTTTAAAGAGCACAAAGATTGAATTAGAACTACTTACAGATATAGATATGTATAGGTCTATTCAGTCTGATATTCGTGGCGGTCTAGTACAGTGTTGTCATAGATATACGAAAGCAAATAATAAATATTTATCTACATACGATCCATCCAAGGATTCAACATTTTTAATGTACCTGGATGCAAATAATTTATATGGTTGGGCAATGTCACAAGCTCTGCAATATAATGGTTTTAAGTGGCTGTCCTCTACAGACATAGAACATCTCAATGTTGATAACATAGCAATTGATGCTGATTATGGATACATTTTAGAAGTAGACTTAGATTACCCTTACACTATCCATGATCAGCATAATGATCTTCCGTTTTATCCGAGTATCAAATTACCAACAAAGACATCAAAATTTGAAAAGTTAGTAGCTGACCTTGGTAATAAGCGTAATTATGTTATCCATTACCGAACATTACAACAATGCTTGGATAATGGTTTACAGTTGAAAAAAATTCATCGAGGTATATGTTTCAGACAAAAACCTTGGTTAAAGACTTACATCGATTTGAATACTCTACATAGAACGAACGCAAAAAATTCGTTTGAAAATGATTTTTTCAAATTATTGAATAACGCAGTCTATGGTAAAACCATGGAAAATGTTGAGAAGAGGGTTGACGTAAGACTAGTCACCGAGTGGGAACCAAAAGAAACATTCACCGTAGGCCGCAAAAGACTTTGTGCAAGATCATTAATTGCTAGAAGCAGCTTACATAGTTCAACTAGAATAAATGAAAACTTTAATGCAATTCAAATGAGAAGATTATGAAATGTTTTCAATAAACCCATGTATTTAGGCTTCACAGTGTTGGATTTATTAAAGTGGAAAATGAATGATTTCCACTATGATTACATGCAACCGAAGTTTAAGAATAATTTAACATTGAATTACATGGATACCGACTCCTTTACTTATACAAAAAAAACCAAAGATTTGTACAGTGATATTCGGAATGATGTTGAATCAAAATTCGACACATCTGACTATTCTGATGAAATTGCCAGTAAATATAATTTCAAAAAAGTTAATAAGAAAAAATTGGGTTTCTTCAAGGATGAGCTTAATGGTAAGCCCATGCTGGAGTTTGTTGGACTTCGTCCAAAAATGAATTGTTATAAAGTGGATAATGTTGAGAAAACATTTAAGAAAATTAAAGGTGTAAAAAGGGCGGCTTTAGAAAAACTAGACATTAAAAATTATAAAAAATGTCTAAAAACAGGTGAATCAGAATATGGAAAAATGTCACTGTTTAGATCTAAAGGTCATAATATAAACACTTATCAAATTATTAAGAAAATTCTTGATAATAAAGATGATAAACGTTTTATTGAGAGCGATCAATTTTCAACATTAGCCTATCACCACCATAGAATAATAGAAAGAGAGCGCTATGCATATTTAAAAAAAGAAAGTGAGCTTTTAACAAATATACAATTTTTAGAAGCCGAATCACTTACTTGGGGAAAACAGGTAGATGCGCTGGAAAACAATCTCACTTTCCAGACTCATAGCAATGAAAACACCATAATCAGTTCATTAAAAAATAAAAAAGAAAACTCTGAAACGGATTTATTTTATGCAGCTCTTGAGCTTGAGATGTTGTACAATGAACATCAAAACCGACAACCATAGAAAAATAAGATTTGTAAAACAGTTTTTAATAAAAAACATGTATTTATTTTTAATATAAAATGCGAATAAAAGTTGTACATAAGTCTTATATAATAATGTAAAAAAAAAATTAAATAATTTACATAAAATGTTTATAAATTTGTTGTAAGTTTAATAAAATGTTAATAAAGTTGTTGTAAGTTTAATATAAAGTTGTGTATTAAATTCAAATAAAGTAAATAAATTTTTTTTCAAAATTTGAAATGAATTCCAAAACGTTATTTTGTGTGCTTGAATTTTAATCTTTACTTAGATTAAACAGTTTATAAAGACTATAAAATATCTTTCACATCGATCCAACTATCTTCACTCATTGGAAAGCCCAGCCAACGTACCAAGGCCCTTTTTCCGTCTCGTTTCTACACTTTTTCGACCAGATATGTATCAGGGAAACGAGTCTTTTTTATTTCTTCTCTGTAGAAACAACCTTCAATTGGATTCACCTTTAAGTCTTCTAACAAATATGTTGTTGGATATGTGTCTTTCACAGTTCTTATTATAAATACTTCTGTTGTGAAATTCGGCTTGTACTCTTTTTCAAATACATGTTTGTATTTACTAATGCGAACATTGTCCCCATTACGCAATTTACTTCCAGTGAATATTTTCAAATGATTGTATACCGTCTTCAAAAGTAGTTTTTCATTAGATGAATCAAATTGGACTCATTTTAATTGTTCTATGTACTCGGTTGTTGTAACCATCAATTAAACTTTTATACATATCAATCCATTTATATTATTCATTGAAACTAAATTCACGCCACATGAGCTCTTTTAGCGTTCGATTAAATCGTTCAACAATTAACGCCTTTAGGGTACTAAATGTTGAATAGTGATTTATTTTATACTGGTTTGTTAATATCTTAAATTGTTTATTGAAAAATTCGGTTCTATCATCTGTTTGCAGGTTCTTGGGAACACCACGTCCTGATTTAAATATTTTCTCCATTGCTTCGGCAACTTCCTTAGCTGTTTTTATTTTAGTGCTTCACCCCAAGCGAATTTAGAGAAAGTATCTATTACTGTCAACAAATAACGATAACTATTATTGAATGAAGCATATGCTCCCATTTCAACCAAATCTGCTTGCCACAGATCGTTTATCCGCTTTGTGGCAACTCTACGTCGTAGAAAGTTCTTGCGGGAAGGTCCATGAAGTTCGTTAATAATATCTCGTTTGCTCATAATTTAGTAATGGGTAATTGAAATTGTTTGATTTCAATTAGCTTGGTCTTGGTTTGTTCATATATTTATATGTATATTCTTCAAGACTTTTCATTTGTGCAATTAGATTTGCGGAGATTTTATCAGCACTCTCTAATCTATCTTCAATTTGTTTAATTCTGTTATCCATAACACTAAATCTAGCATTTAGTGCTTGTGTTATTTTTTGGTTTACTTCGAATCTGAAGTGTTTTAAAGCTTCATCAACATATTCTGTAAGTGGTGTAGATATCATTTTTGTTATAGTATCTCTTAATTTCTCAATGCTTTTATAAAGATAGTCTTTTATTACTAAATCGTTTCCCTCTATCGGTCCACCACAATTTTTAATTCGTCTATGTTGAGAATTCAGATAACCGTCACTATCAATGTACAAACAGTTTTAATGCCTCTTTTCAGGGGTTCTGAATGCTCCTTATCATTAATAAAATGACCGAACTTGTCAACAGACATACTGATTATAAATGCAATTGTCAACTGTATTACATATTTATAGATATTAGTATATTATCTTCGCCTTACGCAATTCTTCTATTATCGATATAATTTCATTATTATGATTAGTATTACCAGCTGTTTTTGAAGCTAAAAGAATCTGCAATCGTTCAACTAATTCATTGACATCATCCCAATACACATAATTTGGTTTTGAAGATTGTAGGGTCATAAGTCCTGAACCTGTTTTCGAACGATTTGGTGTAGACATTGCTGAAGGAATTGAATCAGAAGTTATAAGAGGCTTGATAATTTTTATATATTTTTGTGCTCGACTCCCCTTCACTTGTTTATTTGGGTCGTAATCTCTTCTATACACACTAGTCTCATTTAAAATTTGTTTGTAAGTTTCCAAGTCATTTTTGTTGTAGTCTGTAGGTTTATTATGGAATATTAATGAGTATAGACCAGGAGTAAGGGTCCAACTACTTCCACTCGACAATATAATTTTATTATTATTAATATTTAATGTACTGTTCACCAACATTAAAGAACGAGAATCTGTTGTGCTTCTTCGGGGACCATAAGCGTTATCCAAAAGTTTCTCTCTCTGTAGCTGACTGATATTAAGGTTTATTTTATTATCTTCTACTTCTGATTCAATCTCCGGTTCTATTTGTGAAACTTCTTCAATATTCGAATGTGAAAAGTAATTTGCATCATCATTGTCTGCTTCACTATCATCATAATTTTTTAAATCTAAATTATTATTTCCAAAATAGTGATCTTCCCATTTAGAAACCTCATTATCATCAACCTTAGTGTTAGTTGACTTGAGTTTTATTGATTTTATAGTTTTCTGCAATTTTGACTTTTTGTCATCGTCTTCGACTTTTACAAACTTGATTTTTTTACTCTCGCTAACTAGCTCCTGTAAAAGCTCTGTTAAGGGTTTAAAAGTTTTCTCCAACTCAATTTCATTCAGAGTTTGTTTGACAGATTCGCATTTTCTTTTTAATGCATTTTTAGCTTTTGTCAACTGACTCAAAATATGTTGACTCATTGCTGGTGTAATATATTTATGTAAGCGCCACCACCAAAAAGAAATAAGTCTGTCCGTCGAACATAGACTAAGTCAAGTAAAACTGGTTTATAGTAAACTGTTCAAAAGTATATAAGGGCCACACGAAAACTGATGTGTGCGTATGTAAACACTTCTCAACCAATACTGTTAAATAATTGAAATGTATTTTTATATATACAATAGATATCTGAAAGTTCCTACCATCATAAAAATATTCGAATTTAATTAGTTTGAAAAAATAATTTTTATTGAAAAATAGTGACACAGTTACAAATTTTTATTGGTCTTGTTTAATTCTAAGTATAATTTCCCATAATTTCTTTTGATGACCAAATACTTCTTATCCTTTAATGCAACGATAGTCTCATCTTAAGGACTTGTATACCGCTCAGGTAGGTATAGAATGTATTGCTCTAATTCTAAAGCAATGGAATCTCCAATCTTTGTATTCTTCCGCTGTGCTCGGAGAATGGGGTAGGTGGCACCAACTGTCATCTTGGTTTTTGAAAGAAGTGGCTTCTGATTGCGTTCATTAAAATCTTTTAGCACGTTTATACAAACATGATCTTCATCAAAAAAGGCTTGAATTTTACTGTTGGTGAGCTCGGGTTGATTCATTTTTATCCTGTCTGTAGTTGTTGTTGTTGTTGTTGTTGCTGTTCTTGTTGTTGTATCCGTTATAGCTGTTGCTGTTTTGAGCTGTTGCTGCTTTTAGCTGTCGCTGTTTTTAGCTATTCTTGTTGTTGTTGTATCCGTTGTAGCTGTTGACCTATTAGTGGTGTTGATAGTTCTGCTAATGTAGTGAAACTGATACCGTCCCACCTGTTTGCGCGGTTGATCAACTGACTTCTTGACCTGTTTATCCCAACTGAGGTGCTGACTTTGAGTGTGGCTCAAGTCCACTTGTTCTCATCTTTTATAGCTCAACCACTGCACTCGGTCTTAAAACACCCTACTTTTTATTTGAGCCTTCAACGATTATATTTAACCCTCCCCCACTATAACATGATAGTAAGAACTTAAGACACAGGTGTCCACAGTTGTATGAATTAAAACGTTAAACTCTCTCATAGTTGTATTTAATTCCCTTTCCCAAATATTTTACCTCTTTTGGCGGTTGTAGATCTTCAAAACTATCAAAGTACTGTACTGAATTTCCATTTTTATTATAAGCTACCCAATGTGTGCCGTTTGACGAAGAAACATCCAAATTAATGACTCCACATTCCTGACTGTGCGGTGATTTTGGAAGAGTATCTCTCATAAGCACATCACGAAAATGGGGGATGTATTTTCGACAAAAATGTTCAATGGCTAAATTTGTTAATGCTCTTTTGGGTAGCCTTTTTAATAGTTTTTTTGTTTCTTTATTCCATAGCCCTTGTTGTGTGGTTTGAGGTATAATCCGTAGCCCTTTCGATAGGGTTCCAAATACATTCCTTCTCCCAAGACAACTCTTTCCACGCTCCCTGCCCCCTAATCCAACTGCTGTTTTGCCGTCCTTGCATAATGGCATTAACAACAGCTGCACTACCAGAGGCTAGACTTCCTAGAGCACTCAGTGCAGTCAGAATTGGTATAAGTGGTAAAAAGCCTCCAACTTTGGGTACAGTAATTACACGTGAAACTCTAACATTTTTCTTACTACCCATTGTTTTGCGAATTGTTTTGCGTGCAATTTTAATTGCATTAATTATATCTAATGGTTTTTGTTTTTTCAATTCTCGACTAGCTGCACTAACCACGGACGACAAACTTTTCATTTTCATTTTTCCCCCTCGTTTCACCCCCTTCTTCTTTACACCCATTCCAAATTTCTTCTTTGACTCCATGATATTGGTGACCAAATATGCTGACGCTCTCTCACCGAGGGTACTATCTTTAACCTTCACACGCTCCCAAGCTCTGTTGAGCAATTCTGTTTCTGCCTTATGTCGTTCACTCAAATCCTTATGTTGTTCATAAGCAATGTCATGCACCCTACAAGCCTCGTCCAAAGGACTTATTAAACGATCACCCCGCTTCAAACGCTTTTCTAGTTTTGGACCAGGACCACAGGAATTATATCCATGTATGTGTGCTTCAACCGGTAGTGTGTTAATTAACTTGTTTAGAAGACCACTGCCCCATTTACAGTTCAAATTATGACTGATGTAATTATAAAAACGTTTACCCATTTTATGGTTGTTTAATCATTGAAGCAAAGATAAAATATTATTGTTAGAAATATTGATGGGGGTAATGCTAGTGAAAAGCTACCCCCACGTCATAGTACTCTCTTACCCAGCACTATAAGAGCACTGATTGTTGGTCCGTCCAACTGTGGCAAGACAAATCTTATGTTTAGTCTCATTGAAAGTCCCAATGGATTGAAATTTGAAAATATTTACGTGTTTTCAAAGAGTCTATACCAACCCAAATACGAGTACTTGGAAATGCTAATCAAACCAATAAAAGGTATTGGCTATCATACATTCTCTCAGAATGAATCAGTTTTACCACCCAGTAAAGCCAAAAATAATTCCATTATGATTTTTGATGATGTTGCATGTGAAAAACAAGAAAATATTCGTTCATATTTCTGTACGGGACGACAAAAAAATATTGATTCGTTTTACTTATGTCAAACTTATACCCATATACCAAAACATCTTATACGCGACAATGCAAACATGATTATTATGTTTAAGCAAGATGACCTAAACATGCGACATATATATCGTGATCATATTAACACAGATATGAGCTATGACTCATTCAGGAAAATTTGTCAAAAATGTTGGAACGATAAATATGGTTTCCTGTTAATAAGTAAAGACGATGATATGGACAAGGGGCGATATAGAATGGGTTTCGATCAGTTTATTATAATTTGTAAATGTATGTTTAAATATAAGTTTAAGTGTTATGATATTATGTTCAGTTTAACATTAGATTTCACAATGACTAGATCATTAACATTATCAATAAATGGAAACAGTTCCATTATAAATACAAACTATTTCCCACCGATTGAATTGAATGGACAATATGAGTGTGCACTAGTTGACTTTTACATGTACAACTCAATCCCCAATGTTGATACAAGCAACAATCTTTTTCACATTGGTAAACAAGCAATCACTATCCCCATCGGTTCATATGAACTCGATGATATTGTTGAGGTTATTTATTCAGAGCTAAAAGGAACTGAGCTTGAGAGTACCGTTAAAATTAAAGGAAATAATAATACACTTCAAATGGAAATCTCTAGCAGTAAAGAAACAATATACTTTAATAAGAGAAACACAATTGGTGAATTAATTGGTTTCCATCAAAATGTACTCAAAAAGAGTATAGAGTGGTCATAGTCCCACCAACCTTGCACTTCTAGTTGTAACACTTACAGGACGAGGCTCAAATCCCAAACACGAGCTCTCTAGCGTCAAGCAGCACATCCGCCACGCGCAGATCATTGGGTTTCAAGCTTCGAGAGTACCAAGTACGAAGAACAAAACCGCCACGCGCGCTACGTTAGCAGAAAGTCTGCACTGGCCAAGTCGTGGGAATGCCAACGACATCGGACACCATCAGCGACAACAGCACAGCTACAGCGGCATGCAGCTGACAACAGCGACATCGGCAGAGGATAGGTTTAATAATTATTTGTATAACTCAATTCAGTTAGTTCGCAAACGCATGATCAAATGGAATTGTACATGTGTATCTGATTTTTAATTTTATATTATTTTTTTCCGACTTCATTCTTACAACAAATAATTACTTTTAGGGGACCTGACAAGATCTGATATTTAATTTCTGATCTGATTTTTAATTTTATATTATTTTTTTCCGATTTCATTCTTACAACAAATAATTACTTTTAAAAATTAAGTTATCTTTTAATTGGCGCTCGAGAAGGGACCGGTAAACAGAGCCTTCGAAACAAGGATCACGCGTAACGTTAAAGTACCTAAAGTAGCTACAAGTTCGCGTCGCAGTGCCTATATCTTGGAAAATTCCACATGGAACTCCCAGTGATGTTGCAAAAATAAAAATGTATGATATTATTAAAAGTGGAGCTAATTTATCGCTTGCGTTCAGGAGTTGGGACACGTATGTTAACCCCAAGCTGGTTCAGGGAACACACCATGTTTGGAATGTTAAGTTAGCTGCTAACCGATATGAGTAAACGGGTCTTATAAAAAATCTGATCACATGCATCCATATGACATGATTTGAATGTAGCTTTTAGTCAGGCACTGTTTAATGCTCACAGCTGCTATGAAATGTATGCTCATTTTGCAAACTAGCCTTACTCACAATCGGTGAAGCATTTCCATCAATTTTAACACCAAATCTGACTTTGCATAAACTATAATCTACTATTATGTGTTTGTAACTAGATCTTTCATATCAAAATGACATGTGTTGACAATCTGTTGAGTGATATGAGTATGCAAAGTACATTATCGATCTAAGTCTATGCCTAAGTACTTAACGGTGTCTACTAATGGTATTCTGTAATTTAAAATTCAAGCTAACTAGCTCCTGTAAAGGCTCTGTTATGGGCTTAAAAGTTTTCTCCAACTCTATTTCATTCAGAGTTTTCCTTTGTTTGATAGATTCGAATTTTCTTTTCAATGCATTTCTAGCTTTCGTCAACTGACTCAAAATATGTTGACTCATTGCTGGTGTAATATATTTATGTAAGCGCCACCACCAAAAAGAAATAAGTCTGTCCGTCGAATATAGACTAAGTCAAGTAAAACTGGTTTATAGTAAACTGTTCAAAAGTATATAAGGGCCACACGAAAACTGATGTGTGCGTATGTAATCACTTCTCAACCAATACTGTTAAATAATTGAAATGTATTTTTATATATATAATAGATATCTGAAAGTTCCTACCATCATAAAAAGAGCAGTTGTATTCAAATTTAAATAGTTTGAAAAAATAATTTTTATTGAAAAATATTGATACAGTTACAAATTTTTATTGGTCTTGTTTAATTCTAAGTATAATTTCCCATCATTTCTTTTGATGACCAAATACTTCTTATCCTTTAATGCAACGATAGTCTCATCTTGAAGACTTGTATACCGCTCAGGTAGGTATAGAATGTATTGCTCTAATTCTAAAGCAATGGAATCTCCAATCTTTGTATTCTTCCGCTGTGCTCTGAGAATGGGGTAGGTGGCACCAACTGTCATCTTGGTTTTTGAAAGAAGTGGCTTCTGATTGCGTTCATTAAAATCTTTTAGCACGTTTATACAAACATGATCTTCATCAAAAAAGGCTTGAATTTTACTGTTGGTGAGCTCGGGTTGATTCATTTTTATGCTGTTTGTAGTTGTTGTTGTTGCTGTTCTTGTTGTTGTATCCGTTATAGCTGTTGCTGTTTTGAGCTGTTGCTGCTTTTAGCTGTTGCTGTTCTTAGCTATTCTTGTTGTTGTTGTATCCGTTGTAGCTGTTGACCTATTAGTTGTGTTGATAGATCTGCTATTGTAGTGAAACTGATACCGTCCCACCGGTTTGCGCGGTTGATCAACTGACTTCTTGACCTGTTTATCCCAACTGAGGTGCTGACTTTGAGTGTGGCTCAAGTCCACTTGTTATCATCTTTTATAACTCAACCACTGCACTCGGTCTGAAAACACCCTAATTTTTATTTGAGCCTTCAACGATTATATTAAAGCCTCCCCCCACTATAACATGATAGTAAGAACTTAAGACACAGGTGTCCACAGTTGTATGAATTAAAACGTTGAACTCTCTCATAGTTGTATTTAATTCCCTTTCCCAAATATTTTACAACCTCTTTTGGTGGTTGTAGATTTCCAAAACTATCAAAGTACTGTACTGAATTTCCATTTTTATTATAAGCTACCCAATGTGTGCCGTTTGACGAAGAAACATCCAAATTTATGACTCCACATTCCTGACTGTGTGGTGATTTTGGAAGTGTATCTCTCATAAACACATCACGAAAATGGGGGATGTATTTTCGACCAAAATGTTCAATGTCTAAATTTGTTAATGCTCTTTTGGGTAGCCTTTTTAATAGTTTTTTTGTTTCTTTATTCCATAGCCCTTGTTGTGTGGTTTGAGGTATAATCCGTAGCCCTTTCGATAGGGCTTCAAATACATTCCTTCTCCCAAGGCAACTCTTTTCACGCTCCCTGCCCCCTCATCCAACTGCTGTTTTGCCGTCCTTGCATTGTTAATGGCATTTACAACAGCTGCACTACCAGAGGCTAGACTTCCTAGAGCACTCAGTGCAGTCAGAATTGGTATAAGTGGTAAAAAGCCTCCAACTTTGGGTACAGTAATTACACGTGGAACTCTAACATTTTTCTTACTACCCATTGTTTTGCGAATTGTTTTGCGTGCAATTTTAATTGCATTAATCATATCTAGAGGTTTTTGCCTTTTCAATTCTCGACTAGCTGCACTAACCACGGACGACAAACTTTTCATTTTCATTTTTCCCCCTCGTTTCACTCCCTTCTTCTTCATACCCATTCCAAATTTCTTCTTTGACTTCATGATATTGGTGACCAAATATGCTGACGCTCTCTCACCGAGGGTACTATCTTTAGCCTTAACACGCTCCCAAGCTCTGTTGAGCAATTCTGTGTCTGCCTTATGTCGTTCACTCAAATTCTTATGTTGTTCATAAGCAATGTCATGCACCCTACAAGCCTCGTCCAAAGGATTTATTCCACGATCACCCCGCTTCAATCGTTTTTCTAGCTTTGTACCAGGGCCACAGAAATTATATCCAGGTATGTGTGCTTCAACCGGTAGTATGTTAATTAACTTGTTTACAAGACCACTGCCCCGTTTACAGTTCAAATTATGACTGATGTAATTATAAAAACGTTTACCCATTTTATGCTTGTTTAATCAACGATAGTTTCTCATTGAATGAACACATTGAGAGGGAGTATGCGTTTAATAAAGCAAAAAGAAAATATTATTGTTAGAAATATTGAGGGGGGTAATGCTAGTGAAAAGCTACCCCCACGTCATAGTACTCTCTTACCCAACACAATAAGAGCACTGATTGTTGGTCCGTCCAACTGTGGCAAGACAAATCTTATGTTTAGTCTAATTGAAAGTCCCAATGGATTGAAATTTGAAAATATTTACGTGTTTTCAAAGAGTCTGTACCAACCCAAATATGAGTACTTGGAAAAGCTAATCAAACCAATTAAAGGTATGGGCTATCATACATTCTCACAGAATGAATCAGTTTTACCACCCAGTAAAGCCAAAAATAATTCCATTATGATTTTTGATGATGTTGCATGTGAAAAACAAGATAATATTCGTTCATATTTCTGTATGGGACGACACAAAAATATTGATTCGTTTTACTTATGTCAAACTTATACCCATATACCAAAACATCTTATACGCGACAATGCAAACATGATTATTATGTTTAAGCAAGATGACCTTAATATGCGACATATATATCGTGATCATATTAACACAGACATGAGCTATGACTCATTCAGGAAAATTTGTCAAAAATTTTGGAACGATAAATATGGTTTCCTGTTAATAAGTAAAGACGATGATATGGACAAGGGGCGATATAGAATGGGTTTCGATCAATTTATTATAATTTGAAAATGTGTGTTTAAATATAAGTTTAAGTGTTAAGATATTATGTTCAGTTTAACTTTAGATTTCACAATGACTAGATCATTAACATTATCAATAAATGGAAACAGTTTCATTATAAATACAAACTATTTCTCACCGATTGAATTGAATGGACAATATGAGTGTGCACTAGTTGACTTTTACATGTAAAACTCAATCCCTAATGTTGATACAAGTAAGAATCTTTTTCACATTGGTAAACAAGTAATCACTATCCCCATCGGTTCATATGAACTCGATGATATTGTTGAGGTTATTTATTCACAGCTAAAAGGAACTGAACTTAAGAGAACCGTTAAAATTAAAGGAAATACTAATACACTTCAAATGGAAATCTCTAGCAGTAAAGAAACAATATACTTTAATAAGAGAAACACAATTGGTGAATTGTTTGGTTTCCATCAAAATGTACTCAAACCACATCCTACTAAAACTTATCTGTCCGATCAACCTATAAATATATTTAAAATTAACACGATTCGATTGGAATGTAACATTGTCAGTGGCTCATATGTAGATAACATGCCAAATCATATATTATATGAGTTTGGAATCAATGTCCCTCCAGGCTATAAAATGAATGTGATTCCTCGAAATCCCATTTACTTACCAATCAACTGCAGAGAAATAAGTACACTATCAATACGTTTAACTGATCAGAACCGGGATTTGTTGAATTTACGTGGTGAAAACGTAACACTTCGATTACATTTGCGAAAGATAGAATGATTATATATAATAAAAGAGCGGTCATATCCCACCAACCTTGCACTTCTAGTTGCAAAGTTAAAGGAAGAGGATCAAACCGAAAGAGGAGCTCTCTAACGCCTTCGAAACAAGGATCACGCGTAACGTTAAAGTACCTAAAGTAGCTACAAGTTCGCGTCGCAGTGCCTCAAAGAGCCACAGTGTTCACAGTAAATATCGACACAACAAAACAATAACTACAAAAAAGTAGAAGTGCCACAAAGTTCGCATTGAGTAAAAGTGCCTTCAAAAAAAGAAGCCACAACATCGAGTGCGTTCAGTGAACAATGTATTGCTCTAATTCTAAAGCAATGAAATCTCCAATCTTTGTATTCTTCCGTTGTGCTCTGAGAATGGGGTAGGTGGCACCAACTGTCATCTTGGTTTTTGAAAGAAGAGGCTACTTATTGCGTTTATTAAAATCTTTTAGCCCGCTTATACAAACATGATCTTCATCAAAAAAGGCTTGAATTTTACTGTTGGTGAGCTCGGGTTGATTCATTTTTAGCTGCTTTTAGCTGTCGCTGTTTTAAGCTATTCTTGTTGTTGTTGTATCCGTTGTAGCTGTTGACCTATTAGTGTGTTGATAGTTCTGCTAATGTAGTGAAACTGATACCGTCCCACCTGTTTGCGCGGTTGATCAACTGACTTCTTGACCTGTTTATCCCAACTGAGGTGCTGACTTTGAGTGTGGCTCAAGTCCACTTGTTCTCATCTTTTATAGCTCAACCACGGCACTCGGTCTTAAAACACCCTAATTTTTATTTGAGCCTTCAACGATTATATTAAACCCTCCCCCCACTATAACATGATAGTAAGAACTTAAGACACAGGTGTCCACAGTTGTATGAATTAAAACGTTGAACTCTCTCATAGTTGTATTTAATTCCCTTTCCCAAATATTTTACAACCTCTTTTGGCGGTTGTAGATTTCCAAAACTATCAAAGTACTGTACTGAATTTCCATTTTTATTATAAGCTACCCAATGTGTGCCGTTTGACGAAGAAACATCCAAATTTATGACTCCACATTCCTGACTGTGCGGTGATTTTGGAAGAGTATCTCTCATAAACACATCACGAAAATGGGGGATGTATTTTCGACCAAAATGTTCAATGTCTAAATTTGTTAATGCTCTTTTGGGTAGCCTTTTTAATAGTTTTTTTGTTTCTTTATTCCATAGCCCTTGTTGTGTGGTTTGAGGTATAATCCGTAGCCCTTTCGATAGGGCTTCAAATACATTCCTTCTCCCAAGGCAACTCTTTTCACGCTCCCTGCCCCCTCATCCAACTGCTGTTTTGCCGTCCTTGCATTGTTAATGGCATTAACAACAGCTGCACTACCAGAGGCTAGACTTCCTAGAGCACTCAGTGCAGTCAGAATTGGTATAAGTGGTAAAAAGCCTCCAACTTTGGGTACAGTAATTACACGTGGAACTCTAACATTTTTCTTACTACCCATTGTTTTGCGAATTGTTTTGCGTGCAATTTTAATTGCATTAATCATATCTAGATGGTTTTTGCCTTTTCAATTCTCGACTAGCTGCACTAACCACGGACGACAAACTTTTCATTTTCATTTTTCCCCCTCGTTTCACCCCCTTCTTCTTTACACCCATTCCAAATTTCTTCTTTGACTTCATGATATTGGTGACCAAATATGCTGACGCTCTCTCACCGAGGGTACTATCTTTAGCCTTAACACGCTCCCAAGCTCTGTTGAGCAATTCTGTGTCTGCCTTATGTCGTTCACTCAAATTCTTATGTTGTTCATAAGCAATGTCATGCACCCTACAAGCCTCGTCCAAAGGATTTATTCCACGATCACCCCGCTTCAATCGTTTTTCTAGCTTTGTACCAGGACCACAGAAATTATATCCAGGTATGTGTGCTTCAACCGGTAGTATGTTAATTAACTTGTTTACAAGACCACTGCCCCGTTTACAGTTCAAATTATGACTGATGTAATTATAAAAACGTTTACCCATTTTATGCTTGTTTAATCAACGATAGTTTCTCATTGAATGAACACATTGAGAGGGAGTATGCGTTTAATAAAGCAAAAAGAAAATATTATTGTTAGAAATATTGATGGGGGTAATGCTAGTGAAAAGCTACCCCCACGTCATAGTACTCTCTTACCCAGCACTATAAGAGCACTGATTGTTGGTCCGTCCAACTGTGGCAAGACAAATCTTATGTTTAGTCTCATTGAAAGTCCCAATGGATTGAAATTTGAAAATATTTACGTGTTTTCAAAGAGTCTATACCAACCCAAATACGAGTACTTGGAAATGCTAATCAAACCAATAAAAGGTATTGGCTATCATACATTCTCTCAGAATGAATCAGTTTTACCACCCAGTAAAGCCAAAAATAATTCCATTATGATTTTTGATGATGTTGCATGTGAAAAACAAGAAAATATTCGTTCATATTTCTGTACGGGACGACAAAAAAATATTGATTCGTTTTACTTATGTCAAACTTATACCCATATACCAAAACATCTTATACGCGACAATGCAAACATGATTATTATGTTTAAGCAAGATGACCTAAACATGCGACATATATATCGTGATCATATTAACACAGATATGAGCTATGACTCATTCAGGAAAATTTGTCAAAAATGTTGGAACGATAAATATGGTTTCCTGTTAATAAGTAAAGACGATGATATGGACAAGGGGCGATATAGAATGCGTTTCGATCAGTTTATTATAATTTGTAAATGTATGTTTAAATATAAGTTTAAGTGTTATGATATTATGTTCAGTTTAACATTAGATTTCACAATGACTAGATCATTAACATTATCAATAAATGGAAACAGTTCCATTATAAATACAAACTATTTCCCACCGATTGAATTGAATGGACAATATGAGTGTGCACTAGTTGACTTTTACATGTACGACTCAATCCCCAATGTTGATACAAGCAACAATCTTTTTCACATTGGTAAACAAGCAATCACTATCCCCATCGGTTCATATGAACTCGATGATATTGTTGAGGTTATTTATTTAGAGCTAAAAGGAACTGAACTTGAGAGTACCGTTAAAATTAAAGGAAATAATAATACACTTCAAATGGAAATCTCTAGCAGTAAAGAAACAATATACTTTAATAAGAGAAACACAATTGGTGAATTAATTGGTTTCCATCAAAATGTACTCAAACCACATCCTACTAAAACTTATCTGTCTATAACCTATAACCTATAAATATATTTAAAATTAACACGATTCGATTAGAATGTAACATTGTCAGTGGCTCATATGTAGATAACACACCAAATCATATATTATATGAGTTTTAAATCAATGTCCCTCCAGGCTATAAAATGAATGTGATTCCTCGCAATCTCATTTACTTACCAATCAACTGCAGAGAAATAAGTACACTATCAATACGTTTAACTGATCAGAACGGGGATTTGTTGAATTTAAGTGGTGAAAACGTAATACTTCGATTACATTTGCGAAAGATAGAATGATTATATATAATAAACGAGCGGTCATATCACACCAACCTTGCACTTCTGGTTGTGAAGTTAAAGGAAGAGGATCAAACCGAAAGAGGAGCTCTCTAACATTAAAAAATAAATTGTTTTTAAAATCATTGGGTTTTAAGCTTCGAGTATAACAAGTACGAAAACAAAATGAATGAAATATTATATGTTCGGGAAAAGCCTTTCTCAGACGAAAATATCTCGAAGAAAGAATATCACACCTATTCGCCATATCAACAGACATTTAAACCAAATGATGAAATTCGAATTACTATCCAAAATCAAGACTTGTATGAGCTCCCCCACGAGAGCTATCTTAACTTTCAAGGAATTATTAAAAAAGTATCAGCCGAAAATGTTATGTCGACAGAGGGCGTTGTTGCCTCACTTAAAAATAATTGTATGGCATACTTTTTGGATGAAATAAAATATGAAATAAATGGTTGTGAGGTTGACAGAACGCGGTTCGTAGGTGTCACTTCAACCCTTAAAAGCTATCTCTCATTGACCAACCTTAATAGTCGAACTCTTCTAAATTCTGGATAGACTGGAGGAAGTGATATCCAAACAAATGCTAATTTTAATTTTTCCGTTCTCCCTTAAAAATTTGTTGGGTTTTGCTGAAGATTATACAAAGGTTCTGTTAAACTGTAAGCATGAGCTTCTACTATTACTAACCAAAAATCTGGAAGACGTCTATCACAAAGCTAGGGGTGGTCAAACACATCAATTAGAAATGACAAATATATCTTGGAAAATTCCACATGTAACTCCCAGTGATGTTGCAAAAATAAAAATGTATGATATTATTCAAAGTGGAGCTAATCTATCGCTTGCGTTCAGAAGTTGGGACACGTATGTAAACCCCAAGCTGGTTCAGGGAACACACCATGTTGGGAATGTTAAGTTAGCTGCCGAGAACGACCCCGCTTTGTAATAATAGCCTTCTCAATAAAAGGTCAAGTAATTTCAAACAATTTAACAAACTTGAAAGTGTATTTGAATTCTGATACATATCCGTATGATGATTTGAATGTGGATTTTAGTCAGGCACGCTTTGCTCACCTGTATGAAATGTATGCTAATTTTCAAACTAGTTACTACAATCGTGAAGCATTTTCACTTTTTACACCAATCGACTTTAAAACTAAAGCACCTATTGTTGTAATAGACCTTTCATATCAAAATGAAATGGTGAAATCTGGTCCCATTGATGTGAGAATTTCAACTGAATTAAAGGTGCCAAGTGATGAAAATACTCAAGTATATTGTCTTCTCATTCATGAGCGTTTAGTCAAGTACAATCCTTTAAGCGGCTTAGTTCAAAGAGACGTCTAACAATCTACATATAGAATATGAGCGAAGATAATGTTGCAGTTGATGTTCAAGGATTTTTTGATAATAACAACAAGTTCATTGCAAAGGAAATTGGAATAGCATTTGGTGAAGAATCTAGACTTAATAATCATTTCATTATACGGGCTCCATTTAATTTTAATCAATTAAATAAAAAGTCACGAAAAACTGCTAGCTGGCTCACTAAAAACCACCACAAAATACATTTTAATCAAACACGAAATTATCTGAGGGAAATTACTACAGGAAAAGAGATTCTATGTAAAGGTGTTAAAAAGAAACGATTTCTCGAAACATTTTTAAGGGATCAACATTTAATTGACGTTGAGGAACTTGGATGTCCATCACTAGATACTCTAAAGGGAAACCAGTTTCCGTTTTGTAAAATGCACAGCCATGAGGGAGTTTGTGACTAAATAATGGCTACAACATTTTGAAATTTTATAAGGATATAATGTAATATGAAGTGTAGTGACCAGTTTCGTGTACGCAATATTTCTTTTTATATTTGGCCTAAAAGTATGCTGCACAAAAATGTGTTCTATAAATAGACCAAGTCTACACTGAAAGAAATTATTGAGCAGCAGAATAATTATATTATTATAAACCACTTTTTTAAAATCATAAAGTCCTCAAACCTACTTTATCGTTTCACTCAGTGTACAAATTGCCGCGGCGCACACACAAGATGCGTCTTTGCTATGTTGTTGTTGTTGTTCATGTTTATGACGGTAATAAATGAAAAGGGTCGAAAATGCTTCGACTCGACTCGAGTCGTGTGCGACGTCGCCTGCCCCTACCCCGCCAAGCCCCTGCGTGCCTACCGCTGATAAACCCACATTACATTGTACAGCATATTTGATTTATATTTTGAACAATGTTTTAATTTAAAATTGCAATTGCACCTATATCTTCGCTGACTGGCTGACAAATATTTATAATTGATAGTTTGTTGTTCTTAAACTCATTTTATCAAAATTTTAATACCTAAGTACTAGAAAATAAAAATTTACATTTAATTTTAATAGGCTTAATTTATCGAATTTTTAGTTCCTTTTAATTAATAAATTAATTAAAATATATAATGTCTAAAATAACTCAAATACTAATATAAATTAATAAATCTTTATTTTATTAAATTAATTTCGTGTCACTATTTTTATTTGGCTATAAATAAAATAAATCAAAGAGACAAATTAAAGACAGACTACCGCTTTCTATACAAGCATGCGCGACTTAAAGCGTTTCAAAAGGAGTAACATACACGAGTTACAATACAGGTTAGCAAGACGAGTATCCGAGTCGAGTATCCGACTCGAGTATCCGACTCGAGTGTATGAAAAGAATAATACAAACGCACGCTCGCAGTGCCTATGCTGTACAATGTAATGTGTGTTTATCAGCGGTATGCACGGACTCCGCATTAACAAATGTCGAAGATTCGAGATTGCATTGTATTATGTTTAAGTGTTTGTTACAGTAGTTTATTTAAGAAAAATATAATATAATTCTGAGACTAAAGCAGTTATATTGTCGTGTTTGTAGTCTAAAAATGTTCTAGTCAAAAACATGATGAATAATAACGGCAAACAGGAAGATGGAGACGGTTTTTCGGAGCTTGGAGATGATGACGGTGATACTGGCGACGGCGGTATTGTTGGTATAATTGGCAGCTTAAGTGGCGTGAGTCTTAATATTAATAATACACGTATACCATTACTAAGTTATTCAGACTGCTTGGCGAGAACGGATCGGATGTTGGCGCTTTGATTCGTGCACTCATTGGCCTCATATCGACTTTGTTTGGCGTAAGTTAATTAGAAATGGAATGATAAATTTTCAAATTATTAATTTATATCTTTCACGGTTCGGTGGCCTGGACATTGAGGCATTGATTAGTACAGCCACATCGTTGCTGGTCGGTTTGTTGTCGGGTAACAAGAACTTTGGTGTCGTTCTGGGTCAATACGTGGGTACTGCCTTCGATGACTTGTCTGGTGGGGGCGGAGCAGTAGGAATACGGTATTATTAATAAATGCGCAGTTTTCAACGGAACGCTTTGTCTTCTTCTTGCAGATCAACAATGGACAGTTTCTTGGTCACTTTTTTGGCACCGTGTTAGCAGCACTAAGCGCAGTACTTATATTCATTATCTTTACCTACCTAAACTTCGCTGACAGTACTACTAACCCCTTATTTTAATACCCAATTATTTTAGAACTGTCTTATGGCATAAGAATAGAAATTAATTAAATAATTAATTAATAGAAGAAATTAATTCCTAAGATGTAATGAAAAGTCAGTCTTTTTAATTGTTTGTATCAAAACATTGAAATAACTTATATTTGTGAATGTGGATCTATTACCCATCAAAAAACTAGAAATGTTTGTTATACGACTTTTTAGAAAAATCGCTAGCTTAGCAGTAAATCAATCAAATTTACTAAACTTGAAACCACCGTAGTATCCAAACGATAGAAGCTACATTTATGTTCTATATATATTTTGGAGTACATAGGTAAAAATCTACAGAAGAAAATAGACTTCTTTGGCGAATTAGAAAAAATCTACTCCTCAAATCACTCTAAGATATGTTATACTCATTTGAATTAACATATAACACATATCTGTGAAAATTCGTTTCGTCAAGATATTACCTGTTAACTTTATATGTTCACTGCAGAAATTACCAGTGCCAATTTGGAAGATATCTCAACCAATCTAACAGAATATGCATCTGGAGTAATCTTAAAGTTCTGCCCAAGTTTGGATGAAATCGGTCTGCTATATCATATAGCTGCCATAGGAACAATCAGTCGAAAATAGAGTTTTAGTACGAAAAACTTTTTTGGTGTTTGAGATATCTCAACCAAACTGTCAGAATATTCATATTAGATGGTCCTATCCATCCTGACCAATCTTGGTTGAAATCGAACCACTATATCATATAGCTGCCATAGGAACTATCAGTCGAAAATCAAGCTCTAGTATGAAAAACATTTTTGTTGTTATCTCAACCAATCTAACAGAATATGCATCTGTGGTAATTTTTTACATTCTGATCAAGTTTTGTTGTAATCGGTCTGCTAAATCATATAAATAGTTGCCATAGGAACGATTGGTCGAAAATTTATATTGCGTATGAAAATTTTTGTTGTTTCTGGAGTAAACACAATCAGGCTCGCAAATTGGGAATTTTCTTTTCAGGCTAAGAGCAGCCGACAGAACATTTATATTTTAAATAAACACATTGAAAAATATATTGAAATTACAAAAGAAATTACAGTTAAGTAAATTCTCTGGGGTATCTAAAATGAAAAAGAAATTTATTGGCCCAACATTTGTTGCAAGGATTGGGGAAAACCCAGAAAAGCCCAATCAGACCAAAATAATATTAAAAAGTAGTTAGTTGGTTGGTGGCTTTAATAGTGTGAGGAGAAAGCTCGTACGGTACAGACAATTATAATCTGCACACAGAATACGAAGAGGGTTGTGCAATACCCAGTTTGTTGAGCAATGCTGAAGATACAATGGAGAAAAGTTTCGAGTTCTTCTAGAAGGTACGCCAAAGGTATTTTCATCCAATAAATTAGCCGAGTCTATATGGCCTTGCAATAATTTGTGGATGAACATTACTCCAAGCATAATTCTACGGTTAGTAAGAAAAGGAAGACTGAGTAAGAGAAGTCTACTAGAGTATGACGGCATCTTAATTTCTTAGGTCCAACCCAAGCCACGCAAAAAGTAAAAATTGTTTTTGAACCGATTCTATCCTGGCACGATAGGATTCGTATTTAGGGGACCAAACACATGATCCATATTCAAGAATCGGACGAACAAGTAAAATGTAGAGTAATTTAGTAATATAAGGATCGGCAAATTCCTTGGACCATCGCTTGATAAACCCGAGAACTACCATTGCTTTATTGACAGATATAGCAATATGTTTATCAAACTTCAATCTGTGATCTAAAACTATACCCAAGTCATTAACTGATCTTTCGGAATCATTCAAGCATTCCAATATAATGCCATTAAGTAAATACTGAGATATATGGAGTGAATATCTATAGAAAGTCATACCTTTCCATTTCAAACTATTGAGATTTAATAAATCAGTGTGGCACCAAAAAAGGAATGCATTTAAGTCTGCTTGCAAGAGACTATGAGAAAATGGATCACTATACAATAAACAAACCTTGACGTCATCAGCATACATAAGTGCATGGGAGTGAGATAAAATCTTCTAAAAAACACCTCTTTACGAGGTAAAATTGTAGTGACGAAAACAGCTATATTATATAGTGTTCCAATTTTAACCAAGTTTGGTCAGGATGTATGGGACTATCCCACATGCATATTGTTCAGTTTGGCTGAGATATCTCAAACAACAAAAAAGTTTTTCGTACTAAAGCTTGATTTGCGGCTGATCTTTCCTATGGCAGCTATATTATATAGTAGCCCGATTTTAACCAAGATTGGTCAGGTTGTATGGGACCACCTCATATACATATTCTATTAGTTTGATTGAGATACCTAAAACAACAAAAAAGTTTTTCAAACTAAAACTTGATTTTGGACTGATTGTTCCTATGGCAGCTATATGATATAGTGGTCCGATTTCAACCAGGATGTATAGGACCATCCCAAATGCATATCCGGTCAGTTTCGTCGAGATATTTCAAACAACAAAAAAGTTTTTCATACTAAGACTTGATTTTGGACTGATCGTTCCTATGGCAGCTATATGATATAGAGGTCTGATCCAAATTTTAAAACAAACTTGATCTGCGCCCGCTATCCAGGAACTTACATACAAAGTTTGAAGTCTCTAGGTCTTATAGTCTCTGAGTTCCTTTGGCTCAAACACACGGACAGACAGACGGACATCGCTCAATCGACTCTGCTATTGAGACTGATCAAGAATATATATACTTTATAGGGTCGGAGATGCTTCCTTCTGCCTGTTACATACATTGCACAAAACCAATTCACCCTTTTTGACCATTTTCAATGCTAACAATGCTTGCATTGTTGCTGCTACCATCATTCAATGCAAAGGAATTAAGATAGGCAGGCAATACGTAATATCTTGCCGACACGAATTTTCACAGATATGTGTTATATGTCAAAAAACGCGGAAATAAGCTGACTATAACATATAATAATTTCATAGTGATTTTGAGTGTATGCCTAAAAAAAACTTCAAAATACCTTTTCAACGATATATAGAACATATCTGTAGCTTC
The DNA here is from genome assembly GCA_035043635.1 of Drosophila rellima. Lineage (NCBI taxonomy): Eukaryota > Metazoa > Arthropoda > Insecta > Diptera > Drosophilidae > Drosophila > Drosophila rellima. The sequence continues at coordinate 275,941 of JAWNMV010000095.1, read as the reverse complement.
TATCGATTGGATACTAGGGTGGTTTTAAGTTTAGAAAATTTTAGCGATTTCCCGCTAAGCTAGCTTTTTTTCGAAAAAGTCGTAGAACAAAAGTTTCTAATTTTATAATTGGGAATAGATCCTCATTCACATATTTTAGCTATTTCAACGCTTATATATATCGTTGAAAAGGTATTTTGAAGATCTTTTAGGCATACCTGTAATATTTTCTGGAGTACATAGGTAAGAAGCTACAGGTGAGCTAAGATATCATTGACGATTTAAAAAAAATCTACACTCAAAATCACTATGAAATTATTATATGTTATAGTCAGCTTATTTCCGCGTTTTTTGACATATAACAAATATCTGTAAAAATTCGTGTCGGCAAGAAATTACGAATTGCCTGACTATCTTAATTCCTTAGCATTGAATGATGGCAGCAGCAACAATGCAAGCAGGGCAAGCAGTGCAAGCGGTGCACAATAGAACCCACAGCTGACAGCTTTTGTTTCAGTGATGCCAAATAGTTTGTTTTTGTTTTGCAAGAAGGCGGTATTTAATTTATTCAAATGAACTGGACTTGTAGGGTCTTCCTGGAACGCATTTTGACTAAATGTGTTCTTATTCTCTTAATTATTTTTATACCCGTGCCCATTGAAAATGGTCAAAAAGGGTATAATGGTTTTGTGCAATGTATGTAACAGGCAGAAGGAAGTATCTCCGACCCTATAAAGTATATATATTCTTGATCAGCATCAATAGCCGAGTCGATTGAGCCATGTCCTACTGTCTGTCCGTCTGTCCGTGTGTTTGAGCCAAAGGATCTCAGAGACTATAAAAGCTAGATACTTCAAATTTGGTATGTAGGTTGCTGGATAGCGGGCACAGATATAGTTTGTTTCAAATTTTAGATGCCACGCCTCTTTCGCCTGCCAATCGCAAAAAACGATGATCAGACGCGATCTTTAATAAAACACTTCTTAATTAAACAGGAAGATAAGAAGTAAGCCAATTTAATGACCTTGAAAGTTTCAAAGCGATTGACTATTAAATAGAGAAGATATTTCAAATTTGCTTTTAATTCACATAAATCACAATCATAGACAGGCAAGTGCGAGCGAGATAGCATATAAACATTTGTTTGTGCAAAAACATAACAGTGAGCACGTGTTCGAAGAGTGCGAACGCAAATACGAGCGATAGGCAAAATTATCGATATCATTTGGCTACAATTTCTATCCTATTTTAATATATTAACATGGTTTAAGTTAATACATATTTACGATTGTGTTAAAATATATGTATGTAAATATTAGTATGCATTGCAAAAGGCGATATGTATAAATGCCACTTTAAAATTTTGCACCTCGACAAAAGCTGAGTGCTATGCGTTCTCCTGCAGGAGAGACGACAGATCATTTTACAACACTGAAATCTCTGAATTTATAATAATTATTATGTTTAATAATAAGCTAGTAAGCTCGCACATATGTTCAATAGGTTTTCATTTACTATCCTTGTATTTATATGCTTAACAAATCCTGCAAAAAGAATCACAAATATTAAAGCATTGCATTTAAATTTAAATTCCGCGCGCAATGCAGCAGCCTTTAACAGCTGATTTCGATGATTAAGAAGAGTGGGAGAGATTATTTGGAGTTGCCGGACTTCAACAAGCTAAGCAAATTTTAGTTGATGGGTGCTCTTGGCATGAGCAACATCGATTTCAGCGATTACGATTACGATTGCGATTTACGATTTACTATTTTAATTTAATTAAATACAACTTATTCAATCGGACCACTATATCATATTGCTGTCATAGGAACGATCAGTCGAAAAAAAACTTTTTTGTTTTTTGAAAGATCTCGACCAAACTAATAGGATATGCATTTGGGATGGTCCTATATATCCTGATAAAATTTGGTTGAAATCGGACCACTATATCATATAGCTGAAATTAGAACGATCAGTCCAAAATCGAGTTTTAGTATGATAAACTTTTTTGTTGTTTGAGGTATCTCAACCAAACTAACAGAATACGCATTTGGGATAGTATTCTACATCCTAACGAAGTTTGGTTGAAATCTGATATCAAATAGCTGCCATAGGAACGAATTTTAAGATAAAGTACGAAATTAATTGTTGTTTTTAGAGATATGTCAAACAAACTCACAGATTCAGAATTTGTTATTTGGTTTAAGTCGGTTCACTAGATCACATAGGTGTAATACGAACAATTAGTCAAAAAGTTAATGCCGCATCATCACACCTTCGGCATGCCTAACGTAGCGCACCTACGTATGACCTATCGGAGAGCTAGGGCACAGGATATTCTACAGTCGAGCACACTCGAATGTAGCCGGAGCCCTCTTGTTTAAATGTGATAATCCTCTAGAGAACCATGGAGGTTTAGTGGAGCTGATAGGAGATAAAAGCGGAACACAGACATCGAATAGAGAATTCAGAGTATTATAAAAAAACTTAATGGAATTATCCAAGTCAGAACATGTGTATAATTGAGACCAATCAGCACGTGAAATTAGATTGTTCAACTTATTGAAATTAGTTATTCTAAAGCATCGTATGCGCACAGTGGGCTGCGATGATAATACAACTGGCCACAAATGTAAATTAATGCAAGTGCTAAGAGTTGGATTATATAGGTCGTCCGGCAAAACCAATGGATCAATCCTAAATACGATGCTATTGGTGGAGTCAAATACGAATAATGGGGTCTAATGTCCTGTTGATAGAATTGCAAACAGGATTGATTTGTATCAAAGAAAGCTCCGAAAGTCCGTCAATAAATTCATTGGAACTATGAGGAAAAAGTGAATGCGAGTCATTGGGGGAAATCCATCCAACATCGGACAAATTAAAATCACCTAAAACAAAAAGCAAGTTAGTATCGGAAAGTAAAAATGATATAAACTTATTAGCAGTCAGGTGATTATCATAAACTATTACATCAGAAAGAGGTGGAAAAAGAAACTTTCACAGAAATAAACTCGATATCAAAATTAAAAGCGGTCGAGATATTAGTTTTTTTGGTACTACATTTGAAGTTGAAGGAGATAGAGAAGAGCCATCACCTGAGATCGGGGCCCGATCTCTCTTCCGAGTAGTATTTCCCTTGTATTCAGCAATAAAGATATGTTCAGGCCAGAAGTGTTTTTGACAAATCATATCAAAAACCTTTTCCGAACATGATAGTTTAAGCGAGGAGATTTTCCTAGGGAAATTAAAATTGAATTTATCCACCGAAATATTAGGATCCTGTATAATGTTTTGGATGTATGCCTTAGCATCATACGAGGACTGATCTTTGGAAAGCCTAGAAACAAAAACATGCATCATAGGTTTCGGAGTCGGAATGCCTTGGTGGGGCTTTGACACACGAGGAGGTACGGCAGTCAAAGCTTTGGCTGCCTTTACAGCTGACGTGGCATTTGCTTTCATACTATTAGAGGCAGACAAAACAGATGAGGTGGAAATTACACTATCAAGTGGGTTATGATTTGCCTCAGCTTTCTGAGAAGTTGATGGCTGAGAGTTCAGCGGCGGCAGATCAGGGTCTAATGGCGGGATTGAAATTGAGATCTGCGCCTGCGCGGAGCAGAACTATTCTTTTTTACGTTTAGGAGGCTCGTTCAATAATGATGAATAATTGAACAAGTTCTCCATATCCGAAAAGAGGACATTTGCCTTATGAAAATTTTATATATACGATATATTTACGAACTTACACCTCAGTGTCCCGGCAAGTTTCACAGCTCCATCTCAAGTCATTGTTCTTCTCAAGGCAATCTTTGACTTTAACCGTTATACCAGCACACTTCAAGTGAAAAGACCGGTCACAAAAGAAGCAAAAGATAAATTCTTGTTTAGGGTCAGGTCCATGACACTTGTTATAATAACAGACCAAATCGGATGAAATAATAATTATTCTAGGGTATTTAGTAAGCAATGCAAAAATAAAAATTTACAAGGGGAATTCTTAAACGAAATGCTAAGACAAAGCAAGATCACAGACAACGACAATAACAGTGCTTGGTTACAAGCCGCTGCAAAATTGCAGAGTGCAAGCTCAAAGCAACACAAAAAATAGAGAGTCGGATAACGGCAAAATAATGCTAACGCACGAACAATAACAAAGCGCTTGCAATGCAAGTTGTTGTTAGATGAGAACGCAGATAAGCAACACTGAGAGCGAGAGAGCAAGTTGACAGATGTTAAATGCCCAAACAAACACAATGTACTAAATAGCAGCTGATCTCATAGACAGAATAGGAGAGCGAAAAGTAACACTCACTGTTTAGGCACAATTTAAACACCAACGAGACACCAAAAGCGTAAATATCACAACTGGACAAAATATTTGAAAAATTACGGGTTAAGCACTAAAACAATTATGTTGACGGAGCACTGCAAAACACGAGAGTTAGCAATATTATATTGTATTTTATCATATATGCATGTACATCCTGAAACAATATTTGATATATGCGTGTAGCGATTATTATTATTTTCTTTTAATCACGAGTTGCTTTTCCATAGTAAGTACAGGGTCTCCGACAGTCAAGTATGCTCGACTGTAGCACCGCGAGCGAAGCAAGCCGTGGGTTGGCCAGCGAAACGAGCAGGGGTGGAGCCCCTAGTTAATTATTATTATTGTTAACTGAACATATACATTTTACTTAGAATAGATAGAAGACTGCAGCAACAAAGTGTCGTGGCAGCCAGAGCTCGGGATAACCAGTGCTGCCAGACAGTTTGTTTTTGTTTTTAGGCACGATACAGGCAATTGCAAAAATTTCTGATATCTTCTAAAAAAAACCTCTTTACGAGGTAAAAGTCTAGTGACGAAAACATTTCCATGCCCCAAAATTTCTGATATCCAATTCTGTGGCGAACGATATTAAATTGTATATATAAAGCTTATTCTAAAAAAAAAAATCTGGGACTTTTTTGCGCAATGTGCCGAACGCAAAACTTTTTTTTTAGAATAAGTTATATATACAATTTAATATCGTTCGTCACAAAGTTGGATATCAGAAATTTTCGAGGTAGAAAGGAATTCCAGATTCGCGATCAATAGCCTTTGCAACACATCATGTATTTTGTAATTAAAAATCCATTTTTTAATTTACATATTCTACTTTGGATATGGGAATCCAGATATTTTAATATGCTTTTATACCGCTTAACGATAGCTGTAGCTCATTTACGGTGCAGACCGCCGCCAGGATGAAACTTATTGCTCGTTAGGGCCGATATATTAGCGGAGCTCTTTTTCACTTCATCAATTGCATGAAACATACGCTGCGGCTCTGTGAGAAACCAAATCCACAAAAGTTTGCTGAAGCGCCAAAGCTTTTCTTTATCCTAATGTGATAGAGTATCTATGAATATCATAATGATTTTATTATTTCACAGACTTACCATACGCTCCATGATTGATTCCGTAAACTGAGTGCGCAAATTTCGTAACAACTCTTCAAAACACTGCTGCTGTTGCATTATTTTGAATATCGTACAAAAATATTGAACATTCTCAAAAATGGGCTGCTCTAGTGGTGAATCAAAGACAAAAGGGCGTAGCTTTTGCTCCAGATGCTTGCTTTAAAATAATATATGTATATCAAACATAAAATTTGGATGACACTAAATTTTCTTACAGATCGGCCAGCTGTTCGTGCACGTCCTCACTAAGCTTAGTATTCACCATGCTTTGAATCGCATAAACCAAAAGGCGACCAATCTTTTCGTATTCATACAGACAACTCTTAGTCTCAGAAGGGCGAACGTTCTGACGGAGATGCGCAGACAAAAGACTCGATAATTGATGCAGGAACTGTTCAGAAATGTCTTTGGTACTGGTATTCAACGAGCGCATCGATTGCACGCGTTGCCAACACGCCTGGACTTGAGTACATAGGTTTATGGAGCTATCGGTACAGTTTCTTTTCTTTTCCAAGTCTAACTGTATTGCTATCCAAATCAGTTCGGCGTTTGATAGAGCATTCGCAATTACACTTGAAAGCTGCTTGTCATTTTCGCGACGACGCATTGCTCGCTCCAATTTCTGCTTTGTGTTTTCGTAAAGTACAAGCTCAATACGCTGCTGTGTGTGCTGCTGTAAATGTAAACTCAGAGCGTTTAGCAGAATATGATGGGTGTTCTTCAAATGATTCTCATTGAGAATTTGCAAATCATGTACTTCCCGCGCCATATCGACTAAGCTGATGCAGTGAATTTGATTTAGGATAATGTGACCTATCATCTCTTGGGTGGCCTTTACTTTAGCTTTTTCCTTTATATATGCGAGTGTGTAATACTGAATACTAAGTATTTAAATTTGCATATGTGAATTTATGTTTGTATCTATATGTAAATAGTTGTGGACTTACGACTTTTGTAGATTTTCCAGCTTAAAGTTTACTTTTTGCATATCCCCTTCGCTGCCCTCGAAATCGGAAAACTCCAGTATTTTAAAATTGTTCTTCATGTAGAGGTTAAAGTACTGCATGAATGAGTCGCATCTGAGGAAGTACTGCTCTAATGGTAGCTGGTGCATAAACAGCGGTGGAATTTGCTGCATAGTGAAACCTTTGTTGGCCTCCTCACTCAGTTTACAGTTTCCACGCTGGACCGCCTCCAATTGGCGAGCCTTGGTTTGACACTCGGTGATAAGTTCCATTTCATTGTGCAGCGGCAAAGATGCGCAGTCCAGCTCGCTCAGATTATTATTTAGACTATGCGTTGTGTTCCTTTAACAAGTTTGAATTGTAAAAATCTACTTCTGGAGAAGTGCTGTTAGTTATTTATCATAGCTTACTGCATATCCTCAAGTAGTATAGAATAATCGTATGTTCCTTCCTCAATCACTTCTATCTCTGCTATAGCTGCGTCCAAATCTATAGAAGTGTATTTTAGTAGGCCAGTATTATTGGACTCCATCTGCTGAATTTTCAATACCCGGTCAGGTTTCTGAAACCACTCGCCGCGTTGCTGCATTTCCCCTCGCTCTAACAACTCTTGCACTGTGAGAATATTTAAGTCGGTAATATTTTCCGATAAAAAGTTGAAAAACTTTTCGAACTGTTCGTCGTACATTATCCATTGATTGGAGCTGTCGAAACAAAGTTTTTTGAGCATCTCCAAGTTCTAGAATAGATGTAATGGCTATATTTTAGTGAAACAACCATATATTTTACTTACGTTTAGCAAATCGCCCATAGTCGAATAATACATATATTATATTTATATATATGTAGACATTAACTTAATGAATAGATAAAATTCGCGGTCAGCAAACAAAGCAGTGGATTTGTGTCGTTTCTATCAGAATAAGTTCAAATGAACGGATTACTAAAATGCTAGATTGAACTTGTACAGTCCATCATGATTCGTTCATTTTCTTCGGTTGGCAGCTTAACTATAATGGGGGTATTCCTGAAAGAGATGCAGATCAGATGTTTATTGTATTTTGATATCATTCAGCTGATTGCAGGTGCTTCATCCAAAATCTGTAGTATGAACAACAAAATAAAGGCACTCTGGTCATACTTAAAGTTTTTAATTATATGAGTGATCGTTTTTTCGATAAAATCAATTTGCTGCACTTGCTGTATCTTTAATTTCTGCTAGGATTTTAATATGGAGATGGATATAACTTTTCTGCATTTCAAAATATATATCTCAGAAGGATATGGCAGCCAAAAAAGGGAAATAAAAAGGAGCTGATAACACTGTGATAGTTTAAAAAAAAAAAAAAAGACATGATCAAACTCAACGGTTTCCTCCTATTTTGAGTCCTACGAATCGAACTGCATCATTACTTTTTTGAGTTACAATTATGGTTTCATACAAAATTTTTTGCGGAAATTTTGGGCCAAGTTTGCCGTTTTTAAGGAAATAGGGAATTTTTCTTCGGTCTCTAACTTGTAAGGTATTGATTTTGTTGGTAAAAAAAAAAACTACAAACATGACCTAAAACTTCCGCTAAAAATTTTACATGAAACCATTATTGTAACTCAAAAAAGTAATGATGCAGTTCGATTCGTAGGACTCAAAATAGGGGGAAACCGTTGAGTTTGGTCATGTCTTTTTTTTCGACTGGCACAGTGTAATCTTTAAGTCGCGTCTTAAGGTCTGTCTCCAGCACAGCAAATAATTTATGTCAGAATTTTGCGAGTTATTTCGTGTGTGTGGAAATACATGGATGGTCAGTCTGTCGAATCAGCTGAGTATTTTTCCATTTTTTCATTTCCATTTTTCACTAGACACTCGCGAAATTCTCTGTCCACAAACGCAATCGATAGGCCATTTATCGATAATAGATTTCGTTCACGTTGTTGGATACTCAAGAAACGAAAGCATAAAGAAAAGTACCCAGTAGCTGAAAATATTTTGGGCGCTCAAAATGTTCAATGTTTTGATATCTGGCTTACAAACTGCTGTGTCACAGTATAGTACCAAAATTCTCTGAAAAGTTGAATGGTCAAAATGGACATGATATAAGAAGTGGCACCGACTAATACCCTAACTATGAAATTAATGGCCACTTCTAAGCTGTTCTGAAAGAGGAGTAAGAAGAGCAGAAACGCAAACGGCGGAAATATTGGGTGAACCCATGTTTGCGAGAAAGAAACATCAAGGGACGGTATAGTAACGTAGCTTTCTCAGGCACTTTTTATAAAAATTCTATCAACATATTATTTTTCGGTCAAGTTATACAATATTGACCTCTGTTTTACCTCTTCAATCAGCCTTATTCGCTCATCATTTTCGAAAATCTCCATTCGGCTCTAATTCTGCTGCTTGTTGTTGACCGTCATTTCTCATCAAAAATTTTCTGAGCAGCCCACATTAAGATACTGAACACAAGGGCTTAGAAATAGCCTTGCAAAATAATTTCGAGACAGTTGGCAACCCTTTTTTTAGGAGTTGATACCTTTCAATTATGATTTTCAGCTACTAAGTACTTTGCTTAAAATAAAAATTTCTGGCACACTCTTTTTTTTATATGAAGTTTGACAGGAATTTTTATTTTCCGCGGTGCTGGATACCTGGCGTTATGCAATACAAATAAATACTGACATTAAAATTCTGCCAGTCTTTTCTTTAATATTATTTAAATTTAACTACACAATTCTAATTTTATTTTAAATTTTTTGTGTACTGGTACGGTTTGCAGATGAGTGCGATCTTTTTGGTCTCAACTCCAAAAATAAAACAAGATGGCTCCACCCGTGCTCTCTTCGCTAGCAATGACACCTCGATCACTAAATTCTGACCACTGACTCGAAAAATAATAATTTGAAAAATTTAGTCGGCTTCCTAATAAGAGATGTAAAGTCCTGTTGATTGTTTGTTTGTATCAAAACGTTAAAAAAGCTTTTATTTGTGCATGTAAATCTATTCTCTATTAAAAAATTGGAATCTTTGGTTCTACGACTTTTTCGAACAATCGCTAGTTTAGCTTATGCTAAAAAAAAGCAGTTTGGTATTGGGCACTACGAAAGAAAGTTATTTTTATTAGGTAAGAAGGATCGGGACCTTATTTTGCAATGTGCCGAATGCCAAACATAGCATATGTCATTTATACAATTTGATATCGTTCGTCACAATATTAGATATCAGAAATTTTGGCAAATGGAAATGTTTTCGTCACTAGACTTTTACCTCGTAAAGAGGTTTTTTTAGAAGATATCAGAAATTTTTGTAATTGTCGATACCAAGACTCAGTACCATTAAAAAACAAATTCGATCATAATGTTAAAAATAATAGAAAATTCCCAATGGTAAGGTTAGGTTGAGATATCTCCAAAAATAATAAAAAAAAAATGCATACTTAATCTTAATTTTCGATTTATCGTTCCTATGGTAGCTTTATAATATAGTAGACCAAATTTGATCAATATATAAAGGACCACCACAGATGTCTTATTTGTCAGATTGGTAAGATATCTCAAACAACAAAAAAGTTTTTCGTATTAAAACTGATTTTCGACTGATCCTTCCTATGGCAGCTATAAGATTGGTCGTGATGTATGGAACCATCCCTGATGCTTATTCTGACAGTTTGGTTGAGATATCTCAAACAGCGAAAAAGTGTTTCGTACTAAATCCTTTTTTGACCATTTTCAATGGGCACGGGGCATACAAATTATAAGGAGTTTATATAACAGGTAATATCTTCCAAACCCAAACAAATGTTATGTGTCATACATCAGAAAACGCGAAATTATTCATACTAAAACATATTAAAAATTAAAAAAAAGCGTTAGAGCCGTTTTTTCTAAAATCGCCAAAAGGTGTGATAAAAAAGCAATTTTCACCTGTAGCCATTTACCTATATGCGATTTTCGTGTTTAGGAGGCCAATGTCCATGAGAAAATCACACTTCGATTTAATTCAAAAAATGGCTGTAAGCTAGTGTAATTGTAGCAACGGACATGAAATTGAAATTTATATGTAGTTTAACAAAAATGTGATATTATATAAAATTGTGATTCAGTATAATCTTCCCAAGCCAGCAACTAAAAATCAGTCTTTTAATTCTGCGAGCGGAGCGAGCCGGGGGTTGGCGAGCGAAGCGAGCATGGGTGAAGCCCTCTAGAATTATATAAATTTGTTGTTCGGTACAGTATTAATATACCGGCAACTAAAGACCAGCCTATCACTTCTGCGACAAAGCGAGCAGGGGGCGGAGCCCCATAGTCTTGTATGTTTGATTGTTCATACTTACAAATGGATTTTCCACAGATTATTCGAGAATACGAGGGATACTATTTATATTTCCGGAATAGCAAATAATAACAAACATTTTGAAACGAAAATTGCATTATTGTATAATTTTCTTATTGATAATTTGCCATTGCAGTTTTTCCATTCCTCTTGAGATACCTCCAAAACATGGTTTTTAAACGCTTCAACTGTTTCTTCGGCGCTCGTAAATTGTTGACCACGCAGTTTACCTTTGATATTCTGGAGCAAGAAGAGGATGAGTCATCAATTCGATGTTTTGACTTCTCAAAAATTCACCTTTTTGACGATTTGTGAGAGATTGGTTTTTCGAAGATTTCCGGAAGGCGGAACAAGCGGAACAGTGACCCACTCGCTCGAAGAAACAGGCGGCCATTTGCTTCGCTGTGCTTCTGCCACAAACAACTTTGGTAAATATCTGGTCCATGCCGCAACTCTCAAAAAAAAAGAAAAAAAAACCTTAAAAAGAGGGCGATTTTAGATGAATTAAGGCGCATCAATTTTTTGGGGGTCTCCACTAGTTGTTTTTAAGTGAATTTTGAAGTTTTGATTAAAAATTAGCTTTTGCAAGGTGGTTTTGTGTTGTTTTTTTTTTTTTTTTTTGAATGAGCAGAAAAAAATAGAACTTAAAGAAAATAAGCAAATCTCTTTGGGAAAATGGTGGTCCTGAAAAGGACCGATTTTGTTTCAAGGCGTCCTCAATAAAAATGGAGATGTAATTATTGATAATTAATAACATTTTTGGAGACTAGCAACTAATGTTAAGAAAAAATGGGTTATAAACTGTACTCTTCAGGAAATGTGAGATAAAAGCGCCGCTGGCGAAAATTTAAAAACAAAAAAAACAAAATCGAGGGCGCATCTCATATTACTAACCAGAGCAGCATGAACATCTACATTTTTTTCCGCTACTCTATTTGGATCATAAAGCATCCCAATGGACATAAAAAGCTAATAAACCCTTTGCTTATAACTTTTGAAGGTCTTTAAGAACTGGAAATTGACCAAATATCCAATGTAGTGTTCCATTTTTCTTCCAAGATGTGGAATGGCGTCCTGCTTATTCACATTTTTGACATGATTCCGTTATAAAAAGTGTAGTGGTAAACGCCAAAAAAAGTCATGCGAGAGAAAACGTAGTGTTGGTAAACTTTCATTAGTGAAAACATGCTCAGAACAACCTATCAAAAGTTCACTTTTAATTAAAATTTGAAAATTCGCTTAAAAAATCTAATTGAGAACCCCTAAAAATTTTTCCACCTAATTTCATCTAAGCTCGTCCTCTTTCTAAGGTTTTTTCATACCCGTGGCCATTGAAAATGGTCAAAAAGGGTATAATGGTTTTGTGCAATGTATGTAACAGGCAGAAGGAAGCATCTCCGACCCTGATAAAGTACATATATTCTTGATCAGTATCAATAGCCGAGTCGATTGAGCCATGTCCGTCTATCTGTCCGTCTGCTTGAGTCAAAGGATCTCAGATCTCACTATAAGAGCTAGAGACTTGAAACTTGGTATGTAGGTTCCTGGATAGCGGGCGCAGATCAAGTTTTAAAATTTCGATCGGACCACTATATCATATAGCTGCCATAGGAACGATCAGTCCAAAATCAAGTTTTAGTATGAAAAACTTTTTTGTTGTTCAAGATATCTCAATCAAACTAATAGAATATGTATATGAGGTGGTCCCATACAACCTGACCAATCTTGGTTAAAATCGGGCTACTATATAATATAGCTGCCATAGGAAAGATCAGCCGCAAATCAAGCTTTAGTACGAAAAACTTTCTTGTTGTTTGAGATATCTCAGCCAAACTGAACAATATGCATGTGGGATAGTCCCATACATCCTGACCAAACTTGGTTAAAATTGGAACACTATATAATATAGCTGTAAAACTTTTTTGTTGCTTAAGATTTCTCATCCAAACTGAGACAATATGCATGAAGGATAGTCCCATACATTCTGATCAAACTTGGTTAAAATCGGTCTACTATATCATATAGCTGCCATAGGAACAATAAGTCCAAAATCAAGTTTTAGTATGAAAAACTTTTTTGTTGTTCAAGAGATCTCAATCAAACTAATAGAATATGCATATGAGGTGGTCCCGTACATCCTGACCAAACTTGGTTAAAATCGGGCTACTATATCATATAGCTGCCATAGGTAAGATCAGTCGCAAATCAAGTTTTAGTATGAAAAACTTTTTTGTTGCTTGAGAAATCTCAGCTTAACTGAGACAATATGCATGTAGGATAGTCCCATACATCCTGACCAAACTTGGATAAAATCGGTCTACTAGATCATATAGCTGCCATTGGAACGATCAGTCGAAAATCAAGTTTTGGTATGAAAAACTTGTTTGTTGCTTGAGATATCTCGCCAAACTGAGACAATATGCATGTAGGATGGTCCCATACATCCTGACCAATCTTGGTTAAAATCGGTCTTCTATATAATATAGCTGCCTTAGGAACGATCAGTCGAAAATCAAGTTTTGGTATGAAAAACTTTTTTGTTGCTTGAGATATGTCAGCCAAACTGAGACAATATGCATGTGCGATAGTCCCATACATCCTGACTAAACTTGATTAAAATCGAAACACTATGTGATATAGCTGCCATAGGAACGATTAGTCGAAAATCAAGTCTTAGTATGATAAACTTTATTGTTGTTTGAGGTATCTCAATCCTATTCTCTTCCTGACAAAGTTTGGTTGAAATCGGATTTCAAATAGCTGCCATAGGAACGAATTTTAAGATACAGTACGAAAATTATTGTTGTTTTTAGAGATAAGTCAACCAAACTCACTGATTCAGAATTTGTAATTTGGTTTAAATCGGTTCACTACATCACATAGATGTAATACGAACAATTAGTCAAAAAGGTACTGCCGCATCATCACACCTTCGGCATGCCTAACGTAGCGCACATACGTATGACCTATCGGAGAGCCAGGGAACAGGGTATTCTACAGTCAAGCACACTCGACTGTAGCCGAAGCCCCCTTGTTTTACTTTATTCTTGTGCATCGCGTTTTTCGCGCTCTCACGTGCTCAACGCGCTCTCATGCTTGGTGTGGGTCGCGGTGTTACGTTTTTGTACTGTGGTTAGAATCCGTTGTGCTTTCGGTTCGCCCTCGCGCTCGCCCTTTCTCTCGCTCTTTGTGTTTGTCTTTCGTTGCTCTTTGTTTTGTATGTACAAATTCAGCATCTTTAGTGATTAACCCTAGAGTGTCTCATATTTTTCTTTCAACTAACATTTAAAATTTTCTCTAATTTTGTATGTTTTCCTTTTGTATAATTTTATCTTATTTTTACTTATTTAATAATGGATGTCTATTATAATACGAGCAAACGTAAAGATGGGTTTTGTTTGCTGCTGGCTGTGTGATAATATTTCAAAAGAAAAATGTGCTGGCCTTAAAGGCCGAATTGTCGATCTAATTATGTCCAATTCCGGTTTAAAGTGGAAATCATGCAGGGATGTTGAAAGAGACATGATGGGATATATGAGGCAGACTAAGTGAGGTTTTGGGGATCTTTTCGGGCAGTTTAAAAAGCTGTCCGATAGCTTCTCAGCTTTGGATGCCAATTTTAAGGGCATGAAACTCTTAAATGAGTCTCCAAAGCGTAAAAAGGCCAATTTTAGGCTGTCTATTGGCCCAAATGAGCTTTCGGTTCCCCCATTTTCACCCACTTCCACTCCCACTTCCAACCCGTCTACTCATACGATTGTCAGTGGGGTTGATAAAGATGCATTGTCAATGGATGTTCCTTCTGATATTGCTGCATTATCAATGGATGTTCTTTCTGTTCCTTCTGACACCGAAGAATTTTCTGTTTCGGTGGTTGTCGGCGCTGTTCCACATGACAGCGTTGATACCACTACTACTACTACTAAAAAAACCCTTATAGTTGTTCCACCAAAAAAACAAATTTTTGTTTCTAGGCTGTCCCCTGATACCACATCTGAGGATGTCTGATGCCAAAATTACGGTGGAAAAATTCAATTTTTCATATCCTCGGAGATATCGTCGTTTAAAATAAGTGTTCCGGTCAATCATTTTAACAAAATTTGTTGTAAAGATTTTTGGCCCGATCACATATGTGTAAAGGAATACATTGTGAAAAAGAAAAATCGGACTCCGATTGTATTTCCTACTTCTTCATCTTTATCTGTTAGACCTTCTCAAGCTCGTTTGCGTTCTGATAGTTCAAAAAGCTAACATCCTCCCTCTCTCTGGACTATCAGAATGTTAGAGGGCTTCGTAGCAAACTTAGTAATCTTTATCTAAAAAGCCTGTCCTTTCATTCTAATGTTGTTGCATTTTCTGAAACATGGTTAAGGCCCGACATTCATAATTCAGAAATTTGTTCTAACAAATTCTCTATTTATAGAAAGGATCGTACCCCACGTATTGGTAGTGGTGTGCTTATTGCTATTGATGCTGATTTATTTTTGGAAGTAGTTGTAACTGATATACTGATATTAAATTTGTTGCTATCAAAATTAGTATCAGTGGCATTAATGTTTATATTACATTTTCTTATATTCCTCCTTCTTCAGACAACTCACTCTATTCTCAGCATGCTTCTGCTATTCAATCTGTTCTATCTATGCTCTCTGATCGTGATTTTCTTGTTGTTCTTGGTGATTTCAATATTGCCGGAAGACATTGGATTTCTTGGCGCGACTCAAACGTTCTGACTTCCACGACCCAACATGATTTTCTGGATAGTGTATTTGGAATATCATTGTGTCAGATCAATGATATCCCGAATTCATTAAACAGGATGCTTGATCTTGTTTTTGTTTTGGATCCCGCTTTTTTATCTGTCTCTCGTACTAATCCTATATCTTTTCCGAAGGACCACTGTCATCCGACTTTGGAGGTGTTGATGGATCTACCAGTCCGTATGGTTAGTTCATTTGGTAAGCCGACAAAGAATGTTCGTCAGTTTCGGAAAACCTATTTTTCCAGACTTTCACAGCTCTTATTACTGACTGACTGGTCCCGGCTGTACGGGTGCAGGGACTTGGACAGTGCAATATCGATTTTTTATTCAACTTTACACTCTTTACTTGATTTATGTGTTCTGTTGTGTGCTCCAAGCAGATCTAGCAATCCTGTTTGGTATACATGGGAATTGACTAACATGGAAAATAGGATATCTAGATTGTATAAGAAATTCAAGAAAACTGCTCTTTCTTGGATCTTTCTCGATATCCAATTTTTCTGTTCTGAATAACCACTGCTATGAAGATTACTTTAGAGGTTGCAAATTGCAGTTTCAAAGGGATCCTAAAAAGTTTTATTCATTTGTCAATTCGAAGATCATCAACACTTCCCTCTACCGTAATTTTTGAAAATAAGACCGTTGATTCTGATCAGGCTATGGCCGATTTATTTGCGGAATTTTTTCAAACAACATATAGCGTTCAAGTTGATCAATCAGGTTCGCCTTATCCCTATCGTGTAAATGCCTCTAATTGTATTTTTGGACCTTTATTCACTGAAGTTCGCTTTTAAATGATCTGAAGGCCGTAAAACCGGAGTTTTCACCGGGACTGGACGGAGTACCAGGATGTGTTTTTAGGTACTGCGCTGAAGGTTTTTTGAAATCACTGTATAACTTATTTAAGCTTTCTGTGGAGTTATGATCTTTCCCTATAATACGAAACGAATCATTTATTATTTCTTTTTGTAAAAAAGGAAACATGTCTGATGTCACTAACTATAGAGGTATATCTAAGTTGTCTGCTATTCCTAAATCTTTTGAGAAACTAATAACTTCTCAGCTGCAACATCTTTGTAGATCTATAATTTCACCATGCCAGCATGTGTTTGTGAAAAATAGATCTACTACCACTAATTTATTGGAATTCACCTCATTTGTTATATATGGTTTTCAAAATAAAATGAAAACTGATGTTATTTCCACTGATTTTAGTAAAGCTTTCGACTCCGTTAATCACCATATTTTATTGCATAAACTCCATCTTTAAGGTTTTCCAAATAACCTAACTCTTTGGATTGCAAGGTATTTAAATTTAAGAACCCATAAAGTCTACTTTAATGGTTTAGTATCTAAGCCTGTTCAAGTTTTTTCTGGTGTACCGCAAGGAAGTCATCTTGGTCCCTTGTTATTTACGCTCTTTATAAATGACCTGTCTTCAGTAATAAATCACTCTCGGGTTCTGATGTATGCCGATGACGTTAAACTATGTATGTCGGCCACTGACAATCTTCTCGGTGTCAGGTTTCAAAGTGATCTTGACAGTTTTCAGACATGGTGTAAAGTAAACTTATTAAATCTTAATTGTAGTAAATGTAAAGTTATGTCGTTTAGTAGGCGAACCAGGGGGTCCTTAATTATGTTCTTAATTGTAAACCGCTTGAACGTAAAATATCGATTACTGATTTGGGTATTCTTCTAGATCCAAAGCTGAAGTTTGTTGCTTCTATTGCCAATCGAGCCTTTTGCGTTTAAGGTTTCATAAAGCGTTAGTCGAAAGAATTTGACGATCCCTATATTACTAAATTGCTTTATACTTCAAATACTGAAAGTTAACTCCGTCCAGGATGCGTATCCACTGCCCGGGATGTCCGATGTTCTGTCTCAACAACCACTGGATGTGGTTTTGCAGCTGGCACAGGAGGAGACGTCGAATTGTGCGTAGATAGCTCCCCTCAGCAGACGGATCGTCGAAGCTCCAGACAGATCTCCCTATTTCGGCATCGAGGGAAACCAAGTGACCCGGCACCTTGGTCATCGACCTGAAAAGGTGGGCTACGTGCCCTAGAAGTCCTTCGCATCCGACCACCGATCCCGGGTGCTAGCCGAGTGCCATGACGATCCCACTCGAATCAACCAACGCTACTATTGGCCCGGCCTGTTCCGAGATGTGGCTAGATACGTCAAGTAATGCGAAAACTGACAAACGTTCGTACACACGGAAATACGACACTCCTCGTATTCTTTGACGCCGTGACCAAATGGGTCCAGCTATTCACATTGCGGAAAGTCACTTCTGTGCATCTAAAGCTCGAATTCTGGGAGAATATCCTTAGCCGATTCGAAGTCCCTCAGCGATTTGTCTGTGACAACGGTACATAGCTTACGAGCCGATCTTTCTATTCGTTCTACCTGATAGAGCAAGCCAACCGCACCATCAAGACGATGATGGCAGAGGAACACCAAAACACGTGGGATGAGCTTCTGTCGGAGATGATGCATGCACTGAACACCAACGTCTCGGATTCAGCAGGTTTCAGCCCAGCGTTCTTGGTTCAAGGCAGAGAACCACGCCTCCCTAGAGCCCTGTATGACGAGGTAACCGCCAGCATCGGACGAAAACCGACAGCGATCTCCTTCAGGAGATATTTCGTGTCCTCAAGGAAAACACCCAGCAAGCTATGATTTAGCAAGCAAAGCACTAGAGCTTGCGCCGTCGCAATTGGCATCCGGAATTATTTATTTATTTATTTATAATAGTTGGATAGAATTTAAATTAACACTAACTTATTTCTAAAGCGCTGACTGCAAGGGCTTTCGGCTTATAAGTGCACTACGTAGTTGGTTTAAATATTTATATATATTTATATATTTGCATATTTACATTTAATATAATTAACTTTTAGGTTAAATGAGGTGGTATGTGTTTATTTTTTTAAGAAATTCGATTATTTTGGAGATGTTTTCTGTGGTTGGGTTGTCGAGGATTGAGTAGTGTTATTGTGTAAACTTTGTGTGTCCTAGTCTGAGTCTAATTATTTTAATTTGGTTGCTGCGTGTGATACTCTTTTGATTTGTATGTTTTAGGTAAAGTATTATATGTGATAGGTTTGTGTTTAGTTAGGTACTATCTGTTGCAGAGATCTATGTTGTGTTTGATTTTTTGTGCTATTTCTAAGGAACTAGAACTTGCTAAGGCAAGGAATTTCTTTATGTCTGTTGTGTTAAGGTTGTTGAGTGTAATGTAGGTGCATATTGAATGTGGATTTTGCTGTAGTGTCGGCTAGCTCGTAGCCTTCAATGCCAAAGTGGCAAGGTATATAAAGGAGTTTTATTTTAGGGGCAGTTGGTAAGGAGGGTTCTAATTTTATGGGATATAAATTATTGTTGTTGATGTTGCAGATGGATTAAATCGATGAGAAAGAGTCGGAGCAAATGATGTATTTTTCTTTTATTTTTTGAAATAGTTTTATTGCATCAAGAATGGCTACAAATTCGAATGATAGGATGGATGAGTAGTGAGGTAGAATGCATTTTTTTAGGATTTCGTTTTCGGTGGTAATGTGGCTGTGTTGTTTTGCAAAGAGCCGTCTATGAATTTGAATGTGTGATTGTTGTATTTGTTTTTGAGTTCTAGAAATTGTTGTCTGTATGTGCTTGGTGGTGTGTTGGATTTTAAAAATTTTTGTAGTGTAGTGTTGATAAGAAAAGGGGTATTTAGCCATTGGGGGGTGATTGTTTTGTTTGGAAGTGGGAGGTAGGGAATGTTGTGTTCTTTGCATGATATAATGATTTTTTCTAGTGTTGGCGTTAATATGCTTATTTTTTTGCTCCCGTTTTTTTAAATGTATTTGTGAAGTGGTAAGTTTGAACTGTGTAGTAGTGTTTTGTTGGTTTTGGTTGTGGCAAGGTCTCTTTTTTTTTATATAGTGGGTATGGTTGATTCAAAAAGCAAGTTGGTTATAGGGCTTAAGCGTGGTTATCCAAGGGATATGCGAATGGCGGCGTTAAATAAGGATTTAAGTTTATTGAGAGTTGATTTAGGGGAATGGCCGTAGATAAAAAGTGCGTAATCTATTTTTGATATTAGAGTTGATTTAGTAACATTTATAAGTGTGTGTGTGTTGCAATTTACTTTAGGGCTTGATAGGCAATTAATGACTTTAAGCTTTTTGTTTATGGCTGGTTGAATTTGTTTTATGTGTGAGTCTCATCTGTATTTATTGTTTTTTGTTAATCGTAAGATTTTTAGGCTGGGGACAGAGGGAATCGGGGTATTATTCCATGATATGTTGGAGGTGCAGTTCTGCATTCGACAAATGTGGAGGTAATGGCATTTTTGTAGGGATAGTGATGCTCCTGAATATGGGCACCATTCATAAATGATAGAGAAGAGGTTGTCTAGATTGTATGTTTGGTTTTTTTTTATATTGAGGGAAATAATTAGGAAAAAATCGTCGGCGCTGAATTGTATTTCTTTTTGTAGGCTGATGATGTATGAGAGTCTGTTGTAGGCAATTAAGAAAATAATGACCGATATTGGTGATACTTTGGGGATACCGCTGTAGAGTGAATATGGGCAGCTTATTATATTTTTTACTTTTTTTCTTATTTTCCTGTTCGACATAAAGTTTTTGATGAAGTTTGTGATTTTTGGTCCATCTTGCCTGCTGGTTAGCTGGTAAATTATGGTGTGCACTCCGACTCTGTCGAAACCTTTGAGAAGTCAAGGGCAATGATTGAGGTATGCTTTTTGGTTCTCAACGACCAGGTTATCAGGTGGTCTGCAAGTAGCAGACCGTCTGAAACCGATTTTCCGTGGTTAAAGCCTGATTGGTTGGGATGGATGAGGCTATTTTGTGTTACAAAGCACCATTGGACTTTGGCTTTTATTTTTTCTAATGTTTTGGATAGGAAGCAGTTAAGTGAGATTGGTCTATGTATAGTTGGTTATTACATTTTGTTTGAATTTTGCTTTAGTATAAGGATGACTAGTTATTTTTTTTAGTTATTTTGGACGTTGATGTACTAAAAGAGCAGTACACTCAAGTGTCCCAAACGACACCAAGCACGGGCTTTTTGACGCGCGGACAAACAGACAAAGACAGTTAAACATAGTACTAAAACTAGTTTGAAATACAAAAACATTAAACATTAAATTAACTACAATCTAGCTAAATGCGAAATTATTAAAGCGTTAAGAGAAGGAATGGAAGAATTATTTGCTATAATATGGGACAGATTGTTATAATTAGAGCATAGAACTCTGAAAGGGTTATGGATAGCATAGTTAGTACTACAGGAGTGAAGAGAAAGAGGAACAAAATTTCTAAAAGTTCTGATCGGGACAGTAAAATTAATTTGGCTAATTAATTCAGACGAATCAATTTCACCATTAATTAGTTTATGTAGAAAGACTACACCAAGCATTATTCTTCAATCAGAAAGAGAGGAGAGATTTAACAATAGAAGTCAACTTCTGTAAGGAGGCAAGCCAATGTTAGTATTCCAGTTAAGACCTCGGAGGGCGAAGATCAGAAATGGTTTATGTACCGATTCTATTCTGTCCTGATGAATCTTATATTGGGGATTCCATATACAAGACCCATATTCCAGAATAGGTCGAACAAGTGAAGTACAAAGCAACTTGATAATATAGGGATCGTCAAATTCTTTCGACCAACGCTTTATGAAACCCAAAACGCCAAAGGCTCGATTGGCAATAGAAGCAACATGCTTGTCAAACTTCAGCTTTGGATCTAGAAGAATACCCAAACCAGTAACCGACAGTATACGTTCAAGCGGCTTACAATTTAGAACATAATAAATTAAAAAGGGGGTTCGTCTACTAAACGACATAACTTTACATTTACTACAATTAAGATTTAATAAGTTTACTTTACACCATGTCTGAAAACTGTCAAGATCACTTTGAAACCTGACACCGAGAAGATTGTCAGTGGCCGACATACATAGTTTAACGTCATCGGCATACATCAGAACCCGAGAGTGATTTATTACTGAAGACAGGTCATTTATAAAGAGCGTAAATAACAAGGGGCCAAGATGACTTCCTTGCGGTACACCAGAAAAAACTTGAACAGGCTTAGATACTAAACCATTAAAGTAGACTTTATGGGTTCTTAAATTTAAATACCTTGCAATCCAAAGAGTTAGGTTATTTGGAAAACCTTAAAGATGGAGTTTATGCAATAAAATATGGTGATTAACGGAGTCGAAAGCTTTACTAAAATCAGTGGAAATAACATCAGTTTTCATTTTATTTTGAAAACCATATATAACAAATGAGGTGAATTCCAATAAGTTAGTGGTAGTAGATCTATTTTTTACAAACCCATGCTGGCAGGGTGAAATTATAGATCTACAAAGATGTTGCAGCTAAGAAGTTATTAGTTTCTCAAAAGTTTAAGGAATAGCAGACATTTTAGATATATATAGTTGGTGACATCAGACTTGTTTCCTTTTTCAAGTAAAAGAATAATAAATGATTCGTTCCATATTCTAGGGAAAGAGCATAACTCCACAGAAAGTTTAAATAAGTAATACAGTGGTTTCAAAAGACCTTGAACCCAGTACCTAAAAACAGATCCTGGTACTCCGTCCGGTCCCGGTGAAAACTCCGGTTTTACGGCCTTTAGATCATTTAAAAGCGAGCTTTCAGTGATTAAAGGTCCAAAAATACAATCAGAGGCATTTACACGATAGGGATAAGGCGAACCCGATTGATCAACTTGAACGCTATATGTTGTTTAAAAAAATTCCGCAAATAAATCGGCCATAGCCTGATCAGAATCAGCGGTCTTATTTTCAAAAAACACGGTAGATGGAAGTGTTGATGATCTTCGCTTAGAATTGACAAATGAATAAAACTTTTTAGGATCTTTTTGAAACTGCAATTTGCAACCTCTAACCTTAGAGATAGCAGTGGTTATTCAGAACAGAAAAATTGGATATCGAGAAAGATCCAAGACAGAGCCGTTTTCTGGTATTTCTTAGACAATCTTGATATCCTATTTTCCATGTTAGTCAATTCCCTTTTATACCAAACAGGATTGCTAGATCTGCTTGGAGCACACAACGGGGTACGATCCTTTCTATAAATACGGAATTTGTTAGAAAGAATTTCAGAATTATGAATGTCGGGCCTTAACCATGTTTCAGAAAAGGCAACAACATTAAAATGAAAGGACAGGCTATTTAGATAAAGATTACTAAGTTTGCTACGAAGCCCTCTAACATTCTGATAGCCCAGTGAGAGGGAGGATGTTAGTTTTTTGAACTATCAGAACGCAAACGAGCTGGAGAAGGTCTTACAGATATAGATGAATAAGTATGCAATATAATCGGAGTCCGATTTTTCTTTTTCACAATGTATTCATTTACACATATGTGATCGGGCCAGAAAACTTTACAAATTTTGTTAAAATGATTGACCGGAACACTTATTTTAAACGACGATGTCTCCCGAGGATATGAAAAATTGAATTTTTCCACCGTAATTTTGGCATCAGACATCCTCAGATGTGGTATCAGGGGACAGCCTAGAAACAAAAATTTGTTTTTTTGGTGGAACACCTATAAGGGTTTTTTTAGTAGTAGTAGTAGTGGTATCAACGCTGTCATGTGGAACAGCGCCGACAACCACCGAAACAGAAAATTCTTCGGTGTCAGAAGGAACAGAAAGAACATCCATTGATAATGCAGCAATATCAGAAGGAACATCCATTGACAATGCATCTTTATCAACCCCACTGACAATCGTATGAGTAGACGGGTTGGAAAGATTTAAAGACGGCTGGAGCGGATGAAGTGGGTGAAAATGGGGGAACCGAAAGCTCATTTGGGCCAATAGACAGCCTAAAATTGGCCTTTTTACGCTTTGGAGACTCATTTAAGAGTTTCATGCCCTTAAAATTGGCATCCAAAGCTGAGAAGCTATCGGACAGCTTTTTAAACTGCCCGAAAAGATCCCCAAAGCCTCTCTTATTGTGCCTCATAAATCCCATCATGTGCCTTTCAACGTCCCTCCATGATTCACATGTCCACTTTTAGCCCGAATTGGACTGAATTAGGTCGACAATTCGGCCGTTAAGGCACATTTTTCATGTGAAATATTACCACACAGCCAGCAGCAAACAAATCCCATCTTAACGTTTGCTCGTACCTGGCTAGTTTTATTATAACAGACATCCATTTGTAAATAAATACAAATTAAGATAAAATAAAACGAAAGGAAAAAAAAATAAAAAATCAGAGGAAAATTTTAAAAATTTGTTATTCGATATTCTGTTAAGGCCAGAAGTTGTTCCTTTACGGGAGTGTAATGCAACTAGTAGTTCTATTTGTGTAATATCTGATTCTATTGTTTGTGCTGTCGAACAGGGTATGTAGATAGTGGTTTTATCTGAGTATTTGATGGTAGTGAAGTTTTGATTAAAGTTTTCGTCTTTGGAGTGATCCAACCAGTGTTGAGCAAAAAAATTAGCTATGAGGGTTGTTTCTGTCGTAAGCAGGTTGTTGGATGTATCTGTGATTCCTTGTATGGTTTTAGTGGAATTAAGTCCGCAGAGACGTCGGATGCTTACCCAGATTTTGTCTGAGGGGGTATTGAGTGCGATTTTGGACGTGAAATCTGTCAAAGCTTTAGTTTTTGATAATTTTAGCTTTCTCCGGAGGAGTGCGTTAGGTCGTTTGTATTTTAGGAGATTTTCGGTGTTGTTGAATCGTTTGAAGTTCTGCTAGGCTTTTGAATTTATTTATCAAATGTTCGGTCAGAGTCTTATTCCACCAGGGGATGTTTTTGCTGTAGCGTTGTGGGGTTGTCTGTGCTATAATGTGATATTCGGCTTGTATAATTCTTTGATTTAGAATTGCGGCTTCTTTATTGATGCTAGTGCTTTTGGGTATAAGTTCGCTTATATCATTGGTTAATTTTGTAAATAGTGGCGAGAAAAGTTTTTTGTTTGTGACTGTGGGAACAAGGGTATTAGTATTGGAAAGTGATCGCTCCATGAAAGTAATCGACTATTTTCCAGTCAGTGATGGGGGTGAGTCGGGGGGAGCATAACTAATGGTCTATGTGGGTGAATGTATTGTGAGTAGAAAAGTGTGTTGCGGAGCTGTCATTGAGTATAGTGAGGTTGGCGTTTTGGAAAAATAAAGCTAGGATTCTGCCTCTTCTATTGTCCTGGGGTGATCCCCAGCTGTGATGCCATCTGTTGAAGTCGCCTAGGATAATTTGGTTGGTGTTGTGCGTTTTAAAGTGGTCGTTTAAGCATTTAAGTGAAAAAGATTCGTTGGGAGGGATGTATGTTGAAAGGATGTTAATTTGGATGGTTTGATTGAGAATGTTGTATGGATTTGTGGACTAATATGGCTACGCCACCAAATCGGTTGGAGGCTGTATTGCTATAAATTTGGTAATTTATTGAGACGGGGGTGGGGGTATTTGTGTTGTAATCGTGAGATTCTTGGAGACATATGATCTGTGGTGAGTATTTTCTTATTATAATTAAGAGTTAAATGTAGTTGTTTGTGTATCCTTTAATGTTCCATTGTATTATTTTAAGCTTTGCTATAGTTATAAGTTTTAATGTTTTAAATTGAATATTTGGTATTAGTTTTAAGTTTAAGCTAAAGTTGAGTATAGAGTTTTTGTTTTAGATGGATTCACTGTCTCTGTTGTTTGTGTGTTGGTTCTTGTCTGGGGGTTTGGTTTTTGTTTTGGGGTGTTCAAAGTTAGTAGATAGAGGATTACATTTATCTTTAGCAAATGTTCCTAGTTTTAGATTTTCGGAGGGCTGAGATGTATATGATTTGTTTTCCATATTGGAAAGGTTATCTGTTTCCTTGTCTTCTTTTACGATATGGTTTTGTTGATGCTTTTTTGTTGCGCTGCTGATTCGGTTGATCGTGATGTGGTTGATTGTGTAGTGGATTCGTTATGATTATGGGGTGCAACTGTTTCAGCGTAGGTGTTTCTCAACTGCTGATTGAGTCTATTCTAGTGCGATTTTGTGATCAACTTTTTCAGTTGTTTTTATTGCGGTTAATTCTTGTTGCTTGAGGAATGTGGGACATTTGCGGTCGATTGGGCCATGTTGGTAGTCAACTTCAGGGTTATTTTTGTAGTTTAAGCAGTTGCATGCAAATGTACTAAGTTTCTGTCGCAACGTTAGTTGCAACCGTGAATCTTAATGTTTCGCATGCGGGCCAATCCCTAAGTAAAGCACTCGAGTTGATGTTAAGAACTGACCTCGATTATTGAATTGTATGCGTTTTTATAAGTCTATCTTATGTACTAATAAACAGAGTTAGATATAGTATTAAGGTATTCCTGACTTCATCCTACTTATTGTATTGTCTTATGTACTAATTTAGATAGAGTCGACAGTAGCTGCTAGATTATATTAAGTTCTTTTTACTCATTGTTTAGTCAGATCTTGTCTTAAGTATTATTTATCTGACACATATGTTTTACTCCTTTTTACTCCTTGTGCTCCACATTCTTATCTACTTCAGCATGCATGCAGGCTCGCGTATGTTATCTTGATCTGAGCGCCGGGATTTCGACCCGTGTGGTAATTCTATGCCGTCGTGACCCTTTTGTGTCACATGAGTGTTGCACATGTAGTGCGCATTCCGAGGGACGATCGAAAAGTATGTTCATTTATGAACAGCAGCTCTGCGTGATTTTGAAGAGTTCTCCTGCGTCTGTGTGCTTTCCTTCTGGGCAGTCTTTGCATGTTTTTCTAACAGATGGTGGCAGGATGACCAAAGCGAAGACAATTTTTGCAACGCAATGGAAGGGGGATATAAGGTCGAGCTCGGACGGTTTCGTAGCCAGTGTGAATTGATTCGGGTAGTTTGTGTGTTGCAAATGTTATTGTAATAAGTCCAGTTTGTGTGACTGTGTCATCTTTTAGGTTTGTGTTGTTTGGTTGCTTTTTTAAAATTTTTCTTACTTCAGTTACGTTCTATGCTTTTAATTCTTGTAGGATTTCGTTTTCAGATATGTTACGTAGTACGTTGCAGTATATTACAGCTTTAGAAGAGTTTAGTGTTTTGTTGCGGTAATGTCTATGTATGTCATATTGGTAAGTCTGAGTAGTTTTATCGCTTGCAGTTTGGTTTTAGTTTTGATAAGGAGCGAGCTGTCTCCCTTTTTATACCCTGTGCTCATTGAAAATGGTCAAAAAGGGTATAATGGTTTTGTGCAATGTATGTAACAGGCAGAAGGAAGCATCTCCGACCCTTTAAAGTATATATATTCTTCATCAGCATCAATAGCCGAGTCGTTTGAGCCATGTCCGTCTGTCTGTCCGTCTGTCCGCCTGTCCGTCCGTCTGTTTGAGTCAAAGGATCTCAGAAGCTATAAAAGCTAGAGACTTCAAACTTGGTATTTAGGTTCCTGGATAGCGGGCGCAGATCAAGTTTGTTTTAAAATTTGGGTCGGACCCCTATATCATATAGCTGCCTTAGGAACGATCAGTCGAAAATCAAGTTTTAGTATGAAAAACTTTTTTGTTGTCTAAAATATTTCGACCAAACTAGCAGTATATGCATTTGGGATGGTCCTATACATCCTGATCAAATCTGGTTGAAATCGGACCATAGGAACGATCAGCCCAAAATCAAGTTTTAGTATGAAAATCTTTTTTGTTTGAACTATCACGACCAAACAGACAGGATATGCATTTGGGATGGACCTATACATCCTGAACAAACTTGGTTAAAATCGGTCTACTATATAATATAGCTGCCATATGAAGGATCAGTCGAAAATCAAGTTTTGGTATGAAAAACTTTTTTGTTGCTTGAGATATGTCAGCCAAACTGAAACAATATGCATGTGGGATAGTCCCATACATCCTAACTAAACTTGGTTATAATCGAAACACTATGTGATATAGCTGCCATAGGAACGATTATTCGAAAATCAAGTTTTAGTATGATACAATTTTTTGTTGTTTGAGGTATCACAATCCTATTCTCTTCCTGACCAAGTTTGGTTGAAATCGGATTTCAAATAGCTGCCATAGGAACGAATTTTAAGATACAGTACGAAAATTATTGTTGTTTTTAGAGATAAGTCAACCAAACTCACTGATTCAGAATTTGTAATTTGGTTTAAATCGGTTCACTAGATCACATAGATGTAATACGAACAATTAGTCAAAAAGTTAATGCCGCATCATCATCATCGAGCACTCTCGACTGTAGCCGGAGCCCCCTTGTTTTTATAACAAATGGTGATACCTTTTCGAACGATTCGTTGTCATTTCGTTTTAAGACAATATATTTCGGTTCGTTTAGATGTGCGTAGTTGGTTTCTCTGATGAATTCGCTTATATCAGGCGGTTCGTGCATGGTTGTTGTTTTTGGGCTCGAGCTCGTGTTGTGTTGTGTGTTTGTTTTTCGTTTTTTTTTTTGTGTTTCATATTTGTTTGTCGCGAGTTGGCTGATAAGCTTTTGCGTTTGCGTAGCGGGGTTCTGTGATATTGCAGCACGTCTTATTTCCAGAGAGGTCGAGATGATACTGGCTTCCGGAATTACAATGTCTCGTCTTCGTCAAGCACCACTTTCTGTTTAAGGCCGTAGAAGGAAGCTTATATCACCGAACGGAGTGCGCCTGTAACAAGTGGGTTGGCCGGACACATTCCTGCCGTAGTATTTGCAGCCGTGTAGCATGCGCAACAACCACGCCAAATACGAGGAAGTTCCTAGTTGAGGCCGAGTTATCTTTCTTAAAAATAACTTACGCCGGAAGAACGACCATCACGTTCCGTCTCCCGAAGTAAAGAAGCGTGTGACGCAGCACTCTGCTGACTTCACAAATTTATATTACTAAGCATGTATAAAAATTTGTTATTAAATTTACTATGAATTATTATTTTTTTTGGCACGAAACCGAAATTTGTTATTAAACGATCGATACGATCAAAGTAATCCCAGCTGTTCTGTTAAGTTTCATAGGCATTTTATATCACCAATACACAGCTCTTCCGTGACGAAAAAGGATCCGTTGGCCACACTGGAGTGACAAGAGGGATTAATTGGCAATACTGGGAAGACGAGAAGGATCCATTGACAACACTGGAGTGAAAAAGGGATCAATTGGAAGAGCTGGCTCAACAAACGGATCCTTTGGCAATACTGACATGACGGAAAGGATCCATTGGCAACGCGGGCATGGAAATATGGGATCAGTTGGCAACATGGTCGGCAAGAGTTGACGATCAGTTGGCAACACTCTAAGCGTCCCTTTTTCTGGCACGCTTCGAACGAGCTGACGTGATTGGGAATCAGCAGATAACAGAAACTAACCCCCAAAGAATCAAAAAGTGCGCATGGCAGCGACAATAAGATCGAGAAGTCCAACAACCATTATAACCACAACAGCAGCAGCGCAACGGTGCTTACGTGTGCTTATGTGTTGGCCATAGCAGCCCCGAAACTACGTTCGCGTCAACAAAAACAACAGCGCGATGACATCTACATCTACGTGGGCGTATGAGCGTTGGACGCGGTAGATAAGTTTAGTTAAGCGCGCTTGTGTGCACGTGTGCTTGCCCGTAGCCACAAGAGCAATATCAACCAGAACACGACGACGCCTAGTCTGGCGTGTGCGTATGTGCCGGAGTAGTCGTTTCAACAGCAATATCAACAGCGCAACAGCGCCTGTCACCACGTGTGCGTGTGGGCTGCGGCGACGAAAATCTACCGAAACTGCAAGCAAGAGCGACAGCTACTACGCATCGGCACCTGCCCTAACGCGTGCGTACATCATGGAACAGCGAACCCGAAATTTATTTTTATCACGTCCAGGAGCATTTTGGCCTTAGGCCGCCTTTCTTCCTTGTTTTCGGGGCGGGGAACAGCGGAATGGTATTTCCGCAGAGATGCGATCATGAACATAGGAGGTACGAGTACAATCACTGCGGACGGCAGTCCGCGCTAGTGACGAAAGCAACACGAAGGGTGCGAAAGGCGACTAGAAGTATATACAGGAAGAATAAAAAATTCGCTATGACTGTCTGATAAGGTCGAGCTATATACTGATCGAAAGGTACAGCTCAAACTAACTGTTGAGCCAATGAGCTTTTTTATTAGCTATGATTAGCTACATTTTTTATTATCTATATTTAGCCACGCACGGCAGTTTAATTAATATTAATAAAGGTTCTTAGAAGGTAGGTACGAAGTTGCCGCTTCTGATGGGGATTCTAATTGTTTTTAAACTGGCCACAAGCTCGGATTAGCAAGTGCCAAGCAATAAAAATTATGTTGATAAGTGACAGATTGACTGACGACAGTAGAAAGCGAATCGAAACTAAAATGCGAGTGCGCCGAAGCAAAAGGCTATGGGCATGAGCGAATGTGCGATTACAGCGATTACAACGACAATGATAATAGATAACAAAAGAGAATATGTATGCAAATGTAACAGTTTTAAGAGAGAATACTATGTTATCTACTTAGAGTTAATCAGCTGGGCCGCCGACTCTTCGCTGAGTAACCAAACATTCTCCCCCTGTTGGAAGACGGGGGATTCCAACATCATCCTCCTTAGGTAGGATGCACAGCCTTCGCACAGCACGCTTCGTTGTTCCATTGGCAGTCTTGAGAACGGCAATTCGTGTGATCCAACTACTCGATATTTGGGAAGATCTGCCATGATGTGTTCAGCAAAGTGAGGCTTGGCGCGAAAGCAAATTATACATTTGCTCACAGCAGCAAAAACTGTCTTGCGGCCACCAATTGGCCAGTACTGGAGCCGAATGTGAGCAAGTAGAGAGCGAGGTCAAAAGTGTAAGGTACGACGATGAAATCGATTATCATGGCCCGCGTCACTGGATGCTGCCTTACCAGTATTACTTCATACTGAGCCACAAACCTTAATGCTGAATTCTTCGTCCGCCGACACGAATGAGTCCAAAATCATCGATGAAGGGTGCAAGGGAAGCCAGTCAGCTAGAAGCCCTTACTTGGAGTCCTTGTTTTAGCCGTTGGTAGTCATTCTGTAAATGCGGACGAGCAACTGTGTTCCAGATTGCAAACAAGATTCTGGCCACTCGATTTCTAGAAATGCAGGTCCATGAACCCAAAGCGATGATTCAATCAGCTCACTTGGCAGTGCTCCTCTCGACAAAGTGTCAGCAGGATTGACTGTAGTAGGTACATAACGCCATTCCATTCCACTTATGAGATCTTGAATAAGAGAGATTCGATTAGAAGTGATTATTTGAAATCGAGATGATGAGTCAGACCAGCAATAAAAGTTACATTAAAATATGTTTATTTGACGAAGCTCTCGCATGAGCAGGGCGAGCAGCACTGCTCCACACAATTCCAATTTGCCCACTGTTAGCGTCTTTAACGGACCCATCCGTGACTAGGCGAGAAAGGAAGATGAGCTGTGCTCTTTCCTTCCGCCATTGAAACAATATAAATTCAGCCTCCAAAGGCATCAATAGAAGCGTCACAAAATCCATGAATCCACTGCAGTCTTTCTACAAGTCGTAGAAATCGTAATTGCTGAGTACGCCCCAGATCAGCTGATAAGATGAGCCAAAATGAGTTGAGCGATGAGGGAAGACTTTCATCCCAATCCAACTTTTCTCTCCAGAGCTGCTGCAGGAAGATTTTGGATTTTGTAAATGCCGGGCAAATAAGACCGAGAGGGTCATAGAAACGAGCAATTGTTGACAGAACAGCAATTGTTCGATTCGATTGGAAACGCGGATTTCTAGTCAAATGCAAGTTGCTGCATGGATCGAACGGAAAGAAATGATGTGGGCTTCGTGCCGACCCAGAGTCTAGCAGAGCGCGGCATGGAATCCATTGCCCAGAGCGATATCTCACATTGACTATTGCAGTGGTAAGAAAAACGAAGTCAGAGCACGAATTCTGAGCCAACAGAGAAGTGGAATTCAAAGAAAAAGAGCTGCTAGAAGATTGGACAGTTTCCGATGAAGTGACTTGCGATTGGGGCATAGTAGACTTCTGGCTTAGATGCAAAGGGCTATGATGCTTAATGCCACATGATCGGCAGGTGCCCGAGTTACAATTTCGCAGTTGATGTCCCTTCTTGAGGCAGTTCAAACTTAAGGCCAATCTCTTAGCTTCTTTTAATCGAAGTTGAGGCGATAAGGTAAAAAATTGAGGGCAGGTGTAAATCTGGTGATTTGTTGCGTTGCAACAGATACAAGCATTGATCAATGTGTTAGTGGCAATTAGCGAACTTCTATTATGGTTAGGTTTGTTGTTCTTTCCCACCTGAGAGCCGACTGCGTATGTTGCAGCGGAACGCTCATCAAATTCCAATATGAGACATTGGTTTTCCAAAAACGCAGTAAATTGTCCGCATGATGGGATCTCGTCCGCTGATGCTGATTCCTCCCACTAAGCTTTCGTCGCACTGTCCTTTTTGCTCCTTGTTTCCCAGGGACTGCAACGAACGAATATTTGCTTTAACGATATCCGACATCTTACGCAGCTTGAAGACCCAGAATTTTGACGATATTTGCCAGAAAAGTTGAAAGTCTTTTATTAAATCGTTTCCTAGTTATCACTAGTAATTTCCAAAGATCGAATGGCGTCCAGAGCGGATCCTTCCAAGCAAGTCATAAGGTGCTGAAGCCTTTCGATTTCAGTTAAATCCGGATCCTGGTCGATAATAGTTGAGAACAAAGAAAAGAAAATTGCATGCTCAGTGTAGCCTCTCTGGCAACTTGAGTTCTGGTACATTTGACCTTTTCTGATAAATGATTGTTGTCGAGCCTTCGACAAATGGTCCTCGCTTCATGGTACTTGTAGAGCACGGTTCAATTGATACTGTAGCGAGCCTAATTGTTTCGGCCGGGCTAACTCGGTCGGTTCTGTAGATTCGTGCAACAACTTTATAAGTTGCAGCCTTGCGAATAAATAAGAACGCAGATAATTCAATTTCAATAGTTTATTGGCGGCTCCTGGTCGACTCTTAAATTCAGTTGTAGTGCGTAATGGTATTCCTGATTGTAGTTCTATGTGATCTGGTAGGGATTCTTCCTTCTTGGGTCGTCTCTGCTCCTAGTTTGTTTGCTCCTGGACGCGATAGGGGCGTCTAGGGCTGCCTCCAAAATGACCCTTGGACTGATCCTGCTTCCGCGAGGATTGCCGAGTTGAATCTTGATTCCGCAAAAACGTCTTCCCCCTGAGCGCGCGTTAGCAACGATCACTAATCTAGTCCTGCTGCCGCGAGGATTGAATACCTAGGTCCGCTATCCGCCGGATAATTATTACCGATCCTGCACCGGCAAGGACACTCCGCTTGTACGACTCACTACCGCAAGTCAGGTTTAATCCTGGGAGAATCGAGGATGAATTAACACGGATTGATGCCGCCGATCCTGCCTCGGCGAGGATAATTATTCCCGATCCTGCACCCTGCGAGGACACTCCGTTTGTTCGACTCACTACCGCAAGTCAGATTTAGTCCTGCGAGATGCAAGGACGACTTAATCCTAAGTCCTGTGCAAAAAGGATTGATGATTGGATCCTGTGGCGACAAGGATCGATACTAGATCCTGTGACGACAAGGATTGATGGTTGACTCTGTGACTACAGAGTTGCGCGTTATCCTTGTGACTCCAAGGATTGATGACTAGATCCTGTGGCGACAAGGATCGATGTTAGATCCTGTGACGACAAGGATTGCTGGGTGACTTTATGACTACAAAGTTGATGATTTACTCTAGTGACTCCAAGAATTGATGACTTGGTCCTGTGCTACAAGAACTGGTGGCTTGATTCGCTGGTCCTCGAATGCCCGTGCCGGCGCCTTGCATGCCCTTTTATAGCCCTAGCTCACTTAACTACGCTTTGCTCCCTGCTCAGTTAACTATGTTTTGCTCATTCATTATTAGCTGCTCGCGTTTGTTGTTAGCTTAACGACGACTGTGCACTCGTTTGTCGGCGAGTGCGACTGTTGTTCTAAAGCCGCTCTCGGCGTTCGAGTGCCTGCCTTCTCGCTCGTTAGCGGCTCAGCCCATGGGTGTAGCTGAAATTAGTAATGAATGTGGGGAACAATTGCTGAAATTGGACTTTAGTTGTGGGAAACAATCTGTTCCTCACAGTGCTTGACGGCTCCTCCTCAGAATCCGAGATCACCCGAATGGTTGGCGTCAATCATCGTGGGGGTGGCCTCATTGGTTTCGCCTCTCCTGCCGGCCATGCGAACGAGAAGGCGAGAAGGTACATATAGGTGCATTTACACTTTTATGTACTGGGCTCAGGGCCGACTCGAACCCTGGACTCCCGTTTTGCGGCGGGCGACTCTACATAGAGCGCCAAGTCCGGCGGCAAATTAGCAGTGTTCAAAGGTCACCAGCATGTGATGTATCTATTCCTTGCCAGCTGGATCGCCGTTATCTCGCCGCATTCCAGTGGAATGTGCACAGTGGGCCACGTTGTATTTCCGCGTCGTGAAAATATTTCCGGCGTTTACATTTGTTGCTCCTTGTATGTGTATCCACCATATGTATGTTATGTTCACCGTATGTAAGTATATATTCCAGCTATGCCTGTATGTATATATATTTATGTATTTATATATAAGTTAAGTATTTCCGTTATCCCATGATAACGAAAATACCTCGTTCTGCATTCCATGACGGCGGAACTCAGTAAGATTAAACATTACCTAAACATTGCTGTGGAATAGTAGTTATTCCTCAATCCCATAGAAGTCCCACGGACAAGTCGCAATCAGTTGAAATCGTTATAATTATTTTATTCAAGTAATTTGCTTAATGAAGTAGTTAATTTGGTGTTTCGATACTGCTCTCAAAGCCGGTCGGATTCTCTCTGCCAGTTGTCCGCTGGCCTCTTCCTCAGCATACCTCGTTGTTCAAGTAGAGGTCGGCTTCGACGTCGGTGTCGACGTCCGTATTGCAGAGAGTGCAATTTGACCGCCTCACGTTCTTGTTGTTTCGCCGCGTTGTCGTTGCCATGCACTCCATAGCTGATCGCAAGTTTTGGGTCGTTGCTGGCCCCGAACTTGCTGATGTTGTGCAACAGCGGATATGGTGACCGCTGCCTCAGCGTAGCCGCTGCTTCAGCGAGTCAACGGCACTTAGAATGCTGACTCGGCGCGGGGAATGCCGAGGGAAGTAGAACGTTGGGCTGTAAGCGGACACCGCGACAGCGACTGGAATGTGCAGCTCATCGCAGGGGCGACGAGAGTCAAGGGGGAATATCTGCACGGTTAACTCTTCCCCCTTCAAAGATCTGCGTTCCGCAGATCAAGGGCCTTTCGGGGGGGGCTTAGCTGGTGGGCGGTGCCTCCAGTTCGTCTATGCCTTGATGTAACGGAATCCCTTTCGTAGAAGTTGTTTTTCTCCGCACGACATACAGTAGAGCGGCTACAATGAGGCCCATCGCTGCTTCTGTTATAATTGAAAATAAAAAGTTATTGGATATGGTTGATAATCTTTTTAAATTTTGAGGGCTGAAATCATGCACGTAATTAAGTGAAAGCTTGTATCCCGCGGCGGTGACGTTGGTTAAAACGGCAGGCATGGCCATCACATGTGTAGACGAGTAACTGCTGTAGGATATGTTTCCAATATTAACGGTTTCGTTCTCGAATTGGACTATAAACGACCCCGATAGGTGATGGCTCCCTGAATCCGCCAAGATCGTACCGTTGAAGTTTGTGAGAAGTAAAGTGCCGTCGTCTACTAATTCAACCACGCCTTGTTCGTTTCGGAGGTAGTCACAGAAAGCGTGGCCTCCTTTCAGTAGCCTCCTTTCAGAATGCAGCTGTTTTCGTCTAATTTCTTCAAGCTCTTCTCCTGGCATACGGTGGTGTTTCCAATCGAGAGGCAGTTTCCCAGCACTGCATACGTTTCCTGAGGGTCCATCGCCAATTTGTTATTTTCCAATACAACCTGCTTTTCGGCGGTGATTGTAGGGTACAGGAGCATTAGTCGGTATTTTCTGTCCACAACCTTGGGCAGCGATAGGACGTATGGTAGAGAAGTTCCGTTGGTCAGTATTGACGGCTCAGAAAATTCCACTGCCTCCACCACATTTTGGTATGGTAGGCTCTGGGTTTCTGTTAGCAATGTCTCTACTTCTTTATGATCCAGTAGGTTCGTGTTGACGACTCCCGTCTTCGCCAGTTGGCAAGCCCTCGTGATTTCGTTGACTTGGTTTACAAGATTCATTGCCTTGTGCAATAGTACTGTGGCCACATGTACGTCCCCGTCGATGGCGTTTACTCTTGTGACAATGTCGTCCAGATTTTGCAGCGAGTCGTGTGTGGCATCAAACAACCTCGTGTTTATCTTGATTTGTTGGTTGCTATTTTTTACCACGTTGTCTTGGGACTGGACGATACTGTTCCAGTCCGAGGCGTCCGGCGATCCGGCGACCCATTTCCACGCAGATCCTAGCCAATTGATGGAGCGAGGCTTACGGTGCGCTGTTGCGGTCATCTTTGCAATACCGTCCGTAGCTTCTTGTATGTAGTGGCATACCAGGGCTCCGATTCTGCCGTCGGTGATTAGTGAAGCTTCACTGGTGGTTTTGTCGATGACCTGCTGGAGTTGTTGTAGGTCGATGACGTGTGCGAGTTTGAATACTCCGTTCACACGCCATACGATGCCTTGCTGGAGAGGGATGACCGGCGCGTCGTATTTGAAAACGTGGACAGCTGCTACTATTTGAAGTATGGTCGTGCTTACAATATAAGAAAAAAGGAAGGTGTACAAAAAATTATATAGAACTTAAAGATAATTATACAAGTTCTGTTTCTGTAAAACTTAAACGATATTTTGTGTTCTTTGTTGTGTTACTTATTTGTTACTTTGATACTCTGATACTTTAATTTTTTTGAAAGAATTTTTTGTTGTTTTTTTTGTTTTTGCTCGTGTTACTTAATGTCTATTTTTTTTTTGTATGTGATCTAATATAAAAAAATGTGTCTTTATTTACGTTTAGGTTTGTGAAACGTTTTCCATTAATTAATTATTAACTTTTAATATGGGACTTATGGAGGAGCTTGCCTGTCTTTGTCTTTACAGTGACCCTTCCATCCTCTTTTACCTCTTCTTTTTTAAGCCGGTGTTTGTCTTTACTCTTTATTTGTCTATTGGAGACAAAAATTGTGTCTCCCTGTCAATTAGTGTCTTAAGGGTTTTTAGGGTGTCGTCTCCAATTATGCCATGGAAAGCGTTCTATCCTGGGAGAACAAAGAATGTAATGGGGGTGTCGTTCCCCATTGGTCCGAAGAATGGACCCGTGAGCTTATGGGTTATTTTTATACTACCTGCTGCGGATTGAACCTGGAATGGTTTAGCCAAGGGGGTGCAACCCTTAGCTATTTGGGGGCTAATTGCAACTTAGCCCCATCTTTGGCGCCATACTCTATGTATGAAACGCTAGAGAGGCGTCGGTCATAAAATTTACTTCGTCTGTGTTACCAAAGACTTCCTCAGAGATAAGTTGGTCATTTGGTTGAGACGGATAGTCTCCTGAGGTTGCTTCGTCCCTAGGACAAGCTTCCTCATAGTAGAGCTCATCGTTCGATTTTCCATCGAATTGACCTGTACTACGGTCGTTTGGAGACGAGGCGGCATGTTCCTATAGGGAACATGAGTCCTCGAAGTCACGTTCTGTATCTCCAAGCAAATGGCATTAGCTTCCGGTAGAGTCTTTGGCTTACGAATTACCAGTAACTTGGAAATGTCGCCGATCAGGCCTCTGATAAAGACGTCTAGTGCTCTATCTCTGTAGGATTCCACTAGAGCACTAGTGACCTGTGGGCTTTCTTCTCCGTTTTTTAAGTTGCCCAGTATGAGGGAGAAATGTTTGTTAACTGCCGCATAGAAGGCATCTTAGGTTTTTACGCCTTGCGTTAATTGCCCCATTTGATATTCGAGAGTTCTTAAGTCGCGTTTGTCAGCGTAGTGAAGTGTTAGTATACGCTTTATAGGAGGCAAGCGCTGTTTCCGCGTTGCCCCTTATCTTCTGTCTAATATGCAACAATATTGACCGATAAAGCGGTCTCTCCCTGATTATCTGATAATCTTTTAGGATAGCCTCGGCCCTACCGATCCATGAAACAAAATTGTCAGCTTCGCCTTCGAAAGCCTGCAATTCTTTTACGCAGTCCGGCAAGGTCGCTATATCTTTTAGCTCATATTCATTGCGTGCCGGTGTCAGAGGTTTGGGTTGCGCGACAACCGGAGTGTTTTTCTCGCGATCATTTTCTAACACTGCGACTTTATCGCTAACCTTTTTTATATCTTCCTTAATATTGGCCATTTGGCCAAGTAGCGCGGACAAGGTCGTTTCGAACTTGGTGAGGGTTTCTTTAATTTCCTCCATTTCGAATTCTATAAAACAATGACTTTTTGATGGTAAAAAAAGAGGGAAGGGGTTGGACAGACTAGAATTTATTCGCAGCTCCTCTAAAAAATTTATCGGATGCAGAAAAAAAAATTTTTTAATCAAATTTATTTATCAATTTTTATCCCTTTATTTGTGTTGGAAAATTTTAATTTCTATTACTTTTTTTGGAAATCGAAAACGTTTCACTCACCCTTGTTCGTGTTTTTTGTTGTGTGTGGCCTATTCCGCCTTTAACGTGCAGATTATGGTAGTGTGTTTGTTGGTTGCGCTGCTTCACTCACAATTTGCAGATTCTGTACGAAAATGAGAGACGACTTTAGTGGATTACAAATAAAATAAATAACTTAATTCAGAAGAGTGACAAGTGTTTGTGCGGGATTTTTTTGTGCGTGCGTGACCTTTTCTTTGTTTTATTTCTTATTCTAATTTTTCTTTTCCGAATTTATTCGGTCTTGGGCATGGTGGACCGTATTGTTCCTTTTTGGCATTTCGCCTACTTGTGTACGGTTGATCACACAACTCACTAGGCGACTCTTTTGTGCTGATAACACTGAGTGTATCTAGTAAGTTACCACTGACCACTTTTGTCGTTATTATTTACTTTTTTTTATTTTGGGGGCCGCTCGCAAACAAGTTGCCGCAGCGGTTATCGTTTAGATTATTCTTTATTTACAACCTTTGTTGCGCCCGTGATTCATAGCATCATCACCGCGGCGGGTTTGTTGTTTCTTTTTGGTTCACAATAACATTTGCGCTAACGAATCTGATATTCGTCTAGTTAAGGACAGACAGATCGCCGCAGCGGGTACATTATTTTACAATTATAGCAACTTGTTTGCGCTCGTGGATTTGTTTTATCGCGTTTCAACCCCTTTTTTTGAAATACATTCACGATCGTCACAATGACGCAATGACACTTATTTTCCTTAAATTATTTTGTGTAGTTTTAGGTTGAAGCACATTTTCTATTTAAACATAATCGCCAGAGTAAGATGAAAATGTGATATATTTTGAAAATACGTGTTACTGCTTTAAGTGCCTATGAACGAAATATTTTGTTGAATTAAAAACAATTTTCCTTATTTTTTTTGAATTTGCCTCAATCAGATATTTTTAAGTGAACGTAATGTTTTATTTAGTTAAACATTTTCCTTTCTTTTTTTATGAAATTACCTCAATCAGATATTTTTACGTGGCAATCGTGATTGCATTTGGGTTGAAACACTCTTGGCCTTTATTTAAGGCAACGTCTCCTCTGCAGCGGGTAGTTGCTCATTTATTTTTCGGTTTTCATTTTTTTATTTAGTAATCTTACACACTAATTTTTCATTTTAATTTCTTTCTTCTTTTCGGATTTCATTTTCTGAATTTGTAATCTTATACACTAGTTTTTTTTTATATTAATTCTTTACATATTTCTTTTTGTTATAGGACTTCACGCACACCGCACTGCACAAACTTGTCTTTTATTTTGCACATTTTCTATCTGTTTTCCTTCGTTTTCACATATTTTTCCGACTTATTTTGTAAGGTCCCCACCTATTAATAGATGTGTCCCTGCTCGGGCGCCAGTTCAGTATTTCCATTATCGCATGATAACGAAAATACCTCGTTCTGCATTCCATGACGGCGAAACTCAGTAAGATTAAACATTACCTAAACATTGCTGTGGAATGATAGTTATTCCTCAATCCCATAGAAGTCCCACGGACAAGTCGCAATCAGTTGAAATCGTTATAATTATTTTATTCAAGTAATTTGCTTAATGAAGTAGTTAATTTGGTGTTTCGATACTGCTCTCAAAGCCGGTCGGATTCTCTCTGCCAGTTGTCCGCTGGCCTCTTCCTCAGCATACCTCGTTGTTCAAGTAGAGGTCGGCTTCGACGTCGGTGTCGACGTCCGTATTGCAGACAGTGCGATTTGACCGCCACACGTTCATGTTGTTTCGCCGCTTTGTCGTTGCCATGCACTCCATAGCTGATCGCAAGTTTTGGGTCGTTGCTGGCCCCGAACTTGCTGATGTTGTGCAACAGCGGATATGGTGACCGCTGCCTCAGCGTAGCCGCTGCTTCAGCGAATCAACGGCACTTAGAATGCTGACTCGGCGCGGGGAGTGCCGAGGGAAGTAGAACGTTGGGCTGTAAGCGGACACCGCGACAGCGACTGGAATGTGCAGCTCATCGCAGGGGCGACGAGAGTCAAGGGGGAATATCTGCACTGTTAACTTATATATATGTTATGCCCCGTTTTTCCCTGATTGAAGCACAACTGTTATGCTTTGCTAATCTCATGCTTAAGCCGGTATTTCAGTTTTCTGTAGTTTCCGTGTATTATTTAACCGATTTCCATTCTCTCTGGCACCTGATATTTTCCATGTGTTTTCGTCGCATTTGTCCCACAGTTGCCTTCTTCCTATTGGCTGATGCAGTGAATTGCCTACACTCCGCAACATAAAACCAAACAATTTTGGTCCGAAAAAATTTTTTGTTCGTGTTTCTTGTTTCCTTGCATTATGGGCGATTCCGGTTTCATTAGTGTGTCCCCAAAAAATTTTTTTTTTCAACAAATTAATTTTTTTATAGTTTTTTATCTACATTGGCGTCTGTTCTCTCTTTCTTTTATTTTTTTGTACTTGTTGTGAGTGGGCGAAGTCATGTGGGGTTACATTGGGATGGTCCAAAAAAAAATTAACAAAAATATTTTTTTTAATATATTTTGGCGTCTATTTTATCTTGTTTGTACTTGTTGTACTTGTGGGCGTGGCCATGTGGGATTACGTTGGGGTGGTCCCAAAAAAAAAATGTTTCTTTGTTATTATTCTGACCTGGGATTCTCCGCTGTCACATGTGGTTTCAAGTCACCAATATGTGCTCTTCTAATTCTCCAGTCCGTCGGCGACTGTAGCTTGCAAAGGACGGGTATGGTCCGATCCGATATGGTCCTCCAAATCTCGGTGCCAGTTCTGCCGCAAATCCTTTGGCTGCGTTCGAAAGGTGATGCTCCTTAAACCAGACTTGCTCGCCCACACTGGGTTTCCATGGCCTCCTTCGCAGATTGTAGTATCACGTTTGATCCTGGGCGGCCTTTTCCAAGCTCCTGCGTACGATCTCGAATATCTCCTTGAGTTTTCCTGCAATTGCCCGTGGCTCCTGCGCAACTTGTCCAGTGCCGATGGCCACCTCGTCGAATAGAGTTTTGAGCCGTCGAGGCTCTCGACCCTGTGTCACGAACGCCGGAGTGTATCCAGTGGATGCCGTCACGCTGGTATTGACAGCCAACGTGATCTCTGGTAAGGCTTCAACCCAGCATCTTTGGTTTGATCCTGCAGACTAGGCTATCATCGTTTTTACGGTGCGGTTCGCTCGTTCCGTCGGGTTTTTCTGCGGCGAATATTGGTGCCTTACACCCATATCCTGCAGAAAATCCTTAAACGCCTTACTGGTGAACTGGGCCCGATATCGGTGATGAGCACTTTTGGTTCATCGAATCTTGCCAAAATCCTTTCTCGGAACGCCTTCTGGAGTGCTGTGGCTGTTGCGCTTCGTAGAGGCACCAACTAGGTCGAGAAGCGGTCAATTAACACGAGGAGGGTCGTGTTGCCGTGCTTCGAGCTTGGTAGTGGACCGACAAAATCTGCCCACGGCTCCTCCGGAATCTGTGACAGCATTTTTTCAGCCGCCTGCAGTGATTCGGCTTGTATTATTGGCAAATTTCGTAACGTTGCACATTCGCTCGAACGTCTCGGCGTAGTCCTGGCCAAAAATAGCGCGCCACCACTCGTGCTATTGTCTTCCGAGTTCTCGTGTGTCCTGCTGCTGCCGCATCGTGGTTCTCTTGAAGTACTCGCTGCCTCTTGCCGATGGCACATCCTCGTTTCCAGCTCGATGGGGAATATGCCTGTACAGATTTCCAGAGTCCTCCATGTAGTCCGGGTATTTTCTGGGCTCCTTGTGTATGTAGTCCAACATCTTCTTTATCCAGTTGCAGTCAATGCCACTCACGTCCGCTGCGTCCTTCTGGGTCTCGATTCGTGCGCATACTTCCTCGTATAGTGGTTCGTTTTCCCTTGCGATATGCCACCTCGAAGTCATAATGCTGCAACTCCAATGTTTATCTAGCGAAGCGACCGGAAGGACTCTCGATGGAGTTTAGCCATTTAAATTCCACATGGTCGGTTATGACAGCAAAATGGTATCGCTCCAGGGACGGTTTCACCTTCCGGATCGTCCAGACGATCGCCAAGCACTCTTTTTCCGTGGCCGAGTAGTTCCTTTTGGCAACGTTTAGC
Organism: Drosophila rellima; assembly: GCA_035043635.1. Taxonomy (NCBI): domain Eukaryota; kingdom Metazoa; phylum Arthropoda; class Insecta; order Diptera; family Drosophilidae; genus Drosophila; species Drosophila rellima. The sequence goes on along the minus strand of JAWNMV010000095.1, from coordinate 233,735 downwards.
GTCCTGCTAGCATACGCGATTACCCGCTCTTCCTTGTCGGATCCTTGCGTAAGGATTGCTCCCATTCCATAATTGTCCCGTCGGTCTGCAACGTCAACTGCTTGTTAAAATCGGGGCAGTCCAAGACCGGTGCCTTTGTCAGCTCATCCTTCACTGTCTCAAACGCGTCTTGATTCTCGTCTGTCCATATCCATTTAATTCCTTTTTTCAACAGCCCGTTGAGTGGATGTACTGTGTTGGCGAAATCAGGGACAAGTCGCCTATACCAAGATGCCACTCCCAGATACTGACGTAATTTCTTCCCACTTTCTCTGCGTCGGTGCAAATGCCGTGTTCCGTCACTTTGTGGCCTTCAGCTCCTTTTTGAAGAAATCGCACTTATCGACGTTGATGTTCAAGTTCGCTTCACGTTGTCGTCGAAACACCTCCTTCAGATTGGCTATGTGTTCCTCCAATGTTTTCCCAATGACGATGATGTCTTCTAGATATGCAAAGGCATGTTTTATCATTTTGGGTCCAAATACCCGATCCTGAGCTAGTTGAAATGTTGCCGGTGCCGAATGAAGTCCGAAGGGCATTACTTTCCACTGGAAAAGTCCTCTGCCTGGTACCGTAAATGCTGTTAGCGGTCGACTTGCCTTTTCCATCGGTATCTGCCAAAAGCCATCTTTCAGGTCGAGAGTCGTGATGTAGTGAGCCTCCCTCATTTGGTCCAAAATGTGGTGAACTCTAGGAAGCGGATATGCGTCCTTGACTGACCGGCTGTTGAACTGCCGAAAGTCGACACACAATCTCCATTTGCCCGTCTTCTTCTTGACCATGACGATTGGCGCACTGTGTGGGCTGTTAGATGGCTTGATAAATCCCTTGGCCAACAGCTCGTCAACCTGCTTGTTGATCTTTTCCTGCAACTTGGGATTCTTCGGGAAGTAACGCTGCTTCACCGGTCGGTCGTCGTGCATCACAATTCGGTGCTCAGTGATAGGAGATGTTCCTGTCATGACTGCAAATGCGGCTATTTCCTGTCGCAGAAATTGATCTATAGCCGCTTCCGAATGTAAAGGCTCCCAACTCGTTCCGTTGTTAATAGCATGTCCTTGTTTCATAGCCTTGGTCTGTTCCTGTGTTGCTTGTTTTTATGTTAATTGATCCTCTGTTACTTTTTTCTGTGTTGCGTGCTCCTGGGTTATTTGCTCCTATGTTACGTGCTCTTGTGTTACTTGTTCCTGTGTTACGTGCTCCTTTGCTCCTGTGTTACTTGACCATGTGTGTTGACTACCGAGAGTCTCTCTTCCCGTCCTCTGTTGTGTCGTCGCCGAGCCGGGATTCGGATTTGGACACCGGCACACTCGAGAATGGTTCCCATGCAAGATAAGAAATCCCACCCTATCACCAATTCGTCGATGACTCCGGGAAATACAAGCAAAGCCAGATCCACTTGCTTGTTGCCTAGTTCAATCTGCACCTACACTTGTTCCTTCACTCCGCTGGACCGACCATCTGCCACCCGTACCTGCCTTTGTGTCGCTCTAAGTTCAAATCCTTTCTTACACAACGCCACCGCCAGTTCCTCGCTCAAAAAACTGGTCGTTGCCCCGGTGTCGATAATAGCGTTGTAGGAATGGTTACCGATCTGAACTGTTGCCGACAGGCGGTGGCCTTCGTCCTTTAAAGCGCCGACTAGTTTTGTGCAGCTGCCTCTTTCGACATCCGCTCGCTTCTGGTAGCTGGACGCCGTCTGTTTCCCGCACGCAGCATTGAATAGTCCGGACTCCAATTCGCCCACATATCCTGCAAAATATTAGGCTCTCATTGCGGAACTCCCTCGTCCAGTGTCCCTCTCGTCCACATCTTCGGCATGCCAGTGTTGGATTAGGTACATGCGTTGGAGGTCCTGCGAACGCCCTGGCTTTGAATTTCCGTCGAACTTGAAGCTCCACTTTCGGACTTTGCTTGCCCGTGGTTCTAATGTCGACTGGTTTTGGTTCGTGGTAGTCGTGTTCTCCCGTGCATCTCCGCGTTCCTCCCGTTTTTGCTGTTTCAGCCGACGGTGTCCCTCTTCGCTGGTGGACGTAAAATCCATCTTCGCTATGGACGCTGCTGTGGTATTTCTTTCCATGTCCATGTCTTCGTCTAGTGTGGTGAAGGTGGAATCTTTGAGCGGCGACTGGCGGCCGTGTTTTCTGGCCAATGTGTCTATCCGACCGGCATGTGGGATGCGTCCTTCGTTTGCGTGGACCCAATCGCCAAATTGCCTTCGCATGGCATCCACGGTGCCGCTGAGTTGTATTACAAACTCGTTGGCATACTGTGTGATTTCCACCTTCTTGAGGTGATATATTTCCTGGTCGTACCAAATAGAAATTATCTGGTCTATCTATTCGCAAAACCCTGCAAGTTGAGCGACAGTTGGAACGAGCCTAATTGTTTCAGCCGGGCTAACTCGGTCGGTTCTGTAGATTCGTGCAACAAATTTATAAGTTGCAGCCTTGCGAATAAATAAGAACGCAGATAATTCAATTTCAATGGTTTATTGGCGGATCCTGGTCGACTCTTAAATTCAGTTGTAATGCGTAATGGTATTCCTGATTGTAGTTCTATGTGATCTGGTAGGGATTCTTCCTTCTTGGGTCGTCTCTGCTCCTGGCTCGTTTGGGGATAGGGGCGTCTAGGGCTGCCTCCAAAAGGATCCTTGGACTGATCCTGCTTCCGCGAGGGTTGCCGAGTTGAATCTTCATTCCGCAAAAACGTCTTCCCCCTGAGCGCGCGTTAGCAGCGATCACTAACCTAGTCCTGCTGCCGCGAAGATTGAATACCTAGGTCCGCTATCCGCCGGATAATTATTCCCGATCCTGCACCCGGCAAGGACACTCCGTTTGTACGACTCACTACCGCAAGTAAGGTTTAATCCTGCGAGAATCGAGGACGAATTAATTCTAAGTCCTGTACAGCAAGGATTGATGCCGCCGATCCTGCGTCGGCGAGGATAATTATTCCCGATTCTGCACCCAGCGAGGACACTCCGTTTGTTCGACTCACTACCGAAAGGCAGATTTAGTCCTGCGAGATGCAAGGACGACTTAATCCTAAGTCCTGTGCAACAAGGATTGATGATTGGATCCTGTGGCGACAAGGATCGATACTAGATCCTGTGACGACAAGGATTGATGGTTGACTCTGTGACTACAGAGTTGCGCGTTATCCTTGTGACTCCAAGGATTGATGACTAAATCCTGTGGCGACAAGGATCGATGTTAGATCCTGCGACGACAAGGATTGCTGGGTGCCTTTGTGACTACAAAGCTGATGACTAGTCCTTGTCACTCCAAGGATTGATGACTAGATCCTGTGACGACAAGGATCGATGCTAGATCCTGTGACGACAAGGATTGTTAGGTGACTTTGTGACTACAAAGCTGACTTTGTGACTACATAGCTGATGGTTAGTCTTTGTGGCTCCAAGGATTGATGACTAGATCCTGTGGCGACAAGGATCGATGCTAGATCCTGCGACGACAAGGATTGCTGGGTGACTTTGTGACTTCAAAGCTCATGATTAGTCCTTGTGACTCCAAGGATTGAGGCCTAGATCCTGTGATGACAAGGATCGATGCTAGCTGCTGTGACGACAAGGATTGCTGGGTGACTTTGTGACTACAAAGCTGATGATTTACCCTTGTGGCTCCAAGGACTGATGACTTGGCCCTGCTCAGTTAACGATGTTTTGCTCATTCATTATTAGCTGCTTGCGTTTGTCGTTAGCTTGACGACGACTGTGCTCTCGTTTGTCGGCGATTCAGTTTTATTAACAAGCTCCAAGGCATATCCAACTACTCGTCAGTCATTTGACGAAGATTGTGCAGGTAAAGAGCCTTTTCAGTCATTATAGCATTGTCAAATATTGACTGCACCTTGCGCTTATCCTTATTTTCAAAGGTTAATACAGTGCCGTCCATGTCCTTTGGTTGCACAAATCAGCACAGTTCAAAAAAAAATTTGTATTTGCCGAACAAACTGTTAGAATTATGTATGTAATTGCACTCAAAAATAAATGTCACAAAACGAGTGTGAAAACCAACCGAACAGTACAAAATGGGAGTGAAGAGGAGCTAAAAACAACTGTTCGATGTTGGGTCAATAGCCGGTGTCACTATTGGTACATTAAATTAGCACTGTACATATGTAACCGCTAGCGAATAGTGGGCGACATAAGCGACGACAATTGCATGCATGTACATATTTATGTCAGGTTAACATAAGAATAATAATTTTCTTTATTAGAAGACATTTTCCATATTCATTAACGGCGCGATTGTAGATGGCGAATAAACTTGAGTGCACTGCTCTGTAATCAATTTGTAATTGATTTGGCCTCTTACATGCAAACGTTGCAAAATTTCTTATACTAACTTCAGTTGCAAGGGATATATAGTGCTCTCTATCTCATGCAGTTGTCACGTACGCCATGTTAAACCTCATCCAACATTGCATCGAACTAAGTTGACTACTTGTCGAATAAAAGGACCAAAGCGTACTCGCTACTAAACACGAGAATGAACAGAATAGACTTGTTACAGTGACACTTATAATTTTAGACCCGACATATATGTCGGTATGTAAATTATAAGTCTTTGGTGTGTTAGTTAAATTTATTTATTGTTTGCCAGTTTGGCAGGTATGGGTTACAATGTTAACTTAATGTCGGATTAAAAACGCGACGTGTATTTAACAGAATGACGACTTGTTGTCGGAGTTTTGACGTGTGCTATCGACGACGGGTATTTCAGAACTAAATTTAACATTATAAAAGTTATTAAGAGCTAGATACAAAATATTACAATTTAAAAACATAATAGCATTCAGCCAGGTCGTGGTCGGCAAGCCGACCAAAAATATGCGCGATAACGGATACTGCATAACAGAGGCATCCGATTACCGCCGTTGCCGTCTGCAGCGGGAATGCTGACATGACGTTCCCACGCTTCAGCATTGCGCGTGCAAGAGTTCGTTAACTTGTACATACACATTTGCGTTTGTATGCAGGTGCGGATAGCAATACAAAACGCAACAGCAACCACGAACTAGCAGACAATGTTCAGCTAATTATGCACCTTTTTTTTAGCAAAATGTTCTGAACAATTATTCAAGTTATTTCCAGCGGTTAAATAGCTTATCACAAATAAAGAATACACGAAGTTATAAATCAATTCGGGGTCACCAAATGTTGAGCCAATGAGCTTTTTCATTAGCTATGATTTGCAAGGTTTAAAAATAAAAGCACTTGGATATTTTTTCAATATATATTTGGCCACGCACGGCAGTTATATTAATATTAACAAACTTTGTTAAAAGGTGGGCATGAAGCTGCGGCTTCTTAATGTTTGTAAATTGGCGACAAGCTCGAATTAGCAAGTGCCAAGCAATATAAATTATGTTGATAAGCGACAGATTGACGACGACGGCGAATCGAGACTAAAATGCAAAAGGCTATGGGCATGAGCAAATGTGCGATTACAGCAATTACCACGACAATGATAATAGATAACAAAAGAGATTATGTGTGCAAATGTAACAGCTTTTAGAGAGCATGCTATGTTATCTACTTAGAGTTAATCAGCTGGGCCGTCAACTCTTTGCTGCGTAGCCAAACAAAACCCTCTTTAAGAGGATAAATTAAGGGTAATGACGAATCATGCCCCCACAGTGGGCGTGGAAAAATTTTAACATAAAGTGGTATTGACTGACTTAATGGGAGTCAATATTCCAAATTTGGTGGTCCTAGCCCTTACCATCTCTGAGATACTTTCGTTAACACGGACAGACGGACAAGGGATTATCGACTCGGCTCTTAATGCTGATCAAGAATATATACACTTTTTGGGGTCGGATATGTTTTCTTCTGCCCGTTACATACTTAAAATAAACTTAATATACTCACGAAACGATCAAGACGAACACGAAACGGCGATAGCGCAGCGCTTTTCGACACGAAGAGAACCATATCGAGGAATAGGGGCCACTAGCAGCCGGACTGACTTACCAAGAGTTGTAGTGACTGCACCTAGAGGCCAGTCGTCTGAAGTACCGCTCCCTATCGCACCATCGCTTAGAAGGTACATGGACGGGGAATTTCTTTCGACGGACAGTCGGACCCGCTGAATTTAATTGAGCGCGTGAAGGAACGAGCAGCATCGCACCTGATCGAAATGGACCACCTTTCGCAAGCCATTTCAGAGATGCACACCGGGAATGTAAGAGATTGGTTGCGGGTAAGCCGACTACAAGGAGTAGCATGGGCCTGCTTCAAGTAGGAATTCCAGGATTTCTTTCTACCACCGCGATATTTCCGACGACTGGAAGACCAGGTCGGAGCAAGACAACAGAAGCCTGACGAAGCATTCAAGATGTACATTATAGAGCTGCGACAAGTTACTCCGGAGAACAGGAACTGGATCGTAAACATGAGAACCTGTTACCAGAATAACAAATTTACATTCGGCGGCATGAAGTCACCGACTATGAAATCGTGCGAGATCGAGACCGGCAGTGCCACTAAACTACAACTGCGCACCCAGGACCAACCACAATCAACGCCGGACATGAGCAAATGCCAGCACTAAAGCCTCGAAATACGTTTAGGAATAAGCCGCCGAACTCTTAGAATTCTGGAGGAGAGCACAATATCAGCCGGATGATGCAAGAAGCTGGACCAGCCATCGATGAACAGCGAGCTTAAAGACTCTGTGGCGAAATTAGGCACCCGGCTCGGGATTGCCGCAACCGACAAATCTACCATTGCTGGCGCTGCGGAAAAGCGAGGAGTAAAGAAACTATAGTCTTGTGGTTTCATCTCGGGAAACAGACAGCTGCCTCACCTTGCCTACCGTCGTGGACGAGGTAATCTTGGGTATCGATTTCTTCCGCGCCATCGAAGCCGCACTGCATTGCGGCCATGTTCTTTTACAGATTTCCCCAGGTGCCTTATCCATCCCGATTGCCCACGTAACACTATCCGCGCCACCATGGCAAACCAGGATTTACTTCCCATGTGGGAAACGTCAAATAGCGGAACAGATGAGGCAAGTAAGATGACGCCAGAGGAACAGGAGCGATTTCGGCGGCGTTCACCGGGGGCTCTTGAAGATGGCGTGCTATCTCAACGTCCCCTCCCATTAGGGGGAACAACCACCGAGGTTTGCTCCATTGCAATGCCACCGCTACCCACGTCAACGAGGCTGACAACGACGACATCGGCGAGCCAAGAGCAGGCCAAGAAGAAGAGCCCGACCCGAAGTAATGCGTGCGAGAGTTCTTGGAAAGAGAACTAGCCCAGTTTGAAACAGTGTCACGCGCATCGCAAATCCCGAGATTAACATGAAGGACGACATGCATATTAAACAAATATACTACCCAAAAAAGCTGGCCATGAAGCGGATCATCGTGACCATGTCGACGAGTTGATGAAAAACGATAGCATCGAACCGTCGAAAAGCCCGTCCATCGTGCGAATGAGTAAAACAGGTGACGTTCGAGTGTGCATCGACAATCGGCAGCTGAAAGTAAACTCCGTCCCGGATGCGTATCCACTGCCCAGGATACACCATATTCTGGAGCGGCTCCGAAATGACAGGTATATCTCGACGCTAGTTTTGAAAAGTAATTACTGGCAAATCCACTTGGCTCGTAGCAGTTCACGGTACCCGGCCAAGGACTGTTTCGCTGGAGAGTGATGCTCTTTGGCCTTTATTCGGCACCGGCTATATCAGCGTCATCAGACCCGACATGGAGCCGGTCGCCTTCGAATACTTTGACGACATCATCGTTAGCGGAGGAACACGTTCACAATCTAGGAGAGGTCTTGAGAAAGTTAAGATAGGCGAACCTGAGGATAAATCTGGCCAAATGCAAGTTCTTCCGCAGCAGCTTCGTTAATCTGGGTCATGTCGTCAGCGGAGAGGGAATCCACACGGCTCCAGACAAGATCAATGTGTCGTGAGAGACGTTGCTTAGGAACCGCCTCTTAGTATCGCCGATTCGTCCCGAACTTCGGAGACATCGTGCAACCCATGTCATCCCTACTAAAGAAAGGGCAGAATTGGAAATGGAAACCCGAGCAATAAACAGCATTCGAAGCACTCAAGACACGGTTGACTGAGGCGCCGGTTCTGGCTAGTTCGTGATGCTTTCGTCACTAGCGCGGACTGCCGTCCGCAGTGAAATTGAATTAGTTAATTAGTTTTTTTTTTCTATTTCCTTGCTGCCACAAACTTGTAAATATCTTCACTATTTCTGAACCAATCCTATTGAAAGTTGGTGATTAGTTGCTGGGCATGATCCTACACCCGTTGACATAAAATTTTAAAAATTTAACTTAAAGCCCTAAATTTAAGGTGATGTCAGGTTTCTTCGAATTACGCCCCCACAGTGAGCGTGGCGAAATTTCAACATAAACTCGAGTTGCCTGACTTAATGAGGAGTCTAATTCCAAATTTGGAGGTCTTAGCTCTTACCATCTCTAAATTCCTTTTGTTAAAACGGACAGACGGACAAGGGTATATCTTTTCGGCTGTTGATGCTTATCAAGAATATATATACTTTATGGTGTTGGAGATGTTTCCTTCTGCCCATTACATACTTTTAACAAACTTAATATATCCGCTCAGGGTAAAAATAAAAAGTTTGGCATTTGGCACTGCGCAAAAAAGTTAAAACTTTTTTTTTAACAATAAGATATATATACAATTTATAATCGTTCGTCACAAAATAAGATATCAGAAATTTTGGGGCATGGAAATGTTTTCGTCACTAGACTCCATTAGCTTTAAAATGGCTGCATACACAGGGCTTAAGGCCCACAGGGTGATTCATACTTATCGGTCAATATTTCCAGTGCATATTTTTCGTGTGTAAATAATAAGCACTAACTTTTTTTTATTGCAATTATAATTTTTTGAGCGATTGTCTTTATTAAAATCGTAAAACTATATGTTTGGTAAGCTAAAATTCTTTTTATTTGTATTTAAAAAAAAAATAACTGTAAATGGGTCTCTTCTATGCACCCTGCTGTCTTAGTTTTTGAGTAAAGTGGATGAAACTATTTGGACTATATATGTCCAAATCGTCCGAATCGGATCACTATATCATATGGCTGCCATAGGAACGATCGGTTAAAAATAAACTTTTAGTACAGAAATTTTTTTGTTCTTATGAAAAATCTTTATCTTATTCACAGTTTGTTTTAAAACTTGGATCGGACCCCTATATCATATAGCTGCCATAGGAACGATCAGTCGAAAATCAAGTTTTAGTATGAAGAACTTTTTTGTTGTCTGAAACATCTCGACCAAACTAGCACGATATGCATTTGGGATGGTCCTTTACATCCTGATAAAATTTGGTTGAAATCGGAAAGCTATATCATATAGCCGCCATAGGAACGATCAACCCAAAATCAAGTTTTAGTATGAAAAACTTTTTTGTTTGAAATATCTCGACCAAACTGACAGAATATGCATTTGGGATGGTCCTATACTTCCTGATCAAATTGGGTTGAAATCGGATAACTATATCATATAGCCGCCATAAGAACGATCAGTCCAAAACCACGTTTTAGTATGAAAAACTTTTTTGTTGTTTGAAATATCTCAACCAAACTGACAAGATATGCATTTAAGAAGGTCCTATACATATTGATCAAATTGGGTTGTAATGGGAACACTATTTCATATAGCTGCCATAGGAACTGTCAGTCGAAAATTAAGATTTAGTATGATATTGCTTGTGGTTTTTTGAGGTATCCAAGCAGAACTCCCAAAATGGTAATTTTATATTGTTTTTAACATTGTGATCGAATTTGGTTTAAATCCGTTCGGTAGAACATATTAATGTAATACGAACAATAAGTGGACAATTTAATGCCTCATTATCAAATCTTCGGCGTGCATAACGGCTTGCTAATAGGTATGGGCTATCGGAGTGCCAGGGCACAGGGTATCCTACAGTCGAGCACATTTGACTGTAGCTGCACCTCCTCGCGAGCGAAGCGAGTCGGGGGTAGGCGGGCGGGGGCGGGGAGGAGCCCCCTTGTTGTTTCTGTATTTTTACTTAGTGCTTGTGCATTGCGTCTATCGCGCTCTAACGTCGCTCATCACGCACTTTTCCATCGCTCTCAACGCGCTCTCTTGCTTTGTTGTTGTTGGTGTTGGTCGCAGTGTTCCGTTTTTACACTATGGCTAGATTCCGTTGCGCTTTCAGTCCGCGCTCGCGCTCGCCCTCGTCCTCGCTCTTTGTGTTTGTCTTTCGTTGCTGTTTGTTTTGTATGTACAAATTCAGCATCTTTAGTAATTAACCCTAGAGTGTTTCATATTTTTTCTTACAACTAACTTTTACAATTTTCCTCTAATTTTTTATTATTTCCTTTTCCCTTTCCTTTTGTATTATTTTATCGAAATTGACACTTATTTAGTAATGTATGTCTGCTATAATAAAAATTGCCAGTTACGATCAAACGTAAAGATGGGTTTTGTTTGCTGCTGGCTGTGTGATAATATTTCACATGAAAAATGTGCTGGCCTTAACGGCCGAATTGTCGACCTAATTCAGTCCAATTCGGGCTTAAAGTGGACATGTGAATCATTTAGGGACGTTGAAAGGGGCATGATGGGCTTTTGGGGATATTTTCGGACAGTTAAAAAGGCTGTCCGATAGCTTCTCAGCTTTGGATGCCAATTTTAAGGGCATGAAACTCTTAAATGAGTCTCCAAAGCGCAAAAAGGCCAATTTTAGGCTGTCTATTGGCCCAAATGAGCTTTCGGTTCCCACATTTTCACCCACTTCATCCGCTCCTGCCCTCATTAATCTTCCCACCCCTTCTACTCATGCGACTGTTAGTAGGGTTGATAAAGATGCATTATCAATGGATGGTGTTCCTTCTGATGATGCTGCATTATCAATGGATGTTGTGGACAGTGCAATATCGATTTTTTATTCAACTTTAACTCGTTTCTTGATTTATGTGTACCGTTGTGTGCTCCACGCAGATCTTACAAAACTGTTTGGTATACAAGGGAATTAACTAGTACGAAAAATAGGAAATCAAGAATGTATAAGAAATTTAAGAAAACTGGCTCTTTTTTGAATCTTTCTCGATATCTGATTGCACGTTCCAATTTTTCTGTTCTGAATAGCCTCTGCTATGAATATTACCTTAGAGGTTCCAAATAGCACTTTCAAAGGGATCCTAAAAAGTTTTATTCATTTGTCAATTCTAAGCGAAGATCATCAACACTTCCATCTACCGTGTTTCTTGAAAATAAGACCACTGACTCTGATCAGGCTTTGGCCGATTTATTTGAGGAATTTTTTCAAACAACAATCGGGTTCACCTCATCCCTATCGTGTAAATACCTTTAATTGTATTTTTGGACCTTTATTCACTGAAAGCTCGCTTTTAAATGATCTAAAGGCCGTAAAACGGAATTTTTACCCGGACCGGATGGAGTACCAGGATGTGTTTTTAGGTACTGCGCTGAAGGTCTTTTGAAACCACTGTATTACTTATTTAAACTTTCTGTGGAGCTATGCTCTTTCCCTAGAATATGGAACGAATGATTTATTATTCTTTTACTTAAAAAAGGAAACAAGTCTGATGTCACTAACTATAGAGGAATATCTAAGTTGTCTGCTATTCCTAAAGCTTTTGAGAAACTAATAACTTCTCAGCTGCAATATCTTTGTAGATCTAGAATTTCACCCTGCCAGCATGGGCTTGTGGGCTACTACCACTAACTTATTGGAATTCACCTCATTTGTTATACCTGGTTTTCAAAATAAAATGCAAACTGATTTTATTTCCACTGATTTTAGTAAAGCTTTCGACTCCGTTAATCACCATATTTTATTGCGTAAACTCCATCGTTTAGGTTTTCCAAGTAAGCTAATTCTTTGGATTGCAAGCTATTTAAATTTAAGAACCCAAAAAGTCTAATTTAGTGGTTTAGTATCTAAACCTGTTCAAGTTTTTTCTGGTATACCGCAAGGAAGTCATCTTGGCCCCTTGTTATTTACGCTCTTTATAAATGACCTGCCTTGAATAATCACTCTAGGGTTCTGATGTATACCGATGACATTAAACTATGTATGTCGGCCACTGACAATCTTCTCGGTGTCAGGTTTCAAACTGATCTTGACAGTTTTCAGACATGGTGCAAACTAAACTTATTAAATCTTAATTGTAGTAAATGTAAAGTTATGTCGTTTAGTAGGCGAACCAGGGGATTCTTAATTATGTTCTTAATTGTAAACCGCCTGAACGTATAAAGTCGGTTACTGGTTTGGGTATTCTTCTAGATCCAAAGCTGAAGTTTGACAAGCATGTTGTTTCTATTGCCAATCGAGCCTTTGGCGTTTTGGGTTTCATAAAGCGTTGGTCGAAAGAATTTGACGATCCCTATATTATCAAGTTGCTTTGTACTTCACTTGTTCGACCTATTCTGGAATATGGGTCTTGTATATGGAATCCCCAATATAAGATTCACCAGGACAGAATAGAATCGGTACATAAACCATTTCTAATCTTCGCCCTCCGAGGTCTTAACTGGAATACTAACATTGGCTTGCCTCCTTACAGAAGTTGACTTCTATTGTTAAATCTATCCTCTCTTTCTGATTGAAGAATAATGCTTTAAATAAACTAATTAATGGTGAAATTGATTCGTCTGAATTAATTAGCCAAATTAGTTTTACTGTCCCGATCAGAGCTTTTAGAAATTTTGTTTCTCTTTCTCTGTAGTACTAACTATGCTATCCATAACCCTTTCCGAGTACTATGCTTAAATTATAACGATCTGTCTCAAATTATAACTAATAATTCTTTTATTCCTTCTTTAACGCTATAATAATTTCCCACTTAGCTAGATTGTAGTTAATGTTTAATGTTTTTTGTATTTGAAACTAGTTTTAGTACTATGTTTAACTGTCTTTGTCTGTTTTTCCGTGCTTGGTGTCGTTTGGTCCACTTGAATGTACCGCTCGTTTTGTACATCAACGTCCAAATAATACAAATAACCACAGATTTATATTATGTCAGATTTCTTGAAATATCTCAAACAACAAAAAAGTTTTTGGTACCTAATCCCTTTTTGACCATTTTCAATGGGCACAGGGTATAAAAGTTATAAAGAGTTTAGATAACAGGGAATATCTTTAAAACATATTAAAAATTAAAAAAAAATCAATATCTGCGTTTTTTCTAAAATCGTCAAAATGTTGGATAAAAAAGCTTTTTTATATACTTTAGAAAAAGAGTTGACAGGGATGTCTTCAAATAACTTTTAAAACGATCTCCAAATTCTCCGATTTCCAAAATTTTAATTATTCTTCGAGCCAGTGGTCGGATTTTGATAATCGAGGTGTCATTCGACATGTAGTTTTGATGAGAATTGTAATAAACCAAAAGGCTCCAACGGCGCAATTTGCTCCAATAACTGCCCCTCCCACTTACACCTGCATATCTCACGAACCAAGTGAGTTTCCCAAAGTCTTAGTTAGAGCACATTTGTTAGTGTTTCGTTACACAGCGAAGAGTCGACGGCCCAGCTGATTAACTCTAAGTAGATAACATAGCATGCTCTCTTCAAGCTGCTACATTTGCAGACATATTCTCTTTTGTTATCTATTATCATTGACGTCGTAATCGCTGTAATCGCACATTTGCTCATGCCCATAGCCTTTTGCTTTGGCGCACTTTGTATTTTAGTCTCCATTCGCTTACTATCGTCGTCGGTCAATCTGTCGCTTATCAACATAATTTATATTGCTTGGCACTTGCTAATTCGAGCTTGTCGCCAATTTACAAACAATTAGAAACCCCATAATGAGCGGTAACTTCGTGCCTACCTTCTAACAACCTTTGTTAATATTAATTAAACTACCGTGTGTGGCTAAATATATATTGAAACAAGCGGAACAGTCGAGTGCAATCGACAGTAAGATACCCTAAGCCGAGGTAAAACGCAGCAAATTCGATTAAGTTTTCTCTAGAAAGGGCAATAATTTTATACTAATCCTTAATTATCGACCAATCGTTTCTATGGAAGCTATCATGCATAAATGATATAAATGAGTGTGTGTACCAACTTGCACGATATTACTAAATTTTTTAAAAACATTAACAGGAAAAAATAAAAAAAACGACAATTAAAATATATTTAATCGTCACAACCAAGACTCGAACTTGAACCCACGACCTCTAACGCTAGTGTCGCCGCTACCATCAGACTCATGGACCGATTGTTTTGGCGCTGGCAAATGTGTTATTCATACATTCAGAAAGACAATTTAAACAAACGAAAAACATAAAATTCTGCATGCACTGGACTCGAACTCGCGTCTTATGTTTAGCATGCCGCCCACCCATCACCTCGACCACTGCGCCAGTTAGGCAGACGCTGGCTAACTCGAAATACATACATACATTCTGGCAGAGTAAATAAAAAATGAATTAATTAATCATTTTAATTTTATATTCTTGCTGCCACAAGCTTATTAATATCTTCACTATTTATGAACCAATCCTGTTGAAAATTGGTTATTAGATGCTGAGCTTGATCCTAAGCCCGTTGGCATAAAAAGAATTTAAAGATTTATCCTATAACCTCAAATTAAAGGTGATGTCAGGTTTATTCGAGTTAATTCGAATTCGGTCATGGCAATGGACGGCACTGTATTAACCATTAAAAATAGGGATAAGCGCAAGGTGCAGTCAATATTTGACAATGCTCTAAAGACTGAAAAGGCTCTTTGCCTGGACAATCCTCGTCAAATGACTGACGAGCAGTTGAAAACACGTTTGGATCTTGTTAATAAAACTGAATCGACTTTCACTCTCACTCATGACAGTCTAGAGGTGCTAGACTATGATGAAATTGGCGGCCAGCTTCGTCAGGATTTCAAGAAGTTGATAGTGAATATAAAGTCGGTAATATTGCGGGAAATTAGAAAATGTCAAGCACCAATTGGACTGTGCTCTACAAGTACCATGAAGCGTGAACCATTTACCGACAGCTCGACAACACTCATTCATCAGAAAAGGTCAAATGTCTTTTCTTTGTTTTCGTTATCATATACCAGGATCCAACATTAAACTGAAATCGAAAAGCTTCAGCATCTTATGACTTGATTGAAGAGACCCGCTCTGGATGCCATTCGATCTTTGGAAATTACTAGTGATAACTAGGAAACGAATTAATAACAGACTTTCAATTTTTTAGGCACATATCGTCAAAATTCTGGATCTTCAGAGAGTCAAGCTGCGTAAGATGTCGGATATCGTTAACACAAATATTCGTTCGTTGCAGACCCTGGGAAACAAGGAGCAAATTGCCGATGCCATAATTGTGCATGTGTTGCTGCAAAAATAGGACAGTGCGACGAAAGCTTAGTGGGTGGAATCAGCATCAGCGGACGAGATGCCATCATGCGGACAATTTACTGCGTTTTTGGAAAACCAATGTATCATATTGAAATTTGATGAGCGTTCCGCTGCAACATACGCAGTCGGCTCTCAGGTGGGAAAGAACAACAAACCTAACCATAATAGAAGTTCGCTAATTGTCACTAACACATTGATCAATGCTTGTATCTGTTGCAACGCAACAAATCACCAGATTTACACCTGCCCTCAATTTTTTATCTTATCGCCTCAACTTCGATTAAAAGAAGCTAAGAGATTGGCCTTAAGTTTGAACTGCCTCAAGAAGGGACATCAACTGCGAAATTGTAACTCGGGCACCTGCCAATCATGTGGCATTAAGCATCATAGCCCTTTGCATCTAAGCCAGAAGTCTACTATGCCCCAATCGCAAGTCGCTTCATCGGAAACTGTCCAGCCGTCCAGCCGTTTTTCTTGCCACTGCAATAGTCAATGTGCGAGATCGCTCTGGGCAATGGATTCCATGCCGTGCTCTGCTAGACTCTGGGTCGCAGTTGCATATTATTACTTAGTTTCTCACGCATCAGTTGCAACTTCCTCGAAACAAATCGACTGCTGTGTTAATGTTACTTCTAAAAATACCTCTTTACGAGGTAAAATTCTAGTGACGAAAACATTTCCATGCCCCAAAATTTCTGATATCCAATTTTGTGACGAACGATATTAAATTGAATACATAAATTATTCTTAAAAAAAAGTTTGGCATTCGGCACTATAATACATTCGGCACAGGTAAGAAGGATAGGGACTTTATTGCGTAATGTGCCGAATGCCAAACAAAATAGATTTTCATACTAAAACTTGATTTTGGGCTGATCGTTCCTATGGCAGCTATATGATATAGAGGTCCGATCCAAATTTTAAAACAAATTTGCCAACAAACGCCCGCTATCCAGGAACTTACATACCAGGTTTTAAGTCTAGCTCTTTTAGTCTCTGAGATCCTTTGGCTTAAACACACGGACAGACAGACGGACATGGCTCAATCGACTCGGCTATTGATACCGATCAAAAATATATATATTTTATAGGGTCGGAGATGCTTCCTTCTGCCTGTTACATACATTGCACAAAACCAATATACCCTTTTTGACCATTTTCAATGAGCACAGGGTATAAAAAATAATTAAGAGAATAAGAACACATTTAGTCAAATGCGTTCCAGGAAGACCCTACAAGTCCAGCTCATTTGAATAAATTAAATACCGCCTTCTTGCAAAGCAAAAACAAACTATCTGGCATCACTGAAACAATAGCTGTCAGCTGTGGGTTCTATTGTGCACCGCTTGCACTGCTTGCAATGCTTGCATTGTTGCTGCTGCCATCATTCAATGCTAAGAAATAAAGATAGTCAGGAATTACGTAATATCTTGCCGACACGAATTTTCACAGATATGTGTTATATGTCAAAAAAACGCGGAAATAAGCTGACTATAACATAATAATTTCATAGTGATTTTGAGTGTAGGTTTTTTTTAAATCGCCAATGAAATCTTAATTCGCCTGTAGCTTCTTACCTATGTACTCCAGAAAAAACAAGGGGGCTGCGGCTACAGTCGAGTGTGCTCGACTGTATAATTCCCTGTGCCCTGGCTCTCCGATAGGTCATACATATGTGCGCTACGTTAGGCATGCCGAAGGTGTGATGATGCGGCATTAACTTTTTGACTAATTGTTCGTATTACATCTATGTGATCTAGTGAACCGATTTAAGCCAAATTACAAATTCTGAATCTGTGAGTTTGGTTGACTTATCTCTAAAAACAACAATAATATTCGCACTATATCTTAAAATTCGTTCCTATGACAGCTATTTGAAATCCGATTTCAATCAAACTTGGTCAGGATGTAGAATACCATCCCAAATGCGTATTCTGTTAGTTTAGTTTAGATACCTCAAACAACAAAAAAGTTTATCATACTAAAACTAGATTTTCGACTAATCGTTCCTATGGCAGCTATATCACATAGTGTTTCGATTTTAACCAAGTTCAGTCAAGATATATGGGACTATCCCACATTGTTGTCCCACATCCCACATATTGTCTCAGTTTGGCTGACATATCTCAAGCAACAAAAAAGTTTTTCATACTAAAACTTGATTTTGAACTGATCGTTCCTATGGCAGCTATATGATATAGTGGTCCGATCGAAATTTTAATACAAACTTGATCTGCGCTTGCTATCCAGGAACCTACATACCAAGTTTCATGTCTCTAGCTCTTATAGTCTTCGAGATCCTTTGACTCAAACAGACGGACAGACAGACGGACATGGCTCAATCGACTCGGCTATTGATACTGATCAAGAATATATATACTTTATAGGGTCGGAGATGCTTTCTTCTGCCTGTTACATACATTGCACAAAACCATTATACCCTTTTTGACCATTTTTAATGGTCACAGGGTATAAATATTACAGGTATGCCTAAAAGATCTTCAAAATACCTTTTCAACGATATATAGAACATATCTTTAGCTTCTATCGTTTGGATACTAGGGTGGTTTTAAGTTTAGCAAATTTTAGCGATTTCCCGCTAAACTAGTTTTTTTTCGAAAAAGTCGTAGGACAAAAGTTTCTAATTTTATGATTTAGCTATTTTAACGCTTTGATACAAACAAACACACAAACAGACAAACTGACTTTTCATCTCATTTTGTGAAGGCCACTAAAAATTTCAATTTTAATTATCTTTTGAACCACTGAACGGATTTTTATGATAGAGCGTATTTTTGATAAGAAAATTAAATTTACCGAAGGGCTCCAACGGCCCCATTTGCTGCAATCATCTAAATTTTGCCCCTCGCACTTTCACCTGATTATCTCTCGAGGTGAGTTTTCAAAAGTGTTAGTATGCACCCTTCGTGATGCTTTCGTCACTAGCGCGGACTGCCGTCCGCAGTGATTTTGATGTCTCACTTCTGAATTCTCAACAAACATTACCATTTTAGTTGCTCCTACCATAACTGATAGTCAGCCCAGTTTTACTGTGAGCTCAGAGGGCTGGAATATACCTGGTGACATTCGCTTAGCAGATCCAGAACTCTACAGGTCTAGCAAAATTGATTTGCTGATTGGAGCTGGAATATTCTTTGACTTGCTTTGTGTTGGCCAAATTAAGTTGGCTGGAAAATTGCCACTTCTTCAGAAGACTCGGCTAGGATGGATTATCACCGGGTAGCCGAAATACTCCACAAGTCGGTGGCGTTCGAAGTGCAGGTCAATGAGAGCAAAGATGTTAAGGCTGAGATCAGAATGGATGAAATTGGGCGTCGATTTTGGGAGTTTGAAAGCTTTGATGATTACGTTTGTAAACTAACAAAGGAGGAGCTGGATTGTGAAACACATTTTGTCGATAACTATTCGCGTTTACAGACAGGAGAATATTCAGTTCGTCTGCTAATGAAGGCAAATTTGGGAATGCTTGGAGATTCATACCGGCAAGCATATCGTCGGTTTCTAAATTTGGAAAATAAATTAAAGCATTCTCCACAATTAAAATCTCAATACACAGCATTTATTCATGAATATTCAGCATTAAACCATATGTCGCTTGTTGGCTTAGACTCAACACGAATGTGCAAGTATTTTTTGCTTCATCACTCAGAAGGAGGATAGCACATCAACAAATTTTGCGTGTTGTCTCAGGCTACTCTTTAAACGAACTACTTATGGCAGGCCCTTAATACAGCCCAGGCTGTTCAACACTTTGCTCCAGTTTAGGACATTTCTTATAGCATTGAGAGGAGATATTTATAAGATGTATCGCTGTGTTAGGATGCACGAGTCTGACAGCTTCTCGCAGTGCATTTTATGAAGTGATTCCCCGCAGCAGGAGATAAAATGTAGTATGTTCACATATCGAATGCACACTGTACTCAGTGTTATACATAAAGTATATATCAAATACATTGTAGCACTTTGCTGCATTGTTTACGTGAACTCAAGTACCAAGCATATTCCAAGGACACCCAAACTGAAGAGTCAGCATATCTGCAGTGCAGTGACCGCTCTGCCACCACGTGAACATGGGACGCTCTCCATCTCGTAGCGACGTTATCGCCGCTACTCACATACACATACATAGACTAATACCGACTGATCTGCTGCCGTCGTCTCTGGCAGCGTCGCTCGCAGTCTTTGCTATATCGGCTCTCTTGTACTTAGCTTAAGTATATTCATAAAAGAACCATTAATAAAGACAGACGTTTCGAAGCTAAACAAAACTGATTTTACTTGGAACAAATACCGATTACATGGTGACCGTGACCTGGACAAGGAACCACAAGGACAACGGCAGTAACAAAAAAAAGAAAAACAACAACGGCAGCAACAGGAACAACGGCAGTATCAATGATAAGAACAACAACAGGAGAAACATCAAATTCTACAATGAGATACCAAAAAATAAAAGTCTGAGTGAGTAGAGTGCGAGTGATGGATAAACGCGGAGGCGTAAAGAATAGAATGAATAAAAGAATAGCACACATTAAGTGGATATTATACACAAACGCTGCCTCCCGCGAGAGCAACTGCACAAAAATTGCAGTCCGAGCTTGATTATCTGAAAACAAGTCTCGAAGAAAGAAAACCCAACACTGCAACTCAATCATTTAACATACAAATAATAAACGAAGTGAAAATAATTAAACCTCCATCCCAAAACCCATTGCCGAGAAAGCCAGACATCTGCCCGAACGACTGCCCTGGACCTCTGAATAGTGCTGCATGCAAATCCACTTACATGAAAAACAGCAAGCGTGAGAGGCACACCGCCACTTGCGCCTTCGAAGGAGCGTCAGCGTGACCAAACCAGCGACGACCAGCTGAAGCGAACGAGGACTGGATCATTAAATGGGTCATCAGGTTCAGTTAAAAAATTAATTAATCAATTAAACTTAAATTTATATATAAAAGAAATTGTAAAATTCTGCGGAACCCCTTCCGCTCGATTAGAAGTATAGCCCGTAAAGCTATATAAAACAATAGGTAGGAGCATTGTAAAACTATATTAACAATACTTTCATAAATAAATCTTCAGAAGATTTTCTAATCAATTATAATTATAATTCTTATCAAACTTACCTACCCAAGATGGGATTATTAGACGTTAAGTCAGTGGATTCCACTGCCAACGTTATCAATAAAGCATAATCAAGTAATATAGACTTAGAGCTAACAAATATATTGCTAATAATCATTGTTGTTATTATGTGTGCAAATTGTTTTTGTAAAATATACAAATTACACAATAAATTTAAAAAAAAAAGTTTATGAGCCAGGCAAATGACCTAGACAAAATTTAAATTTGCACAGCATGAACAACGGTGATTAATAATAATAATTGGCTATAGTAACTGAAAGAAAATGAATAAAAATAAATTTAAAAAAATAATTCATATCCATAATATAATGGAATGGAATAAATTATATAATGAATTAAATAAACTGAAAATTGATTTTGATAAATCATATAAGTCATTGACACAAAATAGGCCAATTCAAAAGACCACAATTAAGAAACATGCAGAAACATTAATAAAAAGTTTTAACGAAGCACGTATGCTAATATATGACCGGAGAGAACAATTAAGTAAAGATCATTGGTCCCAAGTATCAAAATTATTGATCAGACTACGATCAAATTTGATATTAGTTAAAGAAAGGTAAAATTTGGATATTTTAGTTCCGACTATCCTGAACACTCCTTTGACAGTTGAAACTGGTGATGTACCAGAATCATCAGACACAGCAGCCATTGACTCAATAGAGCCAAAAAAGTTTGAATTTGCAAACTCTGAAACAGAAGAACAAGATTTAAACATTCTTACTATTCCAGCTGCTTTAATATCAGATAAAGATAACACAGATTCTGATACTAACTCAATTGTAATAGAGCAAAAAATCTGTAACAATAACACAATGGCACAATCTAATATTGATTTTTTCGATGGTAAAGCTGAAAACTTAATAAGTCAAGAAGTTACCAAATTCAAGGGGCTAACTTCTATTGAGATACAGACCACTAAGTATATAATCCCACATGATTTTCATATCGTGGATTTACAATTCGCTATTCCCTGTGATGGAATATTAGGAATCGAATTTATTAAAAAATACAACTGTCAATTAGACTTCAAGCCATCTGAAGATTGGCTTATAATTAGACCCAATAACTTAAAATTTCCAATTTATGTTGCAATAACATACAGTTCTGGCAATAACTCAATATTTCTACCAGCAAGATCCCAAGTTATTCGAAAAATTCAGCTTACTTCAAAAGAAGACAGTGTATCGATTCCAAATCAAGAAATTCAGCATGGTATTTACATAGCAAGTACCATAGCAACATCCAAGAACGCTTTCATAAGACTACTTACAGATAATTTAATATACGTATCATTTTTGAACTACGATGTAGTCGAAACCAATTTAGGAAACAGAGAAAAGTCTGTATTATCTCAACTTTCTAAAAACTTTCCTCAACAATTCTAGTCACAGCTTTCAAGCTTATGCACCCAAGATAATGATGTATTCGGATTGGAAACCGAATCAATAACTACGAATTATTTATGTAAGCAAAAATTGAGATTAAAGGATGATGAACCAGTGTATATAAAAAATTAGCGAAGCCCACACAGTCAGGTGAACGAAATACAGAAGCAAGTCGGAAAATTGATCTCCGAAGAGATTGTTGAACCGTCTGTGTCTGAATATAACAGCCCATTGTTACTTGTCCCTAAGAAATTATCCCCCAGTTCAGAAGAAAAGAAATGGCGATTAGTGATTGACTATCGTCAGATTAATAAAAAATTACTATCTGATAAATTTCCACTCCCTAGAATTGATGATATTTTGGATAACTAGGTTGACCAAAATACTTTTCATGCCTTGATTTTGAATTTGATGAAATATCAAATTGAACTCAACTTCGCCCCCTGCTCGCTTCGCTCGCGAGGATGTGCGGCTACAGTCGAGTGTGCTCGACTGTAGGATACCCTGAGCCCTGGCACTCCGATAGCCCATACCTATTGCAAGCCGTTAGGCACGCCGAAGGTTTGATGATACGGCATTAAATTGTCGACTAATTATTCGTATTACATCTAAATGTTCTACGGAACGGATTTAAACCAAATTCGATCACAATGTTAAAGACAATATAAAAGTCCCATTTTGGGAGTTCTGTTGGGATACCTCAAAAAACCACAAACAATATCATACTAAATCTTAATTTTCGACTGACAACTCCTATGGCAGCTATATGATACAGTGTTCCGATTACAGCCCAATGTCCTGTCAGTTTGGTCGGGACATTTCAAACAACAAGAAAGTTTTTCATAAAATTTGATTTTGGGCTGAACGTTCATATGACAGCTATATGGTATAGTGGTCCGATTTCAACCAAATTTGATCAGGATATATAGGTCCATCCCAAATGCATATCCTGCCTGTTTGGTAGAGATAGTTCAAACAACAACAAAAATTTTCATACTAAAACTTGATTTTTGACTGATCGTTCTTATGGCAGCTATATGATATAGGGGTTCGATCCAAATTTTAAAACAAACTTGATCTGCGCCCGCTATCCACACCAAGTTTCTAGTCTCTAGCTCTTATAGTCTCAGAGATCCTTTGACTCAAACAGACGGACAGACAGACGGACAAGGCACAATCGACTCGGCTATTGATACTGATCAAGAATATATATACTTTATAGGGTCGGAGATGCTTCCTTCTGCCTGTTACATACATTGCACAAAACCATTATACCCTTTTTGGCCATTTTTAATGGGCACAGGGTATAAAAAACATAACAGATGCTTTTGAGAAATGTAGGAAATACAACATGAAGTTACACCCAGAAAAATGTTAATTTTTTATGCATGAGGTGACTTTTCTCGGTCATAAATGCACAGATAGAGGAATACTCCCAGACAATAAGAAATATGACGTCATTATGAACTACCCAGTGCCACACGATGCGAACAGCGCTAGACGTTTCGTAGCATTTTGTAATTATTACAGACGTTTTATAAAAAACTTCGCCGACTTTTCACGGCACATAACAAGATTATTTTAAAATAATGTTCCTTTTGAATGGACAGATGATTGTCAAAATACATTTCTACAATATCCGGATTTTAGCTAAGAATTTTGTATAATTACAGATGCAAGTAAGCAAGCATGTGAAGCGGTTTTATCTCAAAACCATGATGGACTCCAACTTCCCATTGCATATGCATCAAGAGCTTTCACAAAAAGAGAAAGTAACAAGTGCACTACTGAGCAGGAATTAGCTGCAATTCATTGGGCAATATTACATTTTCGACCATATATTTATGGAAAACATTTTATAATTAAAACAGATCACAGGCCTTTAACATATCTATTTTCAATGATCAATCCAAGTTCCAGATTGATACGTATGTGGCTAGAATTAGAAGAATATGACTTCACAGTCGAATATTTAAAGGGTAAAGACAATTATGTAGCTGATGCGTTATCAGGAATAACCATTAAAGAGCTACAAAATATTACAGGACATATAATGAAAGTCACTACTAGACATCAAAGTTGACAAAAATTCGGCGCGGAAAATAAAGAAATAGAATTTGCAATCTATAGAAAAAGCTTCAAAGCCCAACGTATATGAAGTCATCAACAATGACGAAGTACGTAAAGTAGTGACCTTGCATGTAAAAAATATGCTACGTTTCTTAAGCATGGTAAGAAAATTACTGCAAGATATGATGTTAGCGATTTATATACTAATGGAATTCTTGACTTAGGTCAATTCTTCTAAAGGCTTGAAACGCATGCCGGTATAAACAAAATCAGCCAACACAAAGTGGCACCGTGGGAAAATATCTTTGAACATGTTTCAATTGATAATTTCAATCGAATGGGCAACAAATTGTTGAAATCTTTGAGAGTAGCGCTACTCAACCCGGTGACCCTAATAGAAAAACAAACATATATATAACATTGTTTCAGGAGGTATAAGACAATAGAAAATTCCCAATCTGCGAGTCTGATTGTGGTATCTCCAGAAACCACAAAAATTTGCAAACTCAGTATACATTTTCGACCAATCGTTCCTATGGCAGCTTTATAATATAGTAGACCGATTTCAACCAAATAAAACAAAAAATTTTTTCATACTAAAGCTTGATTTTCGACTGATTGTTCCTATGGCAGCTATATGATATAGTCAACCGATTTCAACCAAACTTGGCCAGAATGTATGAGATCACCTTAGATGCATATTCTGTTGAATTGGTTGAGATATATAAATAAACAAAAACGTTTTTCATACTAAAGCTTGATTTTCGACTGATTGTTCCTATGGCAGCTATATGATATATCGGACCGATTTCAACCAAACTTGGTCAGAATGTATAGGACCATCCTATATGCATATTTTGTTAGATTGGTTGAGATATCCTTTAAATTGTCTTTTTAATTAAGATATTTCTATTTTATGTAAGTTTAACCTCAATATAAATAATAATAATTATATAAATAAATAATGTATAAAATATAAATAAATAATAAATATAACATTAATAATAAATATTAACTAGTGGGCGGTGATATAGTCAAGCATATTCGACTGTTGGAGATCCCGTACTTACTATGGAAAAGCAACTCCTGGTTTAAAGAAAATAATATAAATCTGTACATATATAAATCATTGTATCAGGAGGTATAAGACAATAGAAAATTCCCAATCCGCGAGTCTGATTGTGGTATCTCCAGAAGCAGCAAAAATTTGCATACTCAGTATACATTTTCGAAAAATCGTTCTCCTGGCAGCTTTATAATATAGTAGACCGATTTCAACCAAATAAAACAAAAAACTTTTTCATACTAAAGCTCGATTTTCGACTGATTGTTCCTATGGCAGCTATATGACACAGTCAACCGATTTCAACCAAACTTGGTCAGAATGTATGAGATCACCTTAGATGCATATTCTGTTGAATTGGTTGAGATATATAAATAAACAAAAGTTTTTCATACTAAAGCTTGATTTTCGACTGATTGTTCCTATGGCAGCTATATGATATAGTCAACCGATTTCAACCAAACTTGGTCAGAATGTATGAGATCACCCCAAATGCATATTCTGTTGAATTGGTTGAGATATATAAATAAACAAAAACGTTTTTCATACTAAAGCTTGATTTTCGACTGATTGTTCCTATGGCAGCTATATGATATATCGGACCGATTTCAACCAAACTTGGTCAGAATGTATAGGACCATCCTATATGCATATTTTGTTAGATTGGTTGAGATATCCTATAAATTGACTTTTTAATTAAGATATTTATATTTTATGTAAATATAACGTTAATATAAATAATAAAAAATATTATATTAATAAATAAAATATAAATAAATAATAAATATAATATTCAATAATAAATATTAAAAAAAAATAAAATATATCTGTCCGTGACGGGAATCGAACCCGCGACCCATGGCCCAAATGAAAATTTTATAAAAAAACGGACGCTCAACACACTGCACCACAGAGCTACTTTATGATTAACTGTTTATTGTAGGTTTTATTATTACTGGACCATAAGTCAAACATCATTGTTGTTGTTGTCTAATTGTTTCGTAATTGTTGCTGTTATGGTAAATCAAATATAGGCAAATTTAGTTGTTTAATATCTTCGCTGTTTATTATCCGATCGCAATGAAATTTTCAGCAAACATGGCGGATAATATTGGCTTGGTCTATGCTTAATTAGAACGCTCTATCTTTTGCCCTAATAGTTTAGATTTATTTGATTTTGAGTCGTGCAAGGGGCGTGGCCAAAATCTAAAACAAACTTGATCTGCTTGCAACATAGATGGACCTACATACCAAGTTTGCACTCTCTAGCTCTTATAGTCTCTGAGATCTAGGCGCTCTTACAGACAAAGTTAATAGACCCCTGTTCTTTTTTTAAGTACGGGTTCTTAAAAGAACAAGGGGGCTCCGCCCCCTGCTCGCTTCGCTCGCCTACCCCCGACTCGGTTCGCTCGCGAGGAGGTGCGGCTACAGTCGAGTGTGCTCGACTGTAGGATACCCTGAGCGCTGGCACTCCGATAGCCCATACCTATTTGCAAGCCGTTAGGCACGCCAAAGGTTTGATGATGAGGCATTAAATTGTCGACTAATTGTTCGTATTACATCTAAATGTTCTACTGAACGGATTTAAACCAAATTCGATCACAATGTTAAAAACAAAATAAAATTCCCATTTTGGGAGTTCTGTTGGGAAATTTAAACCAAATTACAAATTCTGAATCTGTGAGTTTGTTTGACTTATCTCTAAAAACAACAATAATTTTTGTACTTTATCTTTAAATTCGTTCCTGTGGCAGCTATTTGATACCAGATTTCAAACAAACTTTGTCAGGATGTAGAATACCATCCCAAATGCGTATTCTTCTAGTTTGGTTGAGATACCTCAAACAACTAAAACGTTTATCAAACTAAAACTTGATTTTGGACTGATCGTTCCTATGGCAGCTATATGATATAGTGGTCTGAATTCAACCAAATTTTATCAGGATATATAGGACCATCCCAAATGCATATCCTATTGGTTTGGTCGAGATCTTTCAAACAACAAAAAAGGTTATTTTCGACTGATCGTTCCTATGACAGCAATATGATATAGTGGTCCGATTGAATAAGTTGTATTTAATTTAATTAAAATAGTAAATCGTAAATCGTAATCGTAATCGTAATCGCTGAAATCGATGTTGCTCATGCCAGGAGTAGCCATCAACTAAAATTTTCTCAGCTTGTTGAAGTCCGGCAACACCAAATAATCTCTCCCACTCTTCTCAATCATCGAAATCAGCTGTTAAAGGCTGCTGCATTGCGCGCGTAATTTAAATTTAAATGCAATGCTTTAATATTTGTGATTCTTTTTCCAGGATTTGTTAAGCATATAAATAGAATGATAATAAATGAAAACCTTTTGAACATATGTGCGAGCTTACTAGCTTATTATTAAACATAATAATTATTATAAATTCAGATATTTCAGTGTTGTAAAATGATCTGTCGTCGAGGTGTCGAGGTGCAAAATTATAAAGTGGCATTTATACATATCGCTTTTTGCAATGCATACTAATATCTATATACAAATATTTTAACACAATCGTAAATATGTATTAATTTAAACCATGTATATATATCAAATAGGATAGAAATTGTACCCAAATGATATCGATAATTTTGCTCGTATTTGCGTTCGCACTCTTCATACACGTGCTCACTGTTATGTTTTTGCACAAGCAAATGTGCATATGCTATCTCGCTCGCACTTGCCTATGTCTATGATTTTGATTTATGTGAATTAAAAGCAAATTTGAAATATCTTCTCTATTTAATAGTCAATCGCTTTGAAACTTTCAGGGTCATTAAATTGGCTTACTTCTTATCTTCCTGTTTAATTAAGAAGTGTTTAATTAAAGATCGCGTCTGATAATCGTTTTTTGCGATTGGCAACCTACATTCCAAATTTGAAGTCTCGCTTTTATAGTCTCTGAGATTCTTTGGCTCAAACACACGGACAGACAGACGGACATGGCTCAATCGACTCGGCTATTGATGGTGATCAAGAATATATATACTTTATAGGGTCGGAGAAGCTATATTGTCTACATTCCATGACGATCCAATACAAGGAGGTCACACAGGCATTGCAAAAACCTTGGCCAAGGTCAAAAGACATTATTTTTGTAAAGGTATGACTCGAGATATTACTGAGTACATTCGAAAATGTCAGTAATGCCAAAAAGCAAAAACAACTAAGCATAACAAGACCCCATTAACAATGACTGATACGCCTACAAATGTTTTCGACAGGGTGATAGTGGACACTATTGGTCCGCTACCAAAATCAGAAAATGGAAATGAATATGCAGTCACGCTAATATGTGACTTAACTAAATAAAAGTTGCCATACCAGTTGCAAATAAGAGCTCTCCTGGGCCTGACAACATTCCTAGTTGTGTCCTTAAGGAGTGCTGTTCTTCCTTAGCTGCTCCGTTGCTGAAGCTTTTTATTTTATCCCTTGAGTCCGGTATCTTTCCGTATCCTTGGAAAGAATCTTATATCATTCCTCTCCACAAAAAAGGTGGTAAGTCTGATATTTCGAATACAAAGTTATCAGCCATTCCCAAATTGTTTGAAAAAATCCTTATTTCATCTTTGCAGCATCTCTGTAAGTCAGCTATTTCCCCTGCACAACATAACTTTGTTAAAAGTCGATCCACAACCACCAATTTGCTTGAATTTACCTCCTTGGCATTTTTAGAGAAAAAGCAAACTTATGTCGTTTATACTGACTTCAGTAAAGCCTTTGACTCTGTGAACCATGACCTCTTACTATTTAAACTTGATCGTATAGGTTTCCCGCCCGCCTTTTTAAGTTGGATTTCCACCTACTTAAAAGGTGAGACGCAAAAAGTGCTTCTTAGGTCATCCATTTCGAGTTCGGTTCAAGTTATTTCTGGTGTACCTCAAGGAAGTCACTTAGGACCTTTATTTTTACCCTTTTTATTAACGATCTACCCAACATTCTGTCTCATTCTTCTATTTTAATGTATGCGGATGATGTTAAGCTTATCTTCTCATACACAGATCCCCTTCTTCATAATTGTCTGCAAGACGATTTAAACGCTATGCAACTATGGTGCTCGGCCAATCAGTTGCATCTCAATTGTTCTAAGTGTATGTTTATGACTTTTAGTCGTAATAGGTCATATTTAGGTTTATACACGATTGACAGTACTCCCCTGCAACGTATATCTTCGGTAAAAGATCTTGGAGTCTTATTCGATTCCAAATTGAACTTCAATTTGCACATCTCAACCATAGTTAATGAAGCCAAGGGTGTGCTTGGCTTTATTAAACGTTGGCCGAGGGAATTTAATGACACTTTCACCACTAAACTCCTTTATGTCTCTTTAGATCGTCTTATCCTGGAATACTGTTCATGCATTTGGTGCCCGCAGTATCATATTAACCAGGATCGAATCGAATCCGTTCAAAAGCAATTTTTGCTTTTTGTCCTACGTGGTTTAAACTGGGATCCTAACCTTCGTTTACCATCGTATTCCAGTAGGCTTCTTATTCTCAATCTTCCGTCTTTAATCAATCGTAGAAAAATTCTTGGTGTCGTTTTTCTTCATAAATGGATTATTGGCGAGATTAATTCCTGTTCTCTTTTAGAACGCCTCACGTTTTCTGTCCCCCGTAGAGCTACTAGAAACTTTCAGCCTTTATGTTTACCTACATGCACAACTAATTACGCTTTGCACAGCTCATTTCGTGTTTTTTGCACAGACTATATTAGCCTTTATCACGTTTTCACTTCAGAACTCTCTCTCCCCTCATTAAAATCCTCCCTTTTCCTCTTCGTTTCTAGAAATTCCTGACCTTACTAATTATAATACATAAGTATTTCGACTTATTGTTACTACTAATACTTTTTGATTTGATTGGGTTTTCCCCAATCCTTGCAACAAATGTTGGAACATTTATAATTTTTGAATACCCTTAGATTCTTAATTCTTAATCTTTAATTTTACTTTTGTAATATTTCAGTTAAAATATAAATATTAATATAATTACTAAATTTTCTTTAAATTGTTTATATTAAATTTAATTTAATTTTTACTTTAATTTTGGTCAACTGTTCTTAGTTGACATTAAATAAATAAATAAATTAATAAAGTCATAGAACTTTCAATGAATACATACGCTCTTATATACCGGTTGATAAAACTGATTGGGACGTATGGCTGCAATATTTCGTTTATTGTTTCAACACGATCCTCTCAATGGCACAAATTTATTGTGCATATGAGTTAGTATTTGGTAAAACAAATAATTTACCAAAACAATTTAATAGCATAGATAACATAGAAACGATATACGATATAGATGACTACGCTAAGGAAAGCAAATATAGACTAGAGGAAGCATACAAAATAGATAAAATTATGATAGATGAACATAAAAAAAAGAATAAGAAACTATATGATCAGAAAGTAAGAAACATAGATATATCAGTAGGTGATAAAGTTTTGCTAAGAAACGAAACAGGTCAGAAGTTAGATTCTAAATATATACTGGTCCGTATAAAGTAACGGAAATAGGAGAAAGAAATAACATTATAATAACGAATAATAAAAACAAGAAGCAAACAGTTCATAAGGATAGATTAAAAATTTGTATTTCACAATCATATTTAGTATGGCCATGCATATTTATAAATGTTTTTCGTAATATCATTTCCTTTGTTGTTATTAAGTAAGATTTTCAAATAAAAAAAAAATATATATATAATAATAACAATAAATCTTACACTAAGTTAAACAATAAAAAAAAAATTAAAAATAAAAAAAATTATTATTTTAATTACAATATATACTAATCACTGCGGACGGCAGTCCGCGCTAGTGACGAAAACATCACGAAGGGTGCGAAAGGCAGCTAGCAATATATACAGAAAGAATGGAAAATTTGCTACAGCTGCCCGATCAGATCGAGTTATATACCGATCAAAAGGTATAGTTTGCGCTAACAAAAGTGCATACTAACACTTTTGAAAACTCACCTGGTTCGTGAGATAATCAGGTGAAAGTGGGAGGGGCGACATTTAGGTGATTGCAGCAAATGGGGCCGTTGGAGCCTTTCGGTAAATTTTTTTAATTTTCTAAGATTCTTATCAAAAATACGCATCGAATGACACGTCAATCATAAAAATGAAATTTTTAGTGGCCTCCCCAATATGAGATGAAAAGTCAGTTTGTCAGCCTGTCTGTTTGTTTGTATCAAAGCGTTGAAATAGCTAAAATGTGTGAATGTGGATCTATTCTTAATCATAAAATTAGAAATGTTTGTTGTACGACTTTTTCAAAAAATCGCTAGTTTTGCAGGAAGTTGCTAAAATTTACAAAACTTAAAACCACCCTAGTATCCAAACGATAGAAGCTACAGATATGTTCTATATATCGTTGATAAGGTATTTTGAAGATATTTTAGACATACCTTTAATATTTTTCTGGAGTACATAGGTAAAAATCTACAGATGAAAATACACTTCTTTGGCGATAAAAAAAAATCTACTCCTCAAAAAAAATTAAGATATGTTATTTGTTAAGGTCAAATGAATTCCGCCTTTTTATGACATATAACACATATCTGCGAAAATTCGTTTTGGCAAGACATTATCTGTTAACTATATATACCCTTATCTGTTAACTATATATTCCTTTACACTGCTTGCTTAGTTCACACATGTTCTCGGCAGAAATTACCAGTGCCATAATTAAAAAGACAACCAATCTAACAATCTCAACCAATCTAACAGAATATGCATCTAGGGTGATCTTATAAATTCTGACCATGTTTTGTTGAAATCGGTTTGCTATATCATATAGCTGCAATAGGAACAATCAGTCGAAAATACAGTTTTAGTATGAAAAACTTTTTTGTTTATTGAGATATCTCAACCAAACTAACAGAATATGCATATAAGATGGTCCTTTACATCCTGACCAAACTGGTTAAAATCAAACCACTATATCATATAGCAGCCATAGGAATGATCAGTCGAAATCAAGTTTGAGTATGAAAAACATTTTTGTTGTTTGAGATATCTCAGTCAATCTAACAGCATCTGCATTTGGGGTGATCTTATACATTCTGACTAAGTTTAGTTGAAATCAACCCGCTATATCATATAGCTGCCATAGGAACAATCAGTCGAAAATCAAGCTTTACTATGAACAACTTTTTTGTTTATTGAGATATCTCAACCAATCTAACAAAATATGCATCTCGGGTAATCTCATACATTCTGACCAAGTTTGGTTGAAATCGGTCGGCTATATCATATAGTTGCCATAGGCACGATTTGTCGAAAATTTATATTGAGTATGAAAATTTTTGTTGACTCAGACTCGCAAATTGGGAATTTTCTTTTGTATATACATCCTGATACAATATTTAATATATGTATGTAGGGATAAATATTATTTTCTTTTAATCGTAAGTTGCTTTTTCATAGTAATTGCGGGTTCTCCGTCAGTCGAGTATGCTCGAATATAGCACCACGAGCAAAGCAAGCCGTGGGTTAGCGAGCGAAACGAAAAAATCGTAAAACAAAAGTTTATAATTTTATGATTGGGAATAGATCCACATTCACACATTTTAGCTATTTCAACGCTTTGATACAAACAAACAGACAGGCTGACAAACTGACTTTTCATCTCATATTGGGAAGGCCACTAAAAATTTAAATTTTAATTATCTGATTATCTCACGAACCAGGTAAGTTTTCAATAGTGTTAGTTTTGTAAGCTAAAACTATACCTTTCGATCGGTTAATAACTCGATCTGATCGGGCAGCTATAGCATTCTTCCTGTATATATTGCTAGTCGCCTTTCGCAACCTTCGTGATGCTTTCATCACTAGCGCGAACTGCCGTTCGCAGTGATTCAAATGAGTTGGACTTTTAGGGTCTTCCAGGAACGCATTTTGATTTAATGTGTTTTTATTCTCTTAATTTATTTTTTTCATGGTACTTAGGCTTGATACAGACAAATTCAAAAACGTCTGACATCTTCTAAAAAAAAACCTCTTAACGAGGTAAAATTCTAGTGACGAAAACATTTCCATTCCCCAAAATTTCTAATATCCAATTTTCTGATGAACGATATTAAATTGAATATGTAACTTATTCTTAAAAAAAAACTTAGGCATTTGACACTGCGCAAAAAAGTTACTTTTATTAGGTAAGAATGATTGGGACTTTATTGCGCAATGTGACGAATGCCTAACTTTTTTTTAAGAATAAGTTCGTCGTTCGTCACAAAATTGGATATCAGAAATTTTGGGGAATGGAAATGTGTTCGTCACTAGAGTTTTACCTCGTTAAGAGGTTTTTCTTAGAAGATAAAATAACTACATAGAATTACGTTATTTTGTAAAGAAGGGATATGTAGTATGTTCACATATTGAATGCACACTGTACTCAGTGTTATACATCATATATATCATATATCTCCCTCTCACATACATAGACTAATACTAATACCGACTGCTCCGCTGCTGGCGTCTCTGGCAGCGTCGCTCGCAGTTTCAGCTATATTGACTCTCTTGTTTTTAGCTTAAGCATATTCATAAAAGAACCATTAATAAAGACAGACGTTTCGAAGCTAAACAAAACTGATTTTACTTGGAACAAATACCGATTATAACAGGTCTACAAGCTAGATACTGTCACCTACGGCACGAAACCCACATATCATATCTATCCGTTCGATACATGCAGCAACTTGAATTCCTGATTCGGAAAAGGAGAGCTGCCTAAGAAGCCTAGCAAGCGCTCTGCTCTGTCAAGAATTGCTCGTTTCTATGACCCTCTCGGTCTTATTTGCTCGGCAATTACAAAGGTCAAAATCTTCTTGCAGCAGCTCTGAAGAGAAAAGTTGGATTGGGATGAGAGTCTTTCCTCATCGCTCAACTCATTTTGGCTCATCTTATCAGCTGATCTGGGTCGTACTCAGCAACTACGATTTCCAGGACGTGCGCACATACCGAAGAGTGCAGTGGAAATTCATGGATTTTGTGACGCTTTTATTGATGCCTTTGGAGGCTGCATTAATGTTCTATCAATGGCAGAAGCAAAGCGCACAGCTCATTTTCCTTTCTCGCCAAGTCTCGGGTGGCCCCGATAAAGACGCTAACAGTTCCCAAATTGGATTTGTGTGGAGCAGTGCTGCTCGCCCGGCTCATGCGAGAGCTTCGTCAAATGAATTTTTTTCAATGTAACTTTAATTGCTGGTCTGACTCTCTTATTCAAGATCTCACAAGTGGAATGGAATGGCGTTATGTACCTACTACAGTCAATCCAGCTGACATTTTGTCGAGAGAAGCACTGCCAAGTGAGCTGATTGAATCATCGCTTTGGGCTCATGGACCTGCATTTCTAGAAATCGAGTGGCCAGAATCTTGTTTGCAATCTAGAACACAGCTGCTCGTCCGTGTTACACAGATGGCAAATTTACAGAATGACTACCAACGGCTAAAACAAGGACTCCAAGTAAGAGCTTCTAGCTCACTGGCTTCCCTGGCACCCTTCATCGATGATTTTGGACTCATTCGTGTCGGCGGACGAAGAATTCAGCATTTAGATTTGTGGCTCAGTAAGAAGTAATATTGGTAAGGCAGCATCCAGTGACGCGGGCCATGATAATGGATTTTCATCATCGCACCTTACACTTTGGACCTCGCTCTCTACTTGCTCACATTCGGCTCCAGTACTGGCCAATTGGTGGCCGCAAGACAGTTTTTGCTGCTGTGAGCAAATGTGTAATTTGCTTTCGCGCCAAGCCTCACTTGACTGAACACATCATGGCAGATCTTTCCAAATATCGAGTAGTTGGATCACACGCATTCATGGTCACTGGATTGGATTTTTGTGGCCCATTCTTTTACAAGTGCGACGTCCGGAACAGGCAGCCGGTAAAATGCTATGTTTACATTTTCATTTGCTTTGCGACAATGGCTGTTCAACTTGAGCTCGTACAGGATTTAACCACATCGTATATAGTGACTCGCGGCAAGCCGTCTCACATATGGTCGGACAATGCCACTAATTTTGTCGGCGCTAAGAACGAGTTAGAGGAGCTACGATGTTTGGTTTTGAGCAGTAAACATCAGGAAGCCATTCAGAAAGTCTGTTTAGCAGACAGCAGTGAATAGCGATTCATTCCTTCAGGGTCACAGCATTTTGGCGGCATCTGGGTAGCAGCAGTCAAGACAGGCAAGCATCACTTTTACCGAGCTGTAGGCCAGTCCTTGTTACCATTTTATGATTTGCGCACTTTATTGTGCCACATTGCGGCGATCATGAATTCAAGACCTTTAGTTCTACTTTCAGAAAATCCGGCGGATCTATGTGTCTTGACACCAGCGAATTTTTTGGGCACCGCTCCACTGGCCTTGTTTCCCGAGCCAGACATCACTGGACTTAACTTCAGTCGACTAGATCGCGGGCAGAGAGTCTCCTATTATCAGCAGATATTCTGGGGCCGTTGGAGAGAAGAGTACTTAACTCTTTTTAATCAGCGCTCGAAATGGCGCACTGCCGAACCTGGTGTTTCTGTCAACGATGTCGTTCTCGTCAAAAATGAGAACATTCCACCGCTAAATGGCCACTAGCTCGAGTGGTCAAGTTAAACTTCGTATTTGACGGTGTTGCACGAGTTGCCGTTCTCAAGACTGCTACTGGAACAACGAAGCGTGCTGTCCGAAAGCTTTGCGTCCTACCTGAGCAGGATGATATTGGAATCCCTCGTGTTCCAACGGGGGGAGAATGTTTAGTTACGCAGCGAAGAGTCGACGGCCCAGCTGATTAGCTCTAAGTAGATAACATAGTATTCTCTCTTAAAACTGTTACATTTGCATACGTATTTTCTTTTGTTATCTATTATCATTGTCGTGGTAATTGCTGTAATCGCACATTCGCTCATGCTCATAGCCTTTTGCTTCGGCGCACTTTGCATTTTAGTTTCGATTCGCTTACTATTATCGTAAGTCAATCTGTCGCTTATCAACATAATTTATATTGCTTGGCACTTGATAATTCGAGCTTGTCGCCAATTTACAAACATTTAGAATCCCCATCAGAAGCGGCAACTTCGTGCCTACCTTCTATCAACTTTTGTTAATATTAATTATACTGCCGTGCGTGGCTAAATATATTTTGAAAAAATATCCAAGTGCTTTTATTTTTAAACCTTGCAAATCATAGCTAATGAAAAAGCTCATTGGCTAAACAGGTTTTATAGGGTAAATAATTATGACGTGCGGAAATTCTTTCGTCTCCTTCTCCTTCAATAAAAAGTAAGGGAAAACAATAAAGTGTGAAACGGTGAACAACAAGACTTCACCATGTGCCAAGAGTGTCGTGATCGAGGCAAGAAATGGCTCTGCTTCCACGATTACTCCTTGCATTCTGACCAGGAGGGAGTGGACGAACCTGTGATCAACCAGGCAGGTGTCGAGAGTATCGTGACTGAGACAAGAAAGGGCTACGCTCCCACGTGTCTCATGATCATTCTCTGGAACTAAGAACAGCTGGCCAATTGCCGGAAGTATCGTGACCGAGACTAGCTGCGCTCCCTCGTCTCTTATAAATACTCCTTGCATTTTGGTCGGACTGTGATTAGTTTTGGAGATCTCTACTACCGAGACCGGACACCGATTGGGATCACACCTTCATCAGATCGCCATTTTTCACAGATGGCCAAATTTGCAAGCGATCGTCAGGGGCATTTTTTTGTGTGATTTGAACCCCAGTTATTTAACTGAAATGTTCTAGTTGTGGCAGATTAGTAATATAGTAACAATTTAACTATTTTGCACTGACACAAAGCAAAAACAAACTTTCAGGTAACACTAGTTATTTCTCCAACACAACAGCTATGAGTGACATAATCTCGAGCTCTGGCTGCTACGACACTTTGTTGGTGCTGTCTTCTATAAATTCTAAGTGAAATGTACATATTTAGTGAACAATAAGCAAGGCTCGGTATACAGCTGTTTTAAGGGATGCCAGTCTCTATTGTTGTACCGTTGTGCTGACTTGACCAGGCATCCAAGCCTAATGTCTTTGAGACGCTAGAACGAGTTGAGAATTCTAGGTCGCAAAAGTGACAAAATAGCTGAAAAGCTGATCTAGTCCTTTGTGTGTTATTGTTTTTGCTGTTATTGTGTTGAAACGCCATTGGCATTTGCTGTTTAATAACAAATTTGCATATACACCGAAGTGTGTATGCTCTTCTGTGTCAGTAGCAAGAGAGTGTTCCTTACTATTGTTCAGATTTCCGGAGTGTCTTCCGTTTATATTCAAAATAAAATATTTGTTTTTGCGAACTTTTTTCTTGTTAGTAAGTGTGTATGAACGAAGTTCATCCATAGAATTTTAAAAATCATATGATTTTAAATAACTTACACTATTAAACTTCATGAAATTTCAACAACTAACTTAACTACAGCAAAATAAAAAATAACAAGGGGGCTCCGGCCACTGCTCGCTTCGCTCGCGAGAAGGTGCGGCTACAGTCAAGTGTGCTCACAACAATGTGCGACACAAACAATATCATACTAAATCTTAATTTTCGACTGACAGTTCCCATGGCAGTTATATGATATAGTGTTCCGATTACATCCCAATTTGATCAGCAAGTATAGGACCATCCCAAATGTATATCTTGTCAGTTTGGTCGAGTATTTCAGACATCAAAAAAGTTTTTCAAACTAAAACTTGATTTTGGGCTTATCGTTCCTGTGACAGCTATATGGTTTAGTGGTCCGATTTCAAACAAATTTGATCAGGATGTATAGAACCATCCCAAATGCATATACTGCTAGTTTGGTCGAGATATTTCAGACAACAAAAAAGTTTTTCATACTAAAACTTGATTTTCGACTTATCGTTCCCATGGCAGCTATATGATATAGGGGTCCGATCAAAATTTCAAAATAAACTTGATCTGCGCCCGCTATCAAGGAACTTACATACCAAGTTTGAAGTCTCTAGCTTTTACAGTTTCTGAAATCCTTTGACTCAAACAGACGGAAGATCAAACGGATAGGCGGACAGACGGACAGACAGACGGACATGGCTCAAACGACTCGGCGATTGATACTGATGAAGAAAATATATACTTTAAGGGGTCGAAGATGCTTCCTTCTGCCTGTTACATGCATTGCACAAAACCATTATACCCTTTTTGACCAATTTCAATGGGCACAGAGTATAAAAAGAACGACGAAGATCGGCGACAGAATTTATTTAAAATTATTTAAATAAACATTTCATTATTATTTTTAATCGCCAATTTTAAGTGCTTTATATTACATATTCTCTTCCCTAATTTGGTTATGTTAACACACACACATTCAAAGAATTAGGCGCATTTTGAGTGAATTACGTTTTAATTTTAAACAGACAGCAAATCGAGCAGAACAGCGCTCCACAAATAAAGCAAATTACAGTCCACTTAATATTTCAATTAACGTCATATTCGGGAGATATCATCGTTTAAAATAAGTGTTCCGGTCAATCATTTTAACAAAATTTGTTGTAAAAATTTCTGGCCTGATCACATAATTGTAAAGGAACACACTGTGAAAAAGAAAAATCGGACTCCGATTGTAATTCCTACTTCTTCATCTATATCTGTTAGACCTTCTCAACCTCTTTCGCGTTCTGAAAGTTCAAAAAACTAACATCCTCCCTCTCTCTGGGCTATCAGAATGTTAGAGGGCTTCGTAGCAAACTTAGTAATCTTTATCTAAATAGCCTGTCCTTTCATTCTAATGTTGCTGCCTTTTCTGAAACAATTCTCTATTTATAGAAAGGATCGTACCCCACGTATTGGTGGTGGTGTGGTTATTGCTATTAATGCTGATTTATTTTTGGAAGTAGTTGTAACCGATTGTTTTACTGATATTGAATTTGTTGCTATTAAAATTAGTATCAGTGGCATTAATGTTTATATTACAATTTCTTTTATTCCTCCTTCTTCAGACAACTCAGACTATTCTCTGCATGCTTCTGCTATTCATTCTGTTCTATCTATGCTCTCTGATCGTGATTTTCTTGTTGTTCTTGGTGATTTCAATAATGCCGGAACACATTGGATTTCTTGTCCCGACTCAAACGTTCTGACTTCCACGACCCAACTTGATTTTCTGGATAATGTACTTGGGATGTCATTGTTTCAGATCAATGATATCCCGAATTTATTGAACAGGATGCTTGATCTTGTTTTTCTTTTGGATCCCCCTTTTTTATCTGTCTCTTGTACTAATCCTATATATTTTCCTGAACACCACTATCATCCGACTTTGGAAGTGTTGATGGTCTTACCAGTCCGTATGGTTAGTTCATGTGGTAGGCCGACAAAGAATGTTCGTCAATTTTGGAAAACCGATTTTTCCAGAGCTCTTATTACTGACTGACTGGTCCCGGCTGAACGGGTGCAGGGACTTGGACAGTGCAATATCGATTTTATATTCAACTTTAAACTCGTTTTTGGATTTATGTGTTCCGTTGTGTTCTCCAGTCAGATCTAACAAACCTGGTTGGTATACAAGGGAATTAACTTACATGAAATATAGGAAATCAAGATTTTATAAGAAATTGAAGAAAACTGGCTCTTTTTTGGATCTTTCCAATATCCAATATCCAATTTTCAAATTTTTCTGTTCTGAATAACCACTGCTGTGAAGATTACCTTAGAGGTTGCAAACTGCAATTTCAAAGGGATCCTAAAAAGTTTTATTCATTTGTCAATTCTAAGCGAAGATCATCAAAACTTCCATTTACCGTGCTTTCTGAAAATAAGGCCGCTGATTCTGATCAGGCTATTTCCGATTTATTTGCGGAATTTTTTCAAACAACATATAGCGTTCAAGTTGATCAATCGGGTTCGCCTTATCCCTATCGTGTAAATACTAAAATAAATCTAATTGTATTTTGGACCTTTAATCACTGAAAGCTCGCTTTTAAATGATCTAAAGGCAGTAAAACCGAAAATTTCACCGGGACCGGACGGAGTACCAGGATGTGTTCTTAGGTACTGCGCTGAAGGTCTTTTGAAACCACTGTATAACTTATTTCAACTTTCTGTGGAGTTATGCTCTTTCCCTAGAATATGGAGCTTAAAAAGGAAAACCAGTCTGATGTTACTAACTATAGAGGCATATCTAAGTTATCTGCTTTTCCTAAAACTTTTGAGAAACTAATAACTTCTCAGTTGCAATATCTTTGTAGATCTATAATTTCACCCTGCCAGCATGGGTTTGTGAAAAATAGATCTACTACCACTAACTTATTGGAATTCACCTCATTTGTTATACATGGTTTTCAAACTAAAATGCAAGCTGATGTTATTTCCACTGATTTTAGTAAAGCATTCGACTCCGTTAATCACCATATTTTGTTGCGAAAAATCCATCTTTTAGGTTTTCCAAATAACCTAATTCTTTGGATTGCAAGCTATTTAAATTTAAGAACCCAAAAAGTCTACTTTAATGGTTTAGTATCTAAACCTCTTCAAGTTTTTTCTGGACTACTACAAGGAAGTCATCTTGCCCCCTTGTTATTTACGCTTTTTATAAATGACCTGCTTTCTGTAATAAATCACTCTCGGGCTCTGATTTATGCTGATGACGTTAGACTATGCATGTCGGCCACTGACGATCTTCTTCGTGTCAGGTTGCAAACTGATCTTAACAGTTTTCAGACAAGGTGTAAAGTATACTTATTAAATCTTAATTGTAGTAAATGTAAAGCTATGTCGTTTAGTGGGCGAACCCCATTTTTACTTAATTATGTTCTTAATTTCAAATTGTAATTAATTAATTGTATAATGTCGGTTACTGATTTGGGTATTCTTCTAGATCCACATATGGTTGTGCATGAGTTTAAATCGAAAAGGAAATCAGAAACTGTCACCTTACCAGCTGGTATTCCTGGCCCACATGGTTAAACCAGTAGTGCCCCAAAAAACTAAATCCCTGTCCCGACTCTGTCCTAATACATTACCAGAATATTAGAGGACTTTTGTCTTAACTCAAAAATCTATTTATGAATAGTTTTTCTTTTGAATCTGACATTATTGCTTTATCTGAAACTTGGCTAACGCCAACTGTATCTGATGGTGAAACAATGTCAAATTACTATTCTTTATATAGATATGATCGACCAATTCGACGAGGTGGTGGTGTATTAATCGCCATTAAATCGTCACTTCAGTCTAAACGTATCTCATTTATTGTGCCTACTGATGTTGAAATTGTTGCTGTTAAAGTAACATTTCCAAATCAATAAATTTTTATCACTTGCTCATATATACCTCCGACTTCTCATATTGAAGTTTAAATGCAGCATATATCTTGCTTAAATGAGGTTTCCCTTCAAGTTAGGGATAATGACCTATTTGTTGTGCTAGGAGATTTTAATTTACCTAACATTTCTTGGTCGTTCTTCAGTAGCGCACACTATCTTGTTCCTTCAAATTGTCATGATTTTTTAGATTTTGTTTTGATTATTCACTGTTTCAAATGAATTCAATCAAAAGCAAGCCAAACAGTCGAGTTTACTTGACAGTAAGATACCCTGACCCTAGGCACGTAGATGCTGTTCGGCGCGCCGAAGATTTAATGCCCTTGCAAAACGAAGCAAGTTCGATTCAGATATCTCTAGAACGGGCAACAATTTTTATACTAATCCTTACATGCCACAGTTTTGCGAATATCTAAAAAAAACATTTTTTTTTAAATTCAGATATTTAATTTAATATTTTTCGTCACAAAATTAAATATAAATATTCCCGCTCAGGGTAAATACGACACAGTCAATCTTCGCAATTAATATATCACACCCGTTCTCTGCAAATGTAGGTAACGAATTTAAAAGTGAAGCAAATCTGCATAGGCGTAGAAATTAATGAGCGGGGGCGCTCACGCAATATAGATAGACAATGCTTTTTACGTCCCTCTTTTAGAATTGTCATTGAATTGGCACTCGCCAATGACAAATTTTCTTTGAGAGAGAAAGACACAATGAAGTTGAGCGAAGAACAAAGAAGTGCACTTTTGAGAGCATTGAGAGAGAGAGCATTGAAAGAGAGTATTGAAAGAGAGCATGTGTCCATGCATATGTATGTGAGCAAGAGTGTGTAAAGTTAGCAAATGCAAAATTCAACGAGCTGCTGCTATGTAAATGTATATGTATGTAGTAAATATAAAAGGAATTAATTAATAATTTTAATTATATTTCTTTGCTGCTAATACTGTGCCTGTCACTGGTCACAAAATTGTTAATATCTTCACTATTTATAG
Source organism: Drosophila rellima (assembly GCA_035043635.1). Lineage (NCBI taxonomy): Eukaryota > Metazoa > Arthropoda > Insecta > Diptera > Drosophilidae > Drosophila > Drosophila rellima. Next base: position 191,294 of record JAWNMV010000095.1, on the reverse strand, counting down.
ACCAATCCTGTTGAAAATTGGTGACTAGATGCGAAGCATTATCCTACACCCGTTGGCAAAATTTAAAGATTTAACCTATAACCTTAAATAAAAGGTGATGTCAGGTCTTTTCGAATTACGCCCCCCACAGTGGGCGTGGCGAAATTTCAACATAAACTCGATCTGCCTGACTTAATGGGGAGTGTATATTCCAAATTTGGTGGTCCTAGCCCCTACCATCTCTGAGATCCTTTTGTTTACACGGACAGACGGACATGGGTATATCGACTCGGCTGTTGATACTGATCATATAAATATATACTTTATGGTGTCGGAGATGCTGCCGAAGCTTGTGGCTGTCGCGGCTGCTCTCCTTTGTTATTTGTTTTCCTTTTCTAGCGCCGCCACCTACAAATCTATAGCCGATCCCTGTTGTATTGCTCGCGTTGCACTGTTGTTTTGTGCGCGCAATTTATGGGGAGACACAAGGTGATGGGTAAGCGGCATGCTAAGCATTAGACGCGGGTTCGAGTCCGGGCGGCACATGCAATATTTTATGTTTTTCGTTTATTTAAATTGATTGCCTGAATGTTTGTTTAACACATTTGCCAGCGCTAAAACAATCGGCCCATGGGTCTGATGGTAGGGATAGCGGCTCGTATGTTAGAGGTCGTAGGTTCGAGTCCTGGTTGTGACGTTCAAATATTTTTTAACTCTCGTTTTTTTTTTCTTTTAATGTGTTTAAAACTTTAATAATATCGTGCAAGTTGGTACATACACTCATTTATATCATAAATGTATGATAAATACCATAGAAACGAGTAGTTGATAATTAAAGATTAGTATAAAAATTATTGCCCTTTCTAGAGATATCTTAATCGAACTTGCTGCGCTTTACCTATGTTCAGGGTATCTTACTGTCGATTGCACTCGACTGTTCTGCTTGTTTGTTTCTAAAACAATAACAAGAACTCAATGAACGCTTGTGTAAGCAACAAACAACAAATATTTTAAGAGCAAATACAAATAGAATAATTGAGTTGCCAAAAATTAAAATTAAGCCATTTTCGGGTGACTACAAGGAATGGTCTGCATTCATAAAAATTTTCACGAGCACAGTTCACGTCAAATAAAATTAAAATGAAAATCATTATTAATTGATGAAGCTGCATATTTTGTTCGTCACATGCCAATTTCGGAGGCAGCATAAGCAGTTGCGTGGAATTGTCTTGTGGATCGCTAAAATCGTCCACGTCGTATAGTAAGCGCTCTGTTGGACACGTTTATGAGTTTGACTAAAACTACTAAGGCAGATATTGAGATTCTGCGCAAAGTAACTGATGGTGTACAGAGGTTGTACGCGGTTTGGATGCAGCTGGTCAAGGCAATAGGAACTGCTGGATCATACACTTGGCTTTGGCTGAAACTCGACGCAAATGGATTGAGGGAAGTCGTGATATAGGTGATCGAAAGGTGGAAGATCTTTTCAGATTCTTAGATAGTCGCTGTGAATAGTTCGAGCTTAGTCAAAGTGAAGTTGAGCCGGAAAAAAGCATTGCTATAGAACAGAGCAAGATAAAACAATGACAAATAAGTGAAGGTACACGCCTGGTGCGATTCATTAATCGTTCTGCCATTGCTGTCACATCAACATCACACATCACGTCAACTCAAAAGAAAACCCAGCTGATTGTGCTTCGCTTGGAATGCTCGCTGAAAATCCCATCAATTTGGACATATGGTGGAAAGGACTAATATGGCTGCGCGATCCAAGGAAGTATGCAGTAATGCTATGCGCCTCAGAAATCTGTTTTTCTCTTTCAGATGTTCGAGGGCACAGCATAGATCACGCAGGAAAACGATATAATAACACCGCTCGAAGCTTTGATACAATGCATCTCATCATCTGACAACGCTCATTCGTATTGTAGCATACGCTTTGCGTTTTGTGCAACGAATCAGACCATCGATGTGGGGCAAACTACCGAGTCATACAGCACGCCCATTCGACGAAATCCAATCAGCGCCGATCATCTGCCTTAAATAAGCACAAACATGTTTCAACGATGATCGCAAACTAATACTTGCAAACGAACCACTTAAACATCTATCTCAACTTATCAAACTCAAACCAATGGTTTACAAGGATGGACTTCTACGAGTCGGCGGATGATTGGGCAACTCACAATTGCCACCAGTTAAGCATCCAATCCTGCTGTAAAAATCACTCCGCATAATCAGATTGATCCTAGAACATGATCACTGAACAAATTTGCACTCCGGATTCTCTGCATTGTTTATGATTGTACGTCAAAGGTATTGGATACTCGACGCACACAATCTTATACGCAAACTGGTGTATGAGTGTATCTGATGTTTTCGCCAAAGGCATCCTATTGCTCAGCAGATGATGTCCGACTTACCAGCCGTTCCCATCATGGAAGCAATATCATTTCAGCACTCTGGCTGCGACTATGCGGAAACTTTTTTGCTTAAGAAACACAAGGGACGCAATCCACGAAAAAGAAAGGAGTACATACATGTGTCTATTTGTTTGTATGGCCACCTCTGCTATACATCTAGAGCTAGACACAGATTTGAGTACCGACGCTTTTCTTGCATGTCTACGTCGTTTCATGTCATTACGAGGGAAATGAACCCAAGTCTTCACCGACAACGGAAAAAACATTGTAGGCACTAAACGAATCGTCGATGAGCTACAACAACTAATAGTATCCCAGAAGCACAACAACACAGTGACTCAAACACTCGGCGACAATGGAATGGAATGGACAATAAAATGTCAAGCTGTACCTGCGCCGTGTCATTGGCAACACATCTTCAACGATTAAGTTAATGCACACATTATTAGCACAGATCAGCGCTGTAATAAACTCACAACCGTTATGCTACACTCCAGACGCTGATATCACATATCAACCAACATTTCAATCGAAAACGAGGAACTCGCCAAGGATTATATTTTACTATAAATACAAATACCCTGAGCGGGTATAAGTTTGTTAAAAGCATTTAACGGGCAGAAGGAAGCATCTCTGACACCATAAAGTATATATATTCTTGATCGGCATCAACAGCCGAGTCAATATACCCTTGTCCGTCTGTCCGTGTAAACAAAAGGATCTCAGAGATGATATGGGCTAGGACCACCAAATTTGGGATAAAGTCAGGCAACATCATACATAATCTTTAAGGGTTTTAAAATAAATTTTTTAATGCCAACGGTTGTAGGTTCATGCCCAGCAACTAATCACCAACTCTCAATACGATTGGTTCATAAATAGTGAAGATATTAAATTATTTATTAATTCATTTTATATATACTCTGCCAGAATTTTTGTATATCGTGTTACCCAGCATCTGTCTAGGCGGCACAGTGGTCGAAGTGATAGGTGGGCAGCAAAAGCAAAACTTGAGACCTGGGTTCGAGTCCGGACGGTGGATGTAGAATTTTATGTTTTTCGCTTAAATTGTCTGCTTAAATGTATTTTTTACACATTTGCCAGCGTCAATACAACAATCGGACCATGGGTCGGGATGCTGAAGATAAGATACGAGCCCGTGCGTTAGAGGTCCTTTTAATGTATTTAAAAAACTTAATGACTTAACTTAACTTAGTTTGTACATACACTCATTTATATCATATATGTATGATAACAGCCATAGAAACGATTGGTCGATAATTAAGGGTTAGTATACAAATTATTGCCCTTTCTAGAGATATCTTAATCGAATTTGCTGCGTTTTTCCTAGGCTCAGCATATCTAATTGTCGATTTCACTCGACTGTTCCGCTTGCTTAAATCTGAAAAAGTAAAAAAAAGTCATGGTTTCAAAAACTATATTGCGTGCATCAAGGCATATATCCGTGGACAGCTGTTGATACTCTCTACTGCTTTGACTGACAATTAGTTTGCTTTAACAGTTTGAAAGTGGCATTTTAATTCGATTGCTAACCTGATACCCTTTGCCAAAGTAGGATCCCAACATTGAGGTACAGCTAAACCTTAAATAGTAAATATGACTTATTGTCACCACAGGTAGGCGCAAATCCTATATTAGCACGTGCATAATATTCAAATTGCATAATTTGACCTAATTCCTTTGGCAGCTTTAGGATATACTTAGTAGTCCAATTTAAACCAAATTTGGTCAGGATATATAGCACCATCTCAGATGAATATTCTGTGAGAATGGTAGAACAAAAAAGTTTTCTTACAAAGACTTGATTTTCGACTGATCGTTCCTATGGCGGCTATTTGATATTTTACTCAATTTTTTTATATATTTCTTTTGTAATCATTTATTAGTTACCATGAAATTCAATTATAAAATTATGCTCTGGTGCAATGAATTCCATTACCCAACATGTAGTGGAGAGCTCAGCCAAACAGTCTAGCTAGACGCCTAAATACTGCCTGCCACCGTAGAAGAGTAAGGAGGAGACTCAAACGCCGCCACCCAGAGGACCTCCTAAATCGGGTATTGACATGAAGATCTCCGACCAAAACCTAGACGATCTCCCCAGTATTACCCCTTAAACCTCCCCCTTATAAGTTATGTTTAATTAAGTGTTATGTTCTATCATAAAAATTTTGTTTTTATTTTAAGATTAATTTCTGATTAGTTTAAGTTGCCATAAAAGGTAGCAGGACACTCATCCTTTTGTACAAATTTCATTATATTTTTAAATAAAAAAAAAATAAAAAAACATGTAGTGGCGCTTGCTTGCTTTTTTGTTCTAATTTAAGGAAATCCTCAAAAGTAGCCAACAAAATTTTTCTTCGTAATAATCATTTTTTTTATTGACCCTGAAAGCATGCAGTACAATTGTGTTAACATTTAGTAGAAGATTTATTTTGATCTTAGTAATATTTTTTTTCAGATGTTGTAAAGTTAATTAATTTATTTACAAATTGAGGAAATACTTTTATTATACCGAAAAAAAAAATTAAACTTTTCTGCTTTGAGAAAATTAAGAATTAATACTTAATTAGCGGTTCAATATTCGATTATCAAATGTACCTTGTGGGAGATATTCGATTAGTTGTAGTGGCGCTTGGTAAAAAAAAAAGCAAATAAACTCAAATAAAAGAACTAATAGAAATCAGCTCAAAATTAGGCAGCACTTTTATGGTAAAATGCAGCCCGTTTTAGTCTTAGGAGTAGGTTTAAAATTACAAGAAAAGTAGTATAAAAAAAAGATAAAAAGTAGTATGCAAAAACAAAACAAAAAACTTAAAAAAAAAAAAAAAAAGCTAAGAAAATAAATATTATTATTGATAATTAGAAGTCATAAATAAATAACATACAGAATAATTAAATTATAAGAATAATTAATTTAAAAAAAATGAAAAGTAATAAATAAATAACATATAATAAAATACTAGAATTTGTATAAATTACTTAAGTTAATAAAAAAATATAAAATAACAAAGTAAAAGATTCAATAAATATACTTAAAAATATATAACATATTGCACACTGAAATAAAACAAACAATTATGGCTATAACTTATAATTAACCTATAATTGGGAAGAGAATATCGATAGGGATGTAAAATTGTTGTCAGGTCGTATAATTAGGAACGCGATGGCTCAGCAGTAGACGACCCTAGTGTCATTACAACACGCGTGCTAAGAGTCAAGGCCTTCTTCTTGATCTTAGTATCCGGTCTTTTTCGTTTCGACTTTCTAACCGCGAGCACGTCTTCGCTCTGTTCTTCAATCCGTTTTTAGACCCCGTACTTAAAAAAGTACAGGGTATTAACTTTGTCATAAAAAAAAAATGTGCGTAACAGGCAGAAGGAGGCGTGGCAGACCCCATAAAGTATATATATTCTTGATCAGCATCAACAGCCGAGTCATATGGCCATGTCCGTCTGTCCGCCTGTCTGTCTGTCCGTCCGTCTGTAAGAGCGCCTAGATCTCAGTGACTTTAAGAACCAGAGACTTCAAACTTGGTATGTAGGTCCGTCTATATTGCAAACAGATCAAGTTTGTTTTAGATTTTATATGATGTATGGAACCATCTCTGATGCTTATTCTGACAGTTTGGTTGAGATATCTCAAACAGCAAAAAAGTTTTTCGTACTAAATCCTTTTTTGACCATTTTTAATGGGCACAGGGCATAAAAATTATAAGGAGTTTATATAACAGGTAATATCTTCCAAACACATTCAAACAAACGTTATTTGTCATAAATCAAAAAACTCGAAATTATTCCTACTAAAACATATTAAAAATTTAACAAAATCGTTAGAGCCGTTTTTTCTAAAATCGTTAAAAGGTGTAGCCATTTACCTATATGCTTTAGAAGAAAAGTTGAAAGGTATGCCTAAAAGCCCTTCAAAATACCTTTCCAACGACTTATATAACATATCTGTAGCTTCTATCGTTTGGATATTGTGGACAATTTTAGCGGGTTTTAGCGATTTCCCGCTAAACTAGCGATTTTTCGAAAAAGTCGTAAAACAAACGTTTCTAGTTTTTTGATTGGGACTAGATCCAAATTCACAAATATAAGCTATTTCAACGCTTTGATACAAACAAACAAACAAAAGGACTGACTTTTCAGCTCATTTTGGGAAGGCGTCTAAATTTTTCAAATTTAATTTTGATGATCGAGGTGTCATTCGACGCGTATTTTTTATTAGAATAATAATAAATTAAAAAATTTTACCAAAAAGCCACAACGTCCCAATTTGTTGCAATAATCTTAATTTCGCCCCTCTCACTTACACCTGATTATCCCACGAACCAGGTGAGTTTTCAAAAGTCTAAGAACGCACTTTTGTTAGCTGAAACTATAACTTTCGATCGGTGTATAAATCGACCTGATAGCAAATTTTCCATTCTTCCTGTGTATATTACTAGTCGCCTTTCGCACCCTTCGTGATGCTTTCGTCACTAGCGCGGACTGCCGTCCGCACTGATTTTTTTTTGTTTTAAAATTATAATTTAGCATATGAGACCAAGTAGAGAGCAGCGGTATATTTTTTTTGTCGCCCACTCCCGTGCCGACCAGAGACAAAAGCCGGATGCAAACGTTGCACGCTAGAGTTTATATTATAATTTTTGGCGCCCAGACGCGAGGCCCTCTTTTCCGGCTGGCTTTAACATCCCAGCAAAGACTTAACGTCAATATCAGCTAGACGTGATTTCTATTAATTATTTGTTATGAGCTCGATTTGAGATTTTTGTCCTTCTTTTAATTTTTGTATGCAGTACTTCTGGACTCGATTAAGAAAGAAGAATCGAGATACAATGCTGTTTTAAAGGTTTGAAAGGATGCTGAGTGGTCGAGAACTACGTCATCTCACTGGAAATTCATCATCAGAAATGAACAAGTGTATTTATTGCTGCTTAGAATTACTTCGAGAATTTGGAAAAAATTGTGGACTAGATCTATATCCAAGCTCAGTAATAGTTTATTCGGCTACAATGCATAGCATACAAATTATGTTTGTGTTTTGATTAAATGCTTGAGCGCATTAATTGCTCACTTATCTGCATTGAACAGGATGACAAATAAAAAAGTCAACCGAAGATTCGGCAAAAAGTAGCTACAAGCGTTTGAGTATATCGATCAGAATATCAATTTTATTCACTGGATTCATAAGGCGGCTAATAAACTGCTTTGAGGGACCAGGTGGATATTGATGATACGTTATCGAACAATGTGTTTCCGTCTTCTTTCTTTCTAAAGGCAACATTGGTATCACAAAGGTGTTGCAAGGCTTCCAGTAGCTATTGACTTGGTGATTAATATTTTGGTTTGGTTTTCTTTTATTTTATTATCGATATTTTGTTGTGGTAAAATCTGTTTAGGAGTAATGAAATAACTAAAATCAAAATACCTAAGCTAAATAATATAGAAAAGTAAAAAAAATAAAAATAAAAAATTAATTGAAAAAAAAGATAATTAAACAATAACCTAAATAATATAATAAAACAAAAAAAAAATAAAATAAAATAAAAATAAAATAAGAAAAATATTAAAAATAATAGAATTGTAGCACCATGAATTTAGTTCACAGCTGCAAGGATTTGAATCAATTCGCTGACACTAATGAGGTGCATTTGTGAGTACAAAGCACAATTAGTGGTCACTAGCTGCAATTATTATTTTCATAGGGTGTGTTTCACTGCAAGGGGTGGCAATAGGAAAACTTGTCCTGTTTTCAAATCATCAATTAGATCTTCGAGTAGCAATTTGGCTGCAGAATTGGCGGCAGCGTCAACAATGGCAGATCAGCAAAATATGACTAGGTCTAAGACTAAAGCTAATCAAAAACAAGCTGAGGCTGCACCACAGCAACAAATCGATGATCCTGAGGCAGAAGGTGAAATTGGAGAAGAATTGGTGAATCGACAAAAGGTCAATACCATGAGCTTACAGCAAGCTATAAGCACGGCGTTAGAGAGTGCACTAGCTGATCAGACACACATATTGTCACAAACTATTGAAGTCGGCTTACAACGGCTAACCAATAGATCAGGAGAAACCAGTATAGCTGCAGAGCATGCACAGAATAGGGAGCATCAGACCTTCGAGCAATTCCTTCAATTGCCTAACCGTGTAGCATCTGCTAGCCATAATGCAAGCAATCAAGGAAGGAATAATGGAGTGTTGCAAACTCCAATGGGATCTCATCAGGTAGCTGACTTAAGATCTCATCGGATAAGCCAAGTAATTTCAAATTGGAAATTGAAGTTTTCGGGACATCCATCCAAGTCTGTTGACGAGTTTGTCTTCAGAGTGGAGGCTCTGACCATGCAAACATTGGATGGAAACTTTGAATTAGTTTCTCGCTATGCTAGCAGTTTGTTTGAAGGAAGCGCTAGTGAATGGTTTTGACGCTACCACAAAACAGTGCCAATAGTCACTTGGGCGCAGCTAAGCGCAGCACTGAGGGCGCAGTTTAAGGACGGAAGAACTGATTTAGAAATTCGTTCTGAAATGTCCCAAAGAAAACAAAAACAAAATGAATCCTTCGATATATTTTATGAAGCTATGGTATCCTTGTCCGACAAACTTTTGCAGCCGCTTTCAGAAACGTTAATTCTTGAGGTTCCTTGAGCAAATCTTTTGCCCGAGATCCAACATGAAATTTTGTATGTGCCAATCACTACAATAGCCCAGTTACGCCATATTGTGCGCACTCGCGAAAGGTTTATGCAATCGGTGGCAAAACCTTCTCCTACAATGTCGCGATTGCCACCACGCAGAATAGTGTATGCTTTAGCGTCCCCTACAGAGAGCGATGATGTGTATGAGCCCGAAGAAGAAGAGGAGCTGGATTTAGCGGCCGTAGCTCTGTCTTGATAGAACTGTGGTGGCCCAGGTCACCGTTTTTAGGATTGCACTGGGGAGCGTAGAGTTTTATGTTATGGATGTGGGAAATCAGATACATACAGACCGGCATGCAACAGTTGTTATGTTTCAAAAACCTCCACAGCGCGGGCCTTGCCGAACAAAGCACGCAGACAGATGGCGACCAACACAAATTAGTAGACAGTAAATTGTCACCAATTCAACAAGACTTTCAAAATCTCCCTGATTTACCTTCCCACCAAAGCGTGCAAATTTTACCGGACATATCATCCCAAAACCCATCAAGCCGTCAGAAATATCGAAAGATCGAGAAGCAGTAGCTGCGTCGCTAGTCAATAATTCTAAATATTACAGGCCATACTCTGAGTGGATTAATGGACACCGGAGTATCCATTAATTGCATAGGGAGCTCACCTGCACTAGAAATAATGAAAAAGGAGCATAACTTAATTCCTGTTCGGTCGACTGTACGCACAGCTGATGGAAATAGCCAAGCGATCTTGGGAAAGTTAAAAACTGAGATCTGTTTTCGAGGGGAAAATAAACGCCTTCAATTTTATGTAGTTCCAACGTTGATCGAAGAATTGTATTTAGGAATTGAATTTTGGAGAAGCTTTGATTTACTGCCGGCATTTATAGCGACTAAAACTTACAGTCTCCCTCTTGCGGGTATCGATTTGGACGAGAAAAATAAAATATCATTGACAGATATACAACAACTATCAGCAACAATACAAACATTTCCATCATTTGCGGAGAAAGTGTGAGGGAAAACAAGTTGGTTGACCCATGATATAGATGTAGGCCTCGCTAAGCCAATAAAACGAAGGCATTACGCGGTATCTCCAGCAGTGGAAAGGTTGATGTATAAGGAGTTTGATCGGATGCTGAGTTTAGGAGTTATTGAGGAATCTGACAGTCCTTAGTTCTCCCCGGTTGTCCTCGTAAGGAAATCAGGAAAAGTCCGTCTGTGTTATGATAGTAGGAAAGTCAATGAGGTAACAGTAAAGAATGCTTATCTGATGCCACTGATTGACGGAATTCTTAGTCGTCTCTCAAAAGCCGAATTTATATCAAGCATCGAATATATTGTCAATAAATTAGAATAATTATGAATCTGAACAAATCGTGGAATCGTAATAATGGAAGTCGGGCATACCCTGCGGTTGCCAATGGAGTGAGCAGCTATGGAAAAAAGGGGTCGCTCAACCTTTATCTGCATTCCTAACGACCATGGTAGGGAGGGGATGGCTACCGCTGCGAACAGCTGATCGCGCTAGTTTAAACCAAAGTTGCGTTTGCCTTTAATGTCTTTCCTGTTTTTGGTGGTTTCTTATTTTTGTTTGTTTTTATTCTTCCTTTTTTTATTATCTCGTCTCGAACTCGTGACATTGTGCACGCGAATTTTAAAATTATAATTTAGCATATGAGAACAAGTTGAGAGCAGCGGTATATTTTTTTTGTCGCCCACTCCCGTGCCGACCAGAGACAAAAGCCGGATGCAAGCGCGTGCTCCGTTCTCGCTCATACACCGACAGCAGTTCTACCCTGCAATTTTTTTTACACTTGTACAAACGTTACACGCTACAAAATCCAAAATGCATTCATATTAGATAATTGCATTCTAGCTTGGAAATGCATCCTTGCGTATTATGATGAGGTTAGATCCCATTTCCGGAATCCAGACTTGCTCTCTTTTCATAATTAAATTAATTCTCTTTTGCACACAGATTGGCACCCATACATAACTCTTAAGCCTCGCTTCAAATGGGATGTACTAATAAGCAAGAGAGACCATAAGGAAAAACAATAACCGACCTCTTGCAGCCGGCGTCCGCAGAGCAGTAGTAAAAGCGTTGACCAAAAGAGCGGATCGAGCCAAGCGCTCGTAGGAGCGAAGAAAAGTGGAAAAGCGCTAGAAAATGTGTATGAATTTGTGAAAAACCACGTGCCATAACCTATAGTGAAAATTTTGGATTAAAAGTCATGGATTCCCTGTGCTAAGTGCTGCCCTCACAAATTTGCGATAAGGCCAATCCCCATAACAACATAATGAGTTTCCAATTTTTTTTTGGTTTTCTTTTATTGCCAATATGTTGAGTTCATTTATTTTATTTAATTTTTCTTGCTATATTTAAATAAAATTTGGTTATTTTTTTCTAAGTGAAATGCTAAACGTTGCATGTGTGAAAATAAGCTGGAAAATTATAAAAGTTGCTACAAAATATAATATACATATGTATATAATATGATCGTACTAAATAATAATATTAATTTCAGTGACTTGTGACATTAATTTATAATTTTTTTATAATTACAAAGAAAGATAAAAAAAACAATAATAATGCAAAAACATTGTCAGCCATTAAATATCTTCCCCATCATACTCCCTATACTACCGTTGATCATCGCCGAAAGTACTTTCGTCGCTGGATTTGAAACTTGGTAAAGCAAAGTACTGAAAGTTAAAAAAATGCCTCGTATAAACCTGAACTCCATATAACAAAAACGCTGGCGAAATGTGAAGAAGAAGAACTTGACATTAAGCTCTGCTAGTAGATCCTGAGACTCGATAAAAACTGAGTTGCCAGATAAGCAACTGGCGTTGTCCAGCACTGTTTGACAGGCCTTGAAGAACATCGAACTGTTTAGAGCTTTACTATGTATATAGCAGAGAAATGTCCGGCACACAAATGAAAACGAAGACGAATGCATGAATTTGGTCAATAACGACAACAATATTAGTTGATTATAAGCAAGAACGTAAACAGAAATCGTTTTTGTGGACATAAATTGAATAATTTTGTTTTTTTTGTATTAATAAAAATGGAGAATCTACATTAGAAGATGGGTGCACCCAATACTTGCTGTGCTTGCGTGCCATAACATATTTCTCCTACATTAACATTAATTTACATTTTCCATTGCGTATTCTCTCTTCTTTTTACCAAAATCAGCTTTGCATGTTCAAATTTAAAACAAACTACAGTTGAGGCATAGTGTTACAACTCAACTTTTTGTTATTCTTTCGTGTTGCATTGGCCGCACTGTCTTTTTGCTCGTAGACAAAAATAGATTGAGCATTTTACGCCGCTAAAAATTGTTTAAGTTTGAGTACTAAGCTTAAGCTGGAAAATTTTATTACTTTGTTTTTTTTTCTCAATTGTATATATTTCTTTATCCAAGGTATCACTCAGCAGGTTCATGAGCCACTTAACTGTGTGCCTGTGTTAAACGACTTTTAGCACTTGCTGTAGTCTTGTTGTTTTATTTTGCATTATCTTTGCCTAACGTTGACTGAGCTCACAAGAACCTGGGTGCTATTTACGGTAATTGATATGCAATTGAAACCCAGTTATGTAGTTATTATGTTCGCTATCGATTCTGACTTGCCACAATTGTTAGTAAAACAGTTGTACGCTTAACAGTGATGGCACACAATATTAGACCTTTTCATATTAACGTAAAGTTTACATAATAAATAATTTTTTTTATTTATCTCTTAAATTTACTTCATCTAAAGCAAAGTTTACATAATAAATAAATGAATAATATTATTAATTCTTGAATTTGCTTAAAATAAAAATCAGGTCAAGTACAATTAAATATAAAACATTATAAATTGTTCTTGTCAGTTGACACAAGAAGTTACTGATTTAAGTAAATTAATTTAAACTAAATTAATGCTCCTATATCATAATGATAACACTTATGCACTTATATTTTGCATTTCAATAACCCTTATTTTTCAGCAACGTTTCGCTTTCCTATTGTAATCATAACATATTAAAAATAATCATTTTTTTTCGCTCCTTATGAGAATGCGATACATCGTAGACTATCGGTTAGGAAATACATTAATAAGTTACTAAATTATCAATATAGTTTTAATTAAATTGTTTCCTACGATCCGAAAGTAAATTTTATTTGTTTATAAGATTATTTGAAGATAGGTCTATCTTTATTCGATAGTATGGCAATAACCGCTCAATCTTTAAATGGAAAACTTAAGTAACTTTATAAAAGCATTATAATGAAGTCGGACGTGAGTTAATATGAACGGTTACGGGATCGTCCAAAATATGTTCTGCTCTTGGACGATCATGGCAGGGGATACAGGCTCTCGGGGTAGCCATCTAGGCGTTCATAAATATGGCAACCTGATTTTTTTTCTATTTTTTTTTTTGGTTTTGTCTGGTCGCAGAACAGACGGATGTGGACTTATTATTCGACAATAACAAACAAACTATAGCACTTAGAGCGCTCAAATTTGTTGTGTATACTCATTATATTACTACCAACCTTTGACATAATATAGTTTGGCACAATGTACGGCCTGGTTCACACGAGCGAGGCTGTCTACTTCAATTTTGAGCAGAAGGTATGTATGTACATATGCACATGCATAAAAATAAATGCGTACGAACATACATACACCCGCTACTCTAGTGTTACTCGTTTGAATCAAACGTATCACAATGATCACGATCCATGACGAACGTATGACTCGACCGCTACTCGACCCATCAGCTAAGGCTTCAGGGCTACACCCCTGAAGACGTCACTGCTCTTTTATAAACAGAATCCAGGGGCAACTTTTGCTTCAGAACTTTTGCAACTTCGCTTATTAAATGTTAATTTGCACAATGGACAATGTCAGTTGGTTGCTTTATTTCCAAAAATTCTTAATTTTCTATAACCAATTGTAATTTGAAAAGTTATTTTAAATATGTGGCTATCGAGAAATCCAAATGCCTGGCAAAGTATATCGACCACACTTTTTGTGTTTCAATCAAACAGTGTTAAAATAATTCATAAGAAACTTAATACATATATTAAGTTACTTCTTGTATTAATTAAACATTTTGAAAATATGGTCAAATTTTGTTGTATTATTTAACATAACCGTCGTGGCGGTCGTCGATAAATACAAAGGGCTGTCAATACTATTATCGGTATCGAATACCATTTTTAAGAGATTGCAGCCCTTCTGTTGTGTGCAATTAAAAAGTTTTCACAAATTTTAAGAAAAATACAAAATAGGTAAGTTTTTACTTTTTATTAATAGTAAATGAAAGGTTATCAATGTAGTTGCAATGGTAATCATAGTAAGCATAGTAAACATAAATTAGTAAGTATTCGATTGCCCCGACCGGCAAGTGTACGTTTTGTTGTACCTGGCAGAGATTGAATTGCTAATTGGCGAATCACAGAATAATTATGTAAGTATACATATTTGACATGCTTTTGCAAAAATAAAGTAATTGACTCTCAATTGTAGATTGAGCTCATCAATGGAATATTGCGTCCAGGAGGAATTGTCAAAAATTACGCAGAGAGTGGTAAGTGCTCAAGCTTAGCTGTATATAACTTTCAATAAAGGTGTTAATTTTCATAATTCTTTTTTTTTCAGAGAAAGCCAAAAAAGGGGGGCGAAACTTTTTGGATCAAGGGAGAGAGGTTCGAGACTACAAGGTACCTAAAATATTGATAATTATAAGACAATATTTATCGATATTGTAGTGAAGTGTCTTGTATTAAACAATTATTTCCAAAAAAATCTATTTTTAAATTTTTTTTTTTTGCAAGGCGGGGATTAATTATTTCCAATTCCGCACAGCTTTTCAGTGCAGTGTTGCCAATTTTTTTTAAAAAAAAAAGCTGCTTCTGACGTGAGCAACGATGCAAAAAAGCTGAAAAATTAAAAAAAAGACCCAAATAGAAAGCTAGTTTTTCAATTCAATTAGTTTCTGTATTTTCTCCCGAGAGGGATAGAGTGATCAGAAAGAAATTGAACAATTTGAGCAGCAGCTGCTCTGTTATTCTGGAATCCAGTGGCCTAGAGTCAGGGATGTTCAGGAAAAAAATGTCCAACACTAAAGAATCTATATAAAAGCGCAGTACGCCTTGAGGGAGGGCCCGCTGAAATCGTAGCGGAAGCTTCCGCTGGTACTTCAGCTAGCGTATACCAAATCACCCCGCTTACGCATGGGTAAAAGCGACTTAGAATTTTCTATAAGATACCTGCACAGAACCTGGCTGAACGTTCAGCTGGAATTTCTGTATATTTTTCGTTCCAAAAAGTCCCACTGGACCACTTTACCAAAAAAGTCGAGTGTGCTTGACTGTAGGAAACCCTGTGCACTGGAACTCTGATAGCCCATACCTATTTGCAAGCCGTTAGGCACGCCTAAGGTTTGATGATGCGGCATTAAATTGTCGACTAATTGTTCGAATTACATCAATATGTGCTACAGAACCAATTTAAGCCAAATTCGATCATTTTGTTAAAAACAATATAAAATTTCCATTTCGTAAGTTCTCTTGGGATGCTTCAAAAAACAACAAACAATTTCAGACTAAAGCAAAGTACTCATGTTTGAAAGGTTTCAGCTCTATATAAAAACAAGAGGGCTCCGGCTACAGTCGAGTGTGCTCTGTGCCCTGGCTCTCCGAGCTCTCCGGTCATACCTATGTGCGCTACGTTAGGCATGCCGAAGGTGTGATGATGCGGCATTAACTTTTTGACTAATTGTTCGTATTACATCTCTGTGATCTAGTGAACCGATTTAAACCAAATTACAAATTCTCAATCTGTGAGTTTGATCGACTTATCTCTAAAAACAACAATAATTTTCGTACTTTATCTTAAAATTCGTTCCTATGGCAGCTATTTGATATCAGATTTCAACCAAACTTGGTCAGGATGTAGAATACCATCCCAAATGCGTATTCTGTTAGTTTGGTTGAGATACCTCAAACAACAAAAATGTTTATCATACTAAAACTTGATTTTGGACTGATCGTTCCTATGGCAGCTATACGATATAGTGGTCAGATTTCAACCAAATTTTATCAGGATATATAGGACCATCCCAAATGCATATCCTATTAGTTTGGTCGAGATCTTTCAAGCAACAAAAAAGTTTGTTTTCGACTGATCGTTCCTATGACAGCAATATGATAAAGTGGTCCGATTGAATAAATTGTATTTAATTTAATTAAAATAGTAAATCGTAAATCGTAATCGTAATTGCTGAAATCGCTGTTGCTCATGCCAAGAGTAGCCATGAACTAAAATTTGCTCAGCTTGTTGAAGTCCGGCAACACCAAATAATCTCTCCCACTCTTTTTAATAATTGAAACCCGCTGTTAAACGCTGCTGCATTGCGCGAGGTATTTAAATTTAAATGCAATGCTTTAATATTTGTGATTCTTTTTGCAGGATTTGTTAATCATATAAATACAATGATAATAAATGAAAACCTATTGAACATATGTGCGAGCTTACTAGCTTATTATTAAACATAATAATTATTATAAATTCAGATATTTCAGTGTTGTAAAATGATCTGTCGTCGAGGTGTCGAGGTGCAAAATTATAAATATCGCTTGTAGCCAAATGATATCGATAATTTTGCCTATCGCTCGTATTTGCGTTCGCACTCTTCGTACACGTGCTCACTGTTATGTTTTTGCACAAGCAAATGTGCATATGCTATCTCGCTCGCACTTGCCTATGTCTATGATTTTGATTTATGTGAATTAAAAGCAAATTTGAAATATCTTCTCTATTTAATAGTCAATCGCTTTGAAACTTTCAGGGTCATTAAATTGGCTTACTTCTTATCTTCCTGTTTAATTAAGAATTGTTTAATTAAATATCGCGTCTGATAATCGTTTTTTGCGATTGGTAGGCGAAAGAGGCGTGGCACCTAAAATTTAAAACAAACTTGATCTGCGCCCGCTATCCAGCAACCTACATACCAAATTTGAAGTATCTAGCTTTTATAGTCTCTGAGATCCTTTGGCTCAAACGGACATGGCTCAATCGACTCGGCTATTGATGCTAATCAAGAATATATATACTTTATAGGGTCGGAGATGCTTCCTTCTGCCTGTTACATACATTGCACAAAACCATTATACCCTTTTTGACCATTTTCAATGGGCACGGGTATAAAAAAGGGTTACAAACTGGCTCGAAATTATTTTCTAAAGCTATTTCTAAACCCTTGTATTCAGTACCTAAATGTGGGCTGCTCAGAAAATTTTCGGGTGTTTTACAACACAGTTTGGTAGATTTATTTTGACCTTCCAAAACATCGATTCAATCAGTGTTTCGACTATCCGAAATATTTTTGATGAGAAAAGGCGGGCATCTACAAGCCGAAAAGCGAATAAGGCTAATTGAAGAGGTGAAACAGAGGCCAATATTGTGAAACTTGACCGAAAAAGAATATGTTGATAGAATTTTTATAAAAAGTGCCTGGGAAAGCTACATTACTATATTGCCCTTTGATGTTTCTTTCTCGCAAATATGGGTTCACCCAATATTTGCGCCGTTTGCGTTCCTGCTTTTCTTCTGCCTTTTTCAGAACAGCATTTAAGTGGCCATTAATCCCATAATTAGGGTATGAGACGCTGCCACTTCTCATATCATGTTTATTTGATCCATTTTATCAGTTTTGTTATTCGCAACATTATTTATTTGTTTGTTGTGCACAGTGACGCAACAGTGTGACCAGTCAACTTTACAGAGATTTTTTGTGTTATGCTGTCACACTGCAGTTTGTAAGCCAGATATCAAAACATTGAACATTTTGAGCTCCCAAAATGTTTTCAGCTATTGAGTACTTTGCTTAAATCTTAATTTTCGACTGACAGTTCCTATGGCAGCTATTTGATATAGTGTTACGATTTCAACAAAATTAGATCAGGATGTATAAGACCATCCCAAATGCATATCCTGCCAGTTTGGTCGAGATATTTCAAATAACAAAAAAGTTTTTCATATTTAAACTTGATTTTGGGCTGATCGTTCCAATGGCGGCTATATGATGTAGTGGTCCGATCCAAATTTTAAAACAAACATGATCTGCGCCCGCTATCCAGGAACCATCATGTCAAATTTGATGTCTGTAGCTCTTAGTCTCTGGGATCCTTGCGCTCAAACAGACGGACATTACTCAATCGACTCGGCTGTTGATGATGATCAAGAATATATATACTTTATAGGGTCGGAGATGCTTCCTTCTGTCGTTACATACATTTTACAAAACCATTATACCCTTTTTTACCATTTTCAATGGGCACAGGGTATAAGAAGAAGCAAGCCAATAAAAATAAATGGAACAGCCATTCCCATATACACAGCACAAGTACCTCGGGCTCACACTGGACAAAGCACTTACCTTCAAACCACATATTTAGACATTAAATTACTCTATCCAAAATGTATACAAAAAGGTCCACTGGCTTTTTAAATCAACCTGAAAGCTTCCATTATTTTCCAAAGTACTTTCCAAAACGCTTCTCACGCCAATTTGGACATGTGACATAGCCATCTGGCATATCACTGCCGACTCGCATACTTATCCGCTGCAATTTAAACTAATTAAGATCATGAAAGCTCTAGTCGGAAACTCTAGAAAGTGTCCCTCAAACTTTTATCTCATAACAACCCGCTCGCAAAGAAACTCAAATTAAGAAGAAAAGAAGACTCAAACGCATTTTCCTTGATCATCTCCCTTCACGTTCATATAAGACGCACAGAAGGCGTCCCTAAAATTACGTAATTTTTTTCGTCATGTCTGTCTTAACTGCCGAGATTCTTCTCATCTCAGATGTCCACAATAAAAAAAAAAATCCATACATATATGTAAGTTGCATACTGCATCAAGTTGCAAGTACAGCCCCTCCATTGTAAAATGGCGAATTAAATGTAATATGTAGTTTTAATTGTGTATACACCGTTTCTCAACAATAAGATTTATTTATATACATGTACAAACTCGCTTTCGCTGCTTAACATAATTCATTAAAAAATATTTCGCTTAAAAGTAAATAAAAAAAATCCTGATTGAAACAGGTTGATTTAATAAAGAATTTTTCGCATAAATAACTGAGCATATAAAAACGAATTTTGTCAAATATTTTATTAATGCCAAAATCTGAATTGATAAACTTTATTTTCGGTTAATTTATTTCATGAAACAAAAAAAATGGAGGCATTATACTATATAGGTATCTTTTTATGAGTTACTAGTGTTGATCGCATGGTGAAGTACCAATATCTCTTGATAGATAATTGTGAATTCGTGTACATCGGCTATATACATAAAATTATATTTGTTTAAATAATAGTAAGTAAAACACCACAGTCATGATTTTTTAAGAACAAAAGAGTAACGAAATTTATTAATCGTTTAGGAAAATTTAATGCGCAAAATTGAATTCTTCCATATAAAGGCAGTAGCAAAATATTTACATAAATAAGTTTGAGAAGAGGCAGTGAGGAGTATGTACAAGAGAGAAAGCAAGCCAGTTTTTCAATAGGAATTTTTTTGTTTTTATCATATACATGAGTAAATACATAAATGAATTTGGTATGCATTTTTATCCATTCTTTTTTAACCAAAACAAAAATATAATAAACAAATTTCCGTTTGATTTTGTTTCTATTTTTTTGTATTGTAATTTTTGATTACAATCTTTTTACAAGATGCACACTTGCCATATAAAATCGCATCAATATTTAAATTGATTTTATGCGTGTGCATGTGTATTTGTCAGTTTGTAGTAAGGTGCGTTGACTCTGTACAGTTAGGTGGACTTGACTAAAACGAGCGATGAGAACGTGGCTAACAGAAGCTAGATCAGAGCTGTTATTAATTTGGCCTTGAAGTTCACAAACTTTTCACTGGTGGCTGCAACGCGCTACAAATATAAATAAAAATTTCAGTTAAGTTATTATAAATAACCTTTTTTTCTTACCAATATTAAATCTTGTACAAGATTGGCAAGTCCACGATTGGCCAATACTACGAGACGCGTTACGGGGCCGGGAATACCCTCGGTGTAACCATCTACGGTGCGGAGACTTTCGCCGCCGGCATCCGTATCATCTGTGCTGCTGCTGGTGCCGCCTAAGCTATTGGCTGCCTCATCACCTTGCTGTGTCTGAACAATGCCGGAGAAAAGCTGGTAGACGAGATAGTTGAATCGACGCTAATGAACTGAGTTTAAGTTTTACTTACGCGCACTACATCCAGCAAAAAGTTACCAGATCCGCCGCTCAAACTATTGTCACTTGGCGAGGCGCCGGCACCGCCACCGCTTGAGCCGCCAGCCAGACCAGCGCCTCCGAAACTCAGGAACCTTTTGAAAAGATTACTTTTGTTGTGTTCGATTGCATTATGAAATTTGGGAGGAAACGTGAACCAAAGTGTGTTAATAGGACAGTTTCGGAGAAATAGTTTTACGTTTCATTATCGTTTAAAAAGTAAGTCATATATATTTTATGCCATATTTGGCATATCAGTATCTCGAAAAATACGCAGCGAACGATCGAACAATTTCAACCAAATTAAACTATTCATTCTAAAGACAAAAGACTTTTAAGATTCTATCACCCATCTTTCAGATATCAGAATGAAACTTTCTGGGTATGCTAATTGCCAAACACTGAGAAACGTTTACTAGTTTGGCGTGAAAAAACTTTAAAAGCTAAAAATATATATGACAACTTTGACCAAACGACTTAACCTAGGGGAGCTTTTTATGTCACTTAAAGATTAAGAAAGTAGCTTTGAGATACATACTTCTAAAAAAAAATCTCTTAAAAAAAAATTTTGACATTCGGCACTGCGCAAAAAAGTTATTTTTATTAGGTAAGAAGGATTGGGACTTTATTGCGCAATGTGCCGAATGCCAAACATTTTTTTTAAGAATAAGTTATATATTCAATTTAATATCGTTCGCCACAAAATTGGATATCACAAATTTTGGGGCATGGAAACGTTTTCGTCACTAGAATTTTACCTCGTCAAGAGGTTTTTTTTTAGAAGATATCAGACGTTTTTGAATTTGCCTGTATCAAGCCTAAGTACCATGAAAAAAATGAATTAAGAGAATAAGAACACATTCACAAAATTGGATATCACAAATTTTGGGGCATGGAAATGTTTTCGTCACTAGAATTTTACCTCGTAAAGAGGTTTTTTTTTAGAAGATATCACACGTTTTTGAATTTGCCTGTATCAAGCCTAAGTACCATGAAAAAAATGAATTAAGAGAATAAGAACACATTCACAAAATTGGATATCACAAATTTTGGGGCATGGAAATGTTTTCGTCACTAGAATTTTACCTCGTAAAGAGGTTTTTTTTTAGAAGATATCACACGTTTTTGAATTTGCCTGTATCAAGCCTAAGTACCATGAAAAAAATGAATTAAGAGAATAAGAACACATTTAATCAAAATGCGTTCCAGGAAGACCCTATAGGTCCAACTCAAAAACAAAAACAAACTATCTGGCAACACTGAAGCAAACGCTGTCATCTGTGGGTTCTATTGTGCACCGCTTGCACTGCTTGCATTTTTGCTGCTGCCATCATTCAATGCCAAGGAATTTAGATAGTCAGGCAATACGTAATATCTTGCCAAAACGAATTTTCACAGATATGTGTTACATGTCAAAAAACGCGGAAATAAGATGACAATAACATATAATAATTTTATAGTGATTTTGAGTGTAGATTTTTTTTAAATCGCCAATGAAATCTTATTTCACCTGTAGCTTCTTACCTATGTACTCCAGAAAAATAGATTGAAGGTATGCTTTATAGAATTTCAAAGTACCTTTTCAACGATATATAGAACATATCTGTAGCTTCTATCGTTTGGATAGTATAATGGTCAAATTTAGCAAATTCAAGCAATTTACCGCTAAGCTAGCGATTTTTCGAAGAAGTCGTAGAACAAAAGTTTCTAATTTTATGATTGGGAATATATCCACATTCACACATTTTAGCTATTTCAACGCTTTTATACAAACAAACACACAAACAGACAAACTGACTTTTCATCTCATTTTGGGAAGGCTACTAAAAATTTTAAATTTAATTAACTTTTGAACCACTAAACATATTTTATGATTGAGGTGTCATCCGACGCGTATTTTTAATAAGAATTGTAGAAAATTAAAAAAGGCTCCAACGGCCCCATTTTCTGCAATCATCTAAATTTCGCCCCTCCCATGGACACCTGCTTATCTCACGAACTAATGCTCCTATATCATAATGATAACACTTATGCACTTAAATTCTTGCATTTCAATAACCCTTATTTTTCAGCAACGTTTCGCTTTCCTATTGTAATCATAACATATTAAAAATAATCTTTCGCTCCTTATGAGAATGCGATACACCGTAGACTATCGGTTAGGAAATACATTAATAAGTTACTAAAATATCAATATAGTTTTAATTAAATTGTTTCCTACGATCCGAAAGTAAATTTTATTTGTTTATAAGTTTATTTGTAGATAAGTCTATCTTTATTCGATAGTATGGCAATAACCGCTCAATCTTTAAATGGAAAACTTAAGTAATTTTAATAAAGCATTATAATGAAGTCGAACTAAATTTTTATTAATTCCGGAGATTATGAAAGGCGGACGTGAGTTAATATGAACGGAAAATAGTGTGGTTACGGAATCGTCCAAAATATGTTCTGCTCTTGGACGATCATGGCAGGGAGGGGATACAGGCTCCCGAAGGACATCTCGGGGTAGCCATCGCACACTAGGCGTTCATAAATATGGCAACCTGATTTTTTTTCTATTTTTTATTTGGTTTTGTCTGGTCGCAGAACAGACTTGATGTGGACTTATTATTCGACAATAACAAACAAACTATAACACTTAGAGCGCTCAAATTTGTTGTGTATACTCATTATATTACTACCAACCTTTGACATAATATAGTTTGGCACAATGTACGGCCTGGTTCACACGAGCGAGGCTGTCTACTTCAATTTTGAGCAGAAGGTATGTATGTACATATGCACATGCATAAAAATAAATGCGTACGAACATACGTACACCCGCTACTCTAGTGTAACTCGTTTGAATCAAACGTATCACAATGATCACGATCCATGACGAACGTATGACTCGACCGCTACTCGACCATTCCTTCCACAGAGTCAGCTAAGGCTTCAGAGCTACACCCCTGAAGACGTCACTGCTCTTTTATAAACAGAATCCTGGGGCAACTTTTGCTTCAGAACTTTTGCAACTTCGCTTATTAAATGTTAATTTGCACAATGGACAATGTCAGTTGGTTGCTTTATTTCCAAAAATTCTTAATTTTCTATAACCAATTGTAATTTGAAAAGTTATTTTAAATATGTGGTTATCGAGAAATCCAAATGCCTGGCAAAGTATATCGACCACACTTTTTGTGCGTTTTCAATCAAACAGTGTTAAAATAATTCATAAGAAACTTAATACATATATTAAGTTACTTCTTGTATTAATTAAACATTTTGAAAATATGGTCAAATTTTGTTGTATTATTTAACATAACCGTCGTGGCGGTCGTCGATAAATACAAAGGGCTGTCAATACTATTATCGGTATCGAATACCATTTTTAAGAGATTGCAGCCCTTCTGTTGTGTGCAATTAAAAAGTTTTCACAAATTTTAAGAAAAATACAAAATAGGTAAGTTTTTACTTTTTATTAATAGTAAATGAAAGGTTATCAATGTAGTTGCAATGGTAATCATAGTAAGCATAGTAAACATAAATTAGTAAGTATTCGATTGCCCCGACCGGCAAGTGTACGTTTTGTTGTACCTGGCAGAGATTGAATTGCTAATTGGCGAATCACAGAATAATTATGTAAGTATACATATTTGACATGCTTTTGCAAAAATAAAGTAATTGACTCTCAATTGTAGATTGAGCTCATCAATGGAATATTGCGTCCAGGAGGAATTGTCAAAAATTACGCAGAGAGTGGTAAGTGCTCAAGCTTAGCTGTATATAACTTTCAATAAAGGTGTTAATTTTCATAATTCTTTTTTTTTTCAGAGAAAGCCAAAAAAGGGGGGCGAAACTTTTTGGATCAAAGGAGAGAGGTTCGAGACTACAAGGTACCTAAAATATTGATAATTATAAGACAATATTTATCGATATTGTAATGAAGTGTCTTGTATTAAACAATTATTTCCAAAAAAATCTATTTTTAAATTTTTTATTTTTGCAAGGCGGGGATTAATTATTTCCAATTCCGCACAGCTTTTCAGTGCAGTGTTGCCAATTTTTTTTAAAAAAAAAAGCTGCTTCTGACGTGAGCAACGATGCAAAAAAGCTGAAAAATTAAAAAAAAGACCCAAATAGAAAGCTAGTTTTTCAATTCAATTAGTTTCTGTATTTTCTCCCGAGAGGGATAGAGTGATCAGAAAGAAATTGAACAATTTGAGCAGCAGCTGCTCTGTTATTCTGGAATCCAGTGGCCTAGAGTCAGGGATGTTCAGGAAAAAAATGCCCAACACTAAAGAATCTATATAAAAGCGCAGTACGCCTTGAGGGAGGGCCCGCTGAAATCGTAGCGGAAGCTTCCGCTGGTACTTCAGCTAGCGTATACCGAATCACCCCGCTTACGCATGGGTAAAAGCGACTTAGAATTTTCTATAAGATACCTGCACAGAACCTGGCTGAACGTTCAGCTGGAATTCTGTATATTTTTCGTTCCAAATTGTCCCACTGGGCCACTTTACCAAATAAGTCGAGTATGCTCGACTGTAGAAACCCTGTGCACTGGAACTCTGATAGCCCATACCTATTTGCAAGCCGTTAGGCACGCCTATGATGCGGGATTAAATTGTCGACTAATTGTTCGAATTACATCAATATGTGCTACTGAACCAATTTAAGCCAAATTCGATCATTTTCTTAAAAACAATATAAAATTTCCATTTCGTGAGTTCTGTTGGGATACTTCAAAAAACAACAAACAATTTCAGACTGAAGCAAAGTACTCATGTTTAAAAGGTATCAACTCCATATAAAAACAAGGGGGCTCCGGCTACAGTCGAGTGTGCTCTGTGCCCTGGCTCTCCGATAGGTCATACGTATGTGCGCTACGTTAGGCATGCCGAAGGTGTGATGATGCGGCATTAACTTTTTGACTAATTGTTCGTATTACATCTCTGTGATCTAGTGAACCGATTTAAACCAAATTACAAATCTGTGAGTTTGATTGACTTATCTCTAAAAACAACAATAATTTTCGTACTTTATCTTAAAATTCGTTCCTATGGCAGCTATTTGATATCAGATTTCAACCAAACTTGGTCAGGATGTAGAATACCATCCCAAATGCGTATTCTGTTAGTTTGGTTGAGATACCTCAAACAACAAAAATGTTTATCATACTAAAACTTGATTTTGGACTGATCGTTCCTATGGCAGCTATACGATATAGTGGTCAGATTTCAACCAAATTTTATCAGGATATATAGGACCATCCCAAATGCATATCCTATTAGTTTGGTCGAGATCTTTCAAGCAACAAAAAAGTTTGTTTTCGACTGATCGTTCCTATGACAGCAATATGATAAAGTGGTCCGATTGAATAAATTGTATTTAATTTAATTAAAATAGTAAATCGTAAATCGTAATCGTAATTGCTGAAATCGCTGTTGCTCATGCCAAGAGTAGCCATGAACTAAAATTTGCTCAGCTTGTTGAAGTCCGGCAACACCAAATAATCTCTCCCACTCTTTTTAATAATTGAAACCCGCTGTTAAAGGCTGCTGCATTGCGCGAGGTATTTAAATTTAAATGCAATGCTTTAATATTTGTGATTCTTTTTGCAGGATTTGTTAATCATATAAATACAATGATAATAAATGAAAACCTATTGAACATATGTGCGAGCTTACTAGCTTATTATTAAACATAATAATTATTATAAATTCAGATATTTCAGTGTTGTAAAATGATCTGTCGTCGAGGTGTCGAGGTGCAAAATTATAAATATCGCTTGTAGCCAAATGATATCGATAATTTTGCCTATCGCTCGTATTTGCGTTCGCACTCTTCGTACACGTGCTCACTGTTATGTTTTTGCACAAGCAAATGTGCATATGCTATCTCGCTCGCACTTGCCTATGTCTATGATTTTGATTTATGTGAATTAAAAGCAAATATGAAATATCTTCTCTATTTAATAGTCAATCGCTTTGAAACTTTCAGGGTGATTAAATTGGCTTACTTCTTATCTTCCTGTTTAATTAAGAATTGTTTAATTAAATATCGCGTCTGATAATCGTTTTTTGCGATTGGTAGGCGAAAGAGGCGTGGCACCTAAAATTTAAAACAAACTTGATCTGCGCCCGCTATCCAGCAACCTACATACCAAATTTGAAGTATCTAGCTTTTATAGTCTCTGAGATCCTTTGGCTCAAACGGACATGGCTCAATCGACTCGGCTATTGATGCTAATCAAGAATATATATACTTTATAGGGTCGGAGATGCTTCCTTCTGCCTGTTACATACATTGCACAAAACCATTATACCCTTTTTGACCATTTTCAATGGGCACGGGTATAAAAAGGGTTACAAACTGGCTCGAAATTATTTTCTAAAGCTATTTCTAAACCCTTGTATTCAGTACCTAAATGTGGGCTGCTCAGAAAATTTTCGGGTGTTTTACAACACAGTTTGGTAGATTTATTTTGACCTTCCAAAACATCGATTCAATCAGTGTTTCGACTATCCGAAATATTTTTGATGAGAAAAGGCGGGCATCTACAAGCCGAAAAGCGAATAAGGCTAATTGAAGAGGTGAAACAGAGGCCAATATTGTGAAACTTGACCGAAAAAGAATATGTTGATAGAATTTTAATAAAAAGTGCCTGGGAAAGCTACATTACTATATCGCCCTTTGATGTTTCTTTCTCGCAAATATGGGTTCACCCAATATTTGCGCCGTTTGCGTTCCTGCTTTTCTTCTGCCTTTTTCAGAACAGCATTTAAGTGGCCATTAATCCCATAATTAGGGTATGAAACGCTGCCACTTCTCATATCATGTTTATTTGATCCATTTTATCAGTTTTGTTATTCGCAACATTATTTATTTGTTTGTTGTGCAAGTAAATATTTTCCTCCTTTCCTTGAACAGCAGTGATGATGTCTTCGGTCCAGCGGCGGATGGTGTTGTTGTTATATCAGCTGTTAACTTTACGACGATTAGGGTGGAGGACTTGACTTCGTCCCCTTAGTTGTAGTGTTGGCCTTGTGGCTCAACAATGTGTGATTAATAAATCAAATATTAACGGCAGCGTGCCGGAGTACAATGCAAATTGAACTTTATTGTCAAACGTCTCATATAGAACTGATTACAAGCATGGAATGAATAAAAGACTAAGGCTAAGTACAATAAATGGAAATATGAATCTAAACCTAAATACGTAATAAGTACATAAAAGATCACGCCATGATTTCGTGGTCAGAAAAACCGACTCAGCATATTTCCGATAAGAATTCAACGCTTGCGACACAATGGAAACGTCTGGCCGTTGCTCTGACCCACATTATTTTGGCTACGCTGCATATGTGGTTGGATACAGTAACGTTGTTAGCGCGCGGGTTGCTCGATGAATTCATTGCGAGGGTCGTTCGTTGACTTGGCTGTTAACTAGTCTCCCCTCAAGATTGTTGCCGTCCTCGGTGACACTTAACTCCTTTATCAGGGCTTGCAGTTTGATGGACGATCTTCTCCGGTGCCAGTACTGGTAGATGATGCCAATACAGCCAAAGGCGAGGCTGAGGGTTACACCAGCTATGAACCAAACTCTGGGAGCCCCACCGGCAAACATGTCGTCTCTTAATTTCCGAATTACATGCAAGTTATGCTCATTCATTCTTTGTAGCAATGGTAGGCTAAGCACTTGGTCGTGTCCTGTAATATTCAGCAATGGTGATGCCGCGATGCCTGGACTCTTGTTTACAACACCATTGTAGTTAATGTATGTGGTCTCGTTTACGGTCGCAATGCGTTCGAATGTGATGAGATGTGTGCCTTTAATTGTCATCGATGGGCCGTCATCTACTCTTACTCTTGCTGATATTTCGTTGACAATGATTATTCCTTCGACTACTATGGTAATCGGTTCCAGGTGGCTTGGCTGTGTGTGGCATAACGCTGAGCCTCCGGAGTGTAATCCGCTGGAGGAAGTGTCATGAGCTCACTTCTTGCAGAACGTCGCAGAGTTGGTTGTGGCGCATTCGGTTACTGCTAGAATTCCATCGTCGCATTCAGCTACTATGCCATCATGTATTTGCAGAATAGTGTTATTGTGGGCAACAGGAAATATCATAACCTTCTTACAAATAGTCTTAACATTAGGATATTCAATTATTATGTGGATTACGCTATCTGATTGAAATATTTTTATATTTGATACTGTCATTAAACTAACTATTGGGACTTCCGTGAGTTGTTCGGTAAAAATTGATTTTAAATCTTCGCGGTCGAGAATTGTGGGGTTTATGATATTAGATTTGGCGAGTGTTATAGTAAGCATAAGGTTTTGGATTTCGGTGGCTAACATTCTATTACGTGCAAGTAAAGTTTCATACAAATGAGGAGAGTCTACGAACTCGCCTTTTTTTTCTTTAATTAATTTATTTACGGTATCAGTTAGTAGGTTAATTTGTTTCTGTGCTTCAGTGATTACCATTACTTGTCTGTTGTTTGATTCTATGAGCTCGGCTTCGGTAAGCTTGATCTTTTCTAAGTCTGACGCATCAGGCGTGCCTGCAACGATTTTTAATGCTGTTCATAGAAAGTCTAAACTTCTGGCCATTCTATGGTGTACCGTTAAACTAGATAAAATATTCTGAATATGATCGATATCTACATCTAACAATTTCCGCATATGTGACTGAGGGAAAAGTTTTGATAATTTTATTGTATCATAAATAATGCTCACGAAATTAGATAAATTTGTAGAATGCCTCACGTAACTACGTTGCCGTCCAATACCGGAATATAGCTTGCGTGCGAGAAATCGGTGATGCGTGTGTGAGTTGTGGATAAGAGTATGAGGGTTACTCCGATGAACCTGTATGAAGTGATTAGACTGAATTGTAGTAACTATCTGTAAGAATCTTATGTGCTATGACTTAAGTTTACCTCACATTGTCCTTATGGACCACCCTCCCCTTAACAAGTACAGACGTTCCCAGGTCTGCTTGTATGGCGCCCTCTGTGCACAAGGGAGTTAGTTTGTTACCTAATCTTTTGTTATTTTTGAGGTAAACTTTCTCTCCTACATCAAACACCCTGTTCTGTCTGTTTGGGTTGCATCTGGCTAATTGGTCTTGCTGGACTTTTATTAGTCGATCTTTGATTTTTTGCTTAATTTCGTCTGGTATAAAGTGAATTACGTCGAGTGGTTTTTGTTCTGTTACTGAATGTATAGTTTTATTACATTCTATTGTTGCTCTCATGATAGCCTGAACTTTATCGCCAATTTTTTTGTCCAATTTTAAACACCTGGCAATTTCTATTAATGTACTGTGGAAACGTTCCACTTGCCCATTGGAACAGCTATGTAACGGGGGGGCGTTTACAACGTCAATGTCAAACTGATTTTTTAACAATGAAGTGATCGTTTCGGAATTAAACGATGGTTCATTGTCGCAATAAATGGTTTTTGTATTTGGAAAGGTATTAATTATAAGTAAAATGGGGTTGATAATATCGACTATTGATCGAGAAGGTAAAGGTTGGACGACGGCAAATTTGGAAAATTTATCGATGCAGGTCAGGAAGAGTTTCTGATCGGTAGAAAATATGTCAATGTGTAACATTTCTCCGGCAAATGAGGGAATTGGCGTCTTCCCGAGTTCTTGTCTTTTGGGGTGTCGGTCGTACTTGGCAATTGCGCAAACTTTGCAATTTAGTACAACCTCGTTGGCCAATTTAGTCATTTTTGGGAAGTAGTAGTCCCGGAGTATTTGTTTAACATTTTCTTGTGCCGCTCTGTGCGCACGATTATGTTCGGTGTTGACTATTTCTACTTGTTCGTTTTTGTTGGTGATATCTGACACTATTCTTCTGCAATGCCAGAATTCGGTTGTCGGGAATAATGAAACCAGCTCATGTTGAAATGCAGCTAAAGTTGGGAGTTCGCAATAAAACGCGTTTACGACATCGGGGTTCACAGCCAGTTTTAATGTTTCTATAAGATTATTTTTATCTGTAAATTGAATTAAGTGACGGGTTTTCTTGCCAAATAAAATAAGCTTTCGATGCAATGAATAACGTGATTCTTCCAAAGTTATTTGATTTCTATAGCAATTTAAGGGATTTTCAGCTGTTGGTATAGTGTATGAAAGGGATACCTCACTGTGAATGGTGGCTATGTCTGATTGCGTTTCGTCATGCAGAGCGTTAAGCTCTTGCCTAGATAAGGCATCTGCGACAAGGTTTTCTTTCCCTGGCTTGTAGTGCAATTGGGCGTTATGTTGTTCGATAAACGCCTTCCACCTCTTGATTTTCGCATTCGTATTTTTCTCAGACACTGCAAACGTGAGAGGTTGATGATCTGTAAATATATGTAACTCTCTTGTACCATAAAGGTAGTTCTGCAATTTGCCGAGAGCCCATACAATCGCCAACAACTCTTATTCGTTGGTAGCATAGTGAGTTTCACACGTTTTTAGTGTTCGGGAAATCATGGTGATAGGTCTCCCCCCTTGAGATAATACTGCCCCAATGCCATTTGCAGAAGCATCTGTAGTCAAGTCAAAAGGTCGTTTGAAATCAGGGTATATGAGCATCACATCTTCCGATGCTAGTATGTTTCTCAACCGGTTAAAGGCGTCGCGCTGAGATTCGTCGAATTCAATTGCTACTTTCCTAGACATGTGTTTGCTTACAGTGCCATTTTCGCCTTTCAGTATATTAGTCAAAGGCCTTGCTATGGCTGCAAAGTCTTTGATAAACACCCTATAGTAGCTGGCTAGGCCTAGAAAAGATCTCAGAGAATACAAATTTTTTGGCTCAGTGTACTCTTGGATCGCCTTGACCTTCTCTGGGTCTGTTTTTGCTCCCTCGCTAGTAACAATAAAGCCTAAGTACTCGACACTTTCTTTGAAAAATTTTGTCTTTTCTTTAGAAACTCTCATGTTAGCATTACAAAGTTGCTGAAGTATTATATCGATATGGCGGACGTGATCTGCGGCGTTTTCAGAGAAGATGATTACGTCATCAACATAGACGTAACATATCTTGCCAATTTGTTCTCGTAAGACATCGTCGATTGCTCTTTGAAAAATGCTTCCCGCATTTTTTAAACCAAAGGGCAGTCGACAGAACTCGTACTTTCCGCCATTTACTGAGAAAGCTGTCTTTTCACGATCGTCCTCCGCTAGGTATATCTGGTGGTATCTGGATTTAAGATCCAATGTGGTGAAAAATTTAGCTTTTCCGAGATTAGCTAAAATTATTTGGATACTTGGCATAGGATAACGGTCGGCAATGGTTTTCTCATTTAACTTCCTAAAGTCAATGACAAGCCGTTTATTCTTATTACCGTTAGAATCTATCCCTTTCTTATCAACAACCCAGGCCGGGCTGTTATACGCGGATCTTGATGACCTTATGATGCCATCTTTCAACAGCTGTGCGACTTCGTTGTTTACAAAATCTGACACGCCTACTGGGTATGGATAGAGTTTTGAGTATACCTCCTTATTGTCTACAGTCCGGATTCTGGCGACTACTGATGTATTAAAGGGGAGCGCCTCGTTAGAGGTCCTCAAAGGCACTAATTCTCTTCAGTATCATTTTCCTGAATTCTCCTCTTACAGAATTTGGGACTACGATATCATCGACACGTGTAAAGTTCACATTATCGCATGGATGATGATTGAGTATTTCCGAAGTATTACCGTAGTTTATGCTGTTTCCCATTAGGTCTATAGTTACCCCCGCCTGCGTAAGCAGATCGAAGCCTATTATAGCATCAAAGGTGTCAAGGGTATCTAATATGAAAAACGTGGCAACTCTCCCAAAAATTACCATTGAACATTTTTGTTGGATTTTACTGGACCCATGAATGGAGTTCACAGTAAAAGGGGTGTCGACTGGTGTTACGTTTTTTAACTCCTTTAAGGGTTTAATGTAACTTTTTGCCGCCCCGGTGTCGATAAGAATCTTTAATGTTTTGCCAGCCAACTGACGCTCGACGAACGGCAATTGGGAACGACCTCTAAAAATGCAATAGATCGTTGTCCTTGGGTTCGTCACTTTCGTCATCAATTTCAGCACACTCAGCTTCGGCCATTTCTTCGTAATCTTTTTCGTCTTGGCTAGGCGCTTTTTGGGTAATCTTGTTAATCCTTTGGCGCCTATTGCCTGACATGCGCTCCGAAGAATTATGCCTCTTTTGGGCCCCGACTTGTGTAGAATAGCCCTGTGGCTTTCCCCAATTGGTCTGTTGTCTTAATTTGGACATCGAAGGATCAACGTCCATGGGTTGAGCCTGATACTTTGATTGTGCCTCTTTGTCATTCGATGACGTTTTAGGGTCCGCCTGTTGTGCCCTGTTTTGGCCTTGATTTCCAACAAAATGTGGATTTCTCTCCTGGCCCCTACCTTGTCTAGCTTGGTTACGATTGCCAAATCTAGTATTGTCGTTGCTATGGTTTCTTTCTTCCATTACTTTGGCATAAGATGCGGCAAATGCGCTTCTTTCGATGCTATTTTCAGCCTCACGGGCCACTGCTAATGCAGATGGCAAATCTTTGGGCTTTGCTGGGATCACTAGAGATTTTAGGGACCTCTTAAGTCCTGCCATGAAGGCATGTAGTGCATCATCTCTAATTTCTGCACAAAGAATGGACGCAGCTTGTTCGTCATGTGTCATTACTATTTTATTTGTCACAAGAGTGAGTTTCTTTTCTGCCTCATCATAGTAATCCATTAGGTTTAGGTCACCCTGCCTAACTAGTTCTAGTTGCTGTCTTAGTACGAGCAAGGATGTCTTGTCTGCGTACGTGCAGTCAAGTCCAGCGACAATGGCGTCAAAATTAAGCACTGTATTGTGCGACGTAAGGATGGCACGAGCTGGTCCAGTAACTTTGTTTTTTAAAATGGCCACATCCTCGTAATGCGCCTCGCTGCCTACGTATCTTTTGAAAATTTCGTACGCGTCCATAGCCGCTTCTCGCCAAGACACGTATTCCTCATGATTTCCATTAAAGCTAGGCACTGACTTCACAATGTCCAGCTTCACCTCACATCTCACATTAGGGTCAATTGTCACTCTCTGGTATGTCTCGACCTGTGGGGCCTCTATTCTTAACGCATTAACTTGACCTCTAACTGTTTCAAGTTCCACTCGGAACTCGTCTTTTATTCTCCTCTCTTGTTCGAGGAGTGCACTGTTTACGGCACCTTCTACTAACGCTTTTAGTAATGTCGGATCCATTTCTAATTGACCGTTCCCCACTGGCCTAAATCCTACTTCTTGATCTTCGTCACTGTCGTATTCTACCTTTATACTTCTATAAGCCCAAGTCATGAGCAGTCAATGGAGCGGAAATATTAATTTGTTTCTCTTGTTTTTTTTTTTTTTTTTAAAACTGCACTTGCACGTCAATAATTTCACAATGATTAGAGTATACCGCAATGCTCACTTTCGCGTTGCCAATTTATTAACATATTCTTTTCAAAATTTTTTTATTAATGATTTTTCTAATTTTTACCGAACATTCAATTACATGTTCTTGTTTAGGGCCATGGTATTCCTGTCTTAATAGATATCGTAAGATTATCTTAATCCCGTTGGGCGCCAGTAAATATTTTCCTCCTTTCCTTGAACAGCAGTGAGTATGTCTTCGGTCCAGCGGCGGATGGTGTTGTTGTTATATCAGCTGTTAACTTTACGACGATTAGGGTGGAGGACTTGACTTCGTCCCCTTAGTTGTAGTGTTGGCCTTGTGGCTCAACAATGTGTGATTAATAAATCAAATATTAACGGCAGCGTGCCGGAGTACAATGCAAATTGAACTTTATTGTCAAACGTCTCATATAGAACTGATTACAAGCATGGAATGAATAAAAGACTAAGGCTAAGTACAATAAATGGAAATATGAATCTAAACCTAAATACGTAATAAGTACATAAAAGATCACGCCATGATTTCGTGGTCAGTTAAACCGACTCAGCATATTTCCGCTAAGAATTCAACGCTTGCGACACAATGGAAACGTCTGGCCGTTGCTCCGACCCACATTATTTTGGCTACGCTGCATATGTGGTTGGATACAGTAACGTTGTTAGCGCGCGGGTTGCTCGATGAATTCATTGCGAGGGTCGTTCGTTGACTTGGCTGTTAACTTGCACAGTGACGCAACAGTGTGACCAGTCAACTTTACAGAGATTTTTTGTGTTATGCTGTCACACTGCTGTTTGTAAGCCAGATATCAAAACATTGAACATTTTGAGCTCCCAAAATGTTTTCAGCTATTGAGTACTTTGCTTAAATCTTAATTTTCGACTGACAATTCCTATGGCAGCTATTTGATATAGTGTTACGATTTCAACAAAATTAGATCAGGATGTATAAGACCATCCCAAATGCATATCCTGCCAGTTTGGTCAATATATTTCAAATAACAAAAAAGTTTTTCATATTTAAACTTGATTTTGGGCTGATCGTTAAAATGGCGGCTATATGATGTAGTGGTCCGATCCAAATTTTAAAACAAACTTGATCTGCGCCCGCTATCCAGGAACCATCATGTCAAATTTGATGTCTGTAGCTCTTAGTCTCTGGGATCCTTGCGCTCAAACAGACGGACATTACTCAATCGACTCGGCTGTTGATGATGATCAAGAATATATATACTTTATAGGGTCGGAGATGCTTCCTTCTGTCGTTACATACATTTTACAAAACCATTATACCCTTTTTTACCATTTTCAATGGGCACAGGGTATAAGAAGAAGCAAGCCAATAAAAATAAATGGAACAGCCATTCCCATATACACAGCACAAGTACCTCGGGCTCACACTGGACAAATCACTTACCTTCAAACCACATATTTAGACATTAAATTACTCTATCCAAAATGTATACAAAAAGGTCCACTGGCTTTTTAAATCAACCTCAAAGCTTCCATTATTTTCCGAAGTACTTCTTTCCAAAACGCTTCTCACGCCAATTTGGACATGTGACATGGCCATCTGGCGTATCGCTGCCGACTCGCATACTTATCCGCTGCAATTTAAACTAATTAAGATCATGAAAGCTCTAGTCGGAAACTCAGCCTTGGTCAGGAATTCTTTCATCAGGAGAGACCTAAAAATCCAGTCGGTCATGGAATCTATTAATGAAATCGCCTAGAAAGTGTCCCTCAAACTTTTATCTCATAACAACTCGCTCGCAAAGAAACTCAAATTAAGACACAAAAAAGAAGACTCAAACGCATTTTCCTTGATCATCTCCCTTCACGTTCATATAAGACGCACAGAAGGCGTCCCTAAAATTACGTAATTTTTTTCGTCATGTCTGTCTTAACTGCCGAGATTCTTCTCATCTCAGATGTCCACAATAAAAAAAAAAATCCATACATATATGTAAGTTGCATACTGCATCAAGTTGCAAGTACAGCTCCTCCATTGTAAAATGGCGAATTAAATGTAATATGTAGTTTTAATTGTGTATACACCGTTTCTCAACAATAAGATTTATTTATATACATGTACAAACTCGCTTTCGCTGCTTAACATAATTCATTAAAAAATATTTCGCTTAAAAGTAAATAAAAAAAATCCTGATTGAAACAGGTTGATTTAATAAAGAATTTTTCGCATAAATAACTGAGCATATA
The DNA here is from genome assembly GCA_035043635.1 of Drosophila rellima. Taxonomy (NCBI): domain Eukaryota; kingdom Metazoa; phylum Arthropoda; class Insecta; order Diptera; family Drosophilidae; genus Drosophila; species Drosophila rellima. The sequence goes on along the minus strand of JAWNMV010000095.1, from coordinate 155,246 downwards.
AAAACGAATTTTGTCAAATATTTTATTAATGCCAAAATCTGAATTGATAAACTTTATTTTCGGTTAATTTATTTCATGAAACAAAAAAAATGGAGGCATTATACTATATAGGTATCTTTTTATGAGTTACTAGTGTTGATCGTGTTCCAAGTGTTGAAGTACCAATATCTCTTGATAGATAATTGTGAATTCGTGTACATCGGCTATATACATAAAATTATATTTGTTTAAATAATAGTAAGTAAAACACCACAGTCATGATTTTTTAAGAACAAAAGAGTAACGAAATTTATTAATCGTTTAGGAAAATTTAATGCGCAAAATTGAATTCTTCCATATAAAGGCAGTAGCAAAATATTTACATAAATAAGTTTGAGAAGAGGCAGTGAGGAGTATGTACAAGAGAGAAAGCAAGCCAGTTTTTCAATAGGAATTTTTTTGTTTTTATCATATACATGAGTAAATACATAAATGAGTTTGGTATGCATTTTTATCCATTCTTTTTTAACCAAAACAAAAATATAATAAACAAATTTCAGTTTGATTTTGTTTCTATTTTTTTGTATTGTAATTTTTGATTACAATCTTTTTACAAGATGCACACTTGCCATATAAAATCGCATCAATATTTAAATTGATTTTATGCGTGTGCATGTGTATTTGTCAGTTTGTAGTAAGGTGCGTTGACTCTGTACAGTTAGGTGGACTTGACTAAAACGAGCGATGAGAACGTGGCTAACAGAAGTTAGATCAGAGCTGTTATTAATTTGGCCTTGAAGTTCACAAACTTTTCACTGGTGGCTGCAACGCGCTACAAATATAAATAAAAATTTCAGTTAAGTTATTATAAATAACCTTTTTTTCTTACCAATATTAAATCTTGTACAAGATTGGCAAGTCCACGATTGGCCAATACTACGAGACGCGTTACGGGGCCGGGAATACCCTCGGTGTAACCATCTACGGTGCGGAGACTTTCGCCGCCGGCATCCGTATCATCTGTGCTGCTGCTGGTGCCGCCTAAGCTATTGGCTGCCTCATCACCTTGCTGTGTCTGAACACTGCCGGAGAAAAGCTGGTAGACGAGATAGTTGAATCGACGCTAATGAACTGAGTTTAAGTTGTACTTACGCGCACTACATCCAGCAAAAAGTTACCAGATCCGCCGCTCAAACTATTGCCACTTGGCGAGGCGCCGGCACCGCCACCGCTTGAGCCGCCAGCCAGACCAGCGCCTCCGAAACTCAGGAACCTTTTGAAAAGATTACTTTTGTTGTGTTCGATTGCATTATGAAATTTGGGAGGAAACGTGAACCAAAGTGTGTTAATAGGACAGTTTCGGAGAAATAGTTTTACGTTTCATTATCGTTTTAAAAGTAAGTCATATATATTTTATGCCATATTTCGCATATCTGCATCTCGAAAAATACGCAGCGAACGATCGAACAATTTCAACCAAATTAAACTATTCATTCTAAAGACAAAAGACTTTTAAGATTCTGTCACCCATCTTTGAGATATCAGAATGAAACTTTCTGGGTATGCTAATTGCCAAACACTGAGAAACGTTTACTAGTTTGGCGTGAAAAAACTGTAAAAGCTAAAAATATATATGACAACTTTGACCAAACGACTTAACCTAGGGGAGCTTTTTATGTCACTTCAAGATTAGGAAAGTAGCTTTGAGATACATACTTCTAAAAAAAATCTCTTTACGAGGTAAAATTCTAGTGACGAAAACGTTTCCATGCCCCAAAAATTTGTGATATCCAATTTTGTGACGAACGATATTAAATTGAATATATATCTTATTCTTAAAAAAAATGTTTGACATTCGGCACATTGCGCAATAAAGTCCCAATCCTTCTTACCTAATAAAAATAACTTTTTTGCGCAGTGCCGAATGCCAAACTTTTTTTTTAAGAATAAGTTATATATTCTCAAAATTGGATATCACAAATTTTGGGGCATGGAAACGTTTTCGTCACTAGAATTTTACCTCGTCAAGAGGTTTTTTTTTAGAAGATATCGGACGTTTTTGAATTTGTCTGTATCAAGCCTAAGTACCATGAAAAAAATGAATTAAGAGAATAAGAACACATTTAATCAAAATGCGTTCCAGGAAGACCCTATAGGTCCAACTCAAAAACAAAAACAAACTATCTGGCAACACTGAAGCAAACGCTGTCATCTGTGGGTTCTATTGTGCACCGCTTGCACTGCTTGCATTTTTGCTGCTGCCATCATTCAATGCCAAGGAATTTAGATAGTCAGGCAATACGTAATATCTTGCCAAAACGAATTTTCACAGATATGTGCTACATGTCAAAAAACGCGGAAATAAGATGACTATAACATATAATAATTTTATAGTGAATTTGAGTGTAGATTTTTTTTAAATCGCCAATGAAATCTTATTTCACCTGTAACTTCTTAACTATGTACTCCAGAAAAATAGATTGAAGGTATGCTTTATAGATCTTCAAAGTACCTTTTCAACGATATATAGAACATATCTGTAGCTACTATCGTTTGGATAGTATAATGGTCAAATTTAGCAAATTCTAGCAATTTACCGCTAAACTAGCGATTTTTCGAAAAAGTCGTAGAACAAAAGTTTCTAATTTTATGATTGGGAATATATCCACATTCACACATTTTAGCTATTTCAACGCTTTGATACAAACAAACACACAAACAGACAAACTGACTTTTCATCTCATTTTGGAAAGGCTACTAAAAAATTCAAATTTAATTATCTTTTGAGCCACTAAACATATTTTTATGATTGAGGTGTCATCCGACGCGTATTTTTAAAAATTAAAAAACGGACCCATTTTCTGCAATCACCTAAATTTCACCCCTCCCATGGAAACCTGCTTATCTCACGAACCAGGTGAGCATCCAATATGCTTAGTACGCACTTTTGTTAGTTAGAGCTATACCTTTCGATAGGTAGATAACTCGACCTGATCGGACAGTTATAGCAAATTTTCCATTCTGCCTGTATATATTGCTAGTCGCCTTTCGCACCCTTCGTGATGCTTTCGTCACTAGCGCGGACTGGCGTCCGCAATGATACAGGTCGAGCTCGGTTTCGAAAAAGTTTCGATAGCAATAAGTCAGCTTTTTTAGTCAATGTAGAGGAATAAATTGCTAAAAATAAAATAACTTGCTAAGTTAATTTTGCAAAATGCCGAAAGTTACGGTTATTGCTTGCTTGCCGGTCAAGCAAAAACGGAAAATTTATCAACTAAGAAAAAAACTCACCTTTGCATGATATCAAGCTTACCAACTCGGCTAGACTCAAGGTAAGTACAAATATAGCTACCAAAGTACAATATTCCATTAAATGTTTACTATCCAAATTTGTAGATTCATACGGAATAAGCAAGGAAGTTTTAGAAACCATATTGGACAAAATTTGAGAGGAACCATCCAATGATTTCTATAACCATTCAATCAATATTCAATATTTAAAATTAATCTTTAAAAATAGTTTTAAATAAATCTGATCAGATTTAAGATGAAAATTTAAGCTAGAATGTTTTTAATTTTGAATTGGATACAGCTCTGGTTCTTTCCGACATGCACAAGACAGGAAATCAGGTGGTGACAAAAAAAAGTTTAAGTACAATTTTATTAAAAGATAAATCACCATAACAGCCAGCATTTTGAAAAAAATTTACTTAGTAACTTATATTATTTTTATCAATTTCTTCTTCTTTATTGACTAAAACAGCTGGTACCGTCGATGACTTACTGACATCGAAACCTTTTCGAAACCGAGTACGAACAGCAAAAACAAGTCCATTTCGGTCGGAATTGAGAACAGTTTGTAGTAAAACGTTCTTTTTCGTTTTTACTTTTTAAAAATGTTCGGAACTCAGAAAAGGCCTGAGTATCTTAGCAATTTCTTCTTCTTCATTGACTAAAACAGCTGTTACGTTCGATGACATACTGCTCTCGAAACCGAGTGCGAAAAGTAAAAACTAGCCCATTTCGGTTGAAATTGAGAACAACAAATAGTAAATCGTTCGTATTCGTTTCTATTTAACATTTTGAAAACGTTCGAAATTCGGCAGACAATACAAAGCATCTGCAACCCTATAAAGTATATATTCTTGATCAGTATCAACAACCGAGTCGATTGAGCCATATCCGTCTGTCTGACAGTCCGTCCGTCTGTCCGTGTGTTGGAGCCAGCCGACTATAAAAGCTAGAGACTTCATACTTGGTATGTACAGTCATGGGAAAAATAATAGAAACGGCATTTTTTTTCGTATTTTTCAAAATTTTGTTCATTGAACATTTTTTTTTTAAGTTTCATAATTTTCATTTAAAGTCTATACAGTTATGTATTAAAATATTAAAAAATAATAATATTAAAAAAATATTGTAAAACAAAAATTAATATTTTCATTTTTTAGGCCTGGAAAAAATTATAGAAACGCCGGACTTGAAGCTAGGAAAAACTATTTTTAAGCTTCAATGGCTTGTAGCTTTGCATTTTAATATTAATTTTTGGTTGTGGCACCTCGATTTTTAGTGACTTCGGCATATCGACGACCCATGAGTCCACCAGTTTGGCACAAATTGATGGATCAATGGAGTACTATTCCAATTTCACTTTTTCCATTAAATCATTTTTATTTTTGGCCTTATAGCCACCAATCTATTTCTTTAAGATCCCCCAAAGGTGTTCTATGGGATTAGAGTCTGATGACTGCGAAGGCCATTCAATGAAGGGAACTTTTTTGTCAAGGAACCATTACTTAGCCAGCTTTTGACGAATGCTTTGGATCATTATCCTGCTGGAACTCCCACTTTAATGGCATTTCCTCTTTAGCATTTGGTAGCAGTGGGGGCACACATTTTATCCTTTAACCAATGTATTGGACCAACACCGGAATGAGAAAAGCATCCCCACAACATGAAGTTTCCACCGCCATGCTTCACCATTTCATTTGAGTACCTTGGGTCGTGGGCAGTATTCTTAGGGCGCCTAACATGAGGTTTCCCTTCATTACCAAACAAATTGATCTTAGTTTTTTGGCGCAATAAGTGCACCGTCGCGAAATTGACCGGTTTGGTGATATTTTTTTGCTAAGATATGGTACCTTTCGAGCTGTATGGCCTTTTAAACCGACATCAATCAGCCTATTTCTTATAGTTGCGCTACTAACAGGTGCATTTAAATCATTTTTAAGATCTTTCGATGACAGAAAGGGATTTTTTTTTTACCTTCGGACAAGAAGGCTGTCGAACTTCCCCGATGTTGCGCGCTTTCTACCGCGAGTCTCTCGCTCTTTCTAGTAGTGAATCGCCGAAAACACTTACTTTTAACATTTAAGAATTCTGACAATATCTGAAATTTCGATATCACTGCAATGTACGCCACGACCCGTTCTGAGACGATTAACAGCAACAAGGAAAACGGGATTCGAAAGAAAAGATATTTTAGATCTTCTTTTATCTTTAGATAATATCAAAATTTCCGTGAGCTTATTTTTTTTTTTTAAGACAAAAACATGGTCGCTCTACAAATCAGTGTACGCAGCTAATAATTCTTGCGAAAGAAGCCCGAAAGAGAATCCAAAAAAAAAACACCGTTATCATGAAACCAAGCACGGGGGCTTTTATGGATGAAATTTGATTCTAAAATGACAAATTTGGTTTCAAATGTAAATGTGCCTGTCGTTTCTATTATTTTCCATGACTGTATGTATGTATGTTCCTAAATTTGGATCGAACTACAATATCATATAGCTTCCCGATCAGTCCAAAATCAAGATTTAGTATGAAAAACTTTTTGTTGGTTGAGATATATCCACCAAACTGACAGAATATGCATTTCAGATGGTATTATATTTTCTGACCAAATTTGGCTGAAATCAGAATACTATAGCTGCCATGGAAACGGAAACGATCACTCGAAAATCAAGTTTTAGTATGCAATTTTTTGTTGTTTTTAGAAATATTTCAACCAAACTGACGGATTGGGAATTTTCTATTGTATTTAGCAATATGATATTGTATATACATATGTATGTATGTTCAGGCAAAGAATTTAAATAAACGAAAAAAAAGTTTATGCAGTCAATTGGTACACATACATATGTACATATGTATATGAGAAATTCCACAGAAATGTCAACCGCGGCCAAAAACGTTAAATTAATCAAAAATTCACATCTTTTAAAATTTTCTTTCACAAATGTATTTAAGATATTTATTTAAGCAACATACACTAGAAGAAATTCACTATGATGAGCATATCGATTCTACATTGAAATAAATTCACTTTTTTTTATATTTTTATTCTAACGATCACACTAATAAGATAGTGAGATTGTAACATCAACCATTTTAATACGTAGAAATATATTGAACGTTTAATTTAAAATAAATTAATCAAGCTTTTTTCGATATATAGTTTTAAAAAAGAGAGACAGAAACAACATAATTTGACTTTGGTTAAAAAAGTATTGAAATAATTTAATTATAATAAATCCTTAGAAATTTCAACAGTACATATACTAAGCCTTTCATATCCATTAGAATTCCTATACTGTCATATCCTTATTCTATATTCCTGGTAAGTTGGTTAAACTACGTCGAAATTCAGCTGCGCAAAATATAAGAAAAAAGATAGAAAAAACAACGGATCGTCGATACCATCATAAGTTTTAACAGCTTAAAGCCTGTCTCCAGCACCGCGAAAAATTTATGCCAGGCATTTGCTAGATATTTCGTGTGTGTGGGACAAACCTATAACAGTGTAGCCATGTACCTAAAACTTGTGAACCTATTTCAAAACGTACATGGTCACTCTGACGAATCAGCTGTCTATTTGGCTTCATTTTTCGCTAGACACTCGCGAAATAATTGACAGCAATATATTCCTGAGCTGTGAATTAGCTGTTCTCTTAGTCCACAAACGCAATCGATAGGCCATTTTTCGATATAATTTGTCGATTTCGTTTATTTTGCTGGATACTCAAGAAACGAAAACGTAAAAAAAACTTCATGGCACCGTTTTTTTTATATGAAGTTTGACAGGAATTTTTATTATCCGCGGTGCTGGATACTTGGCTTTATGAGTATACACTTAAGCTCTCATATTTAGTTCGAAGGAGCTCCACCACTTTTTCGGATAATTTCGACACATCGGAACTCTATAGAAGCTATAAGAACGCAGCATCTAGAGATTAGAATACTCTAACAAATATTATTTTCTTGTCATAATTGTCTGACTCAGTGACTGAGCCGATCCCTCCAAAATATGGAGATTGAACTGCATCCAAAATTAAAACGGACATCTCTTACTGAAACCCATAAATAATCAAGGCTAGATTGGGCAAGAAACCATACGGCGGTCATCAAATTCATTTTTCTCCACTTAAGACGGTTTCTTCCCTGTTTTAGCCCTTGGAAATTAGAAATTTTGATTGTTGTTGTTTGACCAATTTTTGCTGACCCTTTAATGCGATCACATTGCCCTTAGCTGAGGCTGAACGATTAATTAAGGACCTTAGCAACTTCTTCGGATGATTGTGTAGTACACTTTCCCATTTTGAATTCGGAATGAAAGTCTGGGTTTTTCGGTTGTTTTCTACTCTTAAATAGGCTCAGAACATGAAGCATGTAAAATGCTTCGACAAGAAATGGTTTTCAGGATTTCTTTGGTACTTGTGCAAACTTATTGCTTAAGGGATACTCAGTTCAATAGTTTAAAACTAAGTTTCCAAAGAGTAATAAATCCACTCCTCGTAACTTCCACGAATTTGCATCACCCTATTTTCGATATTGGACCCACCTCCAACTTCGTCGGTTTCGAGACTGATATCGTTTGCTACTCCAGTGCCCATTATGGATGCTGTGCCAGCGGACACAGCTATTTCTGCTCCTCTGTCCGATTCATCTGCTGATGTAAAAAAATAACAAGCAGACTTAAACCAAACAAAGCCCCTTTAGTTCCTCCACCAGATATTATTACCGCCGGATCACCAGCTTGGATGGAGTCCACAGGTGATAATACGGCAGTTGTTTCACCACTGTGTGCAAGACTGCTAGTGGGGGTTCCACCAATGAAACAAATTTTTTGTTTCCAGGATCGCCCCTAATTCTATATCTGACGTTGTGAGGACCTGTATTATAGCAAAAATAAACAATGCCAGTGTTAATTTGGAAAAAATAAATTTTTTCTATGATAGGCAAGTTGCATCTTTCAAGATCAACGTGTCTCCATTATATTTTGCCACCACCCTGTGAAATTTAATGCATTATCTTGCTTATCTTCTTCTTAAAAAATTAACATTCTCCCTTATGATATCGTACCCAAATGTTAATGGCTTGCGTAGTAAAATTATCAAACTCTGCGTTGACAGTCTTATTTTTGCTTTTCATGTTTTTGTACTCACTGAAACCAGGTTAAAACCTGATATTCTTGACTCGGAAATCTTTCCAGTGAAGTACACAACATATAAGCTTGATCGTCCGTCCCAAAGAGGTGGTGGTATTCTAGTTGCCGTATACTCCAATCTTTCTTTAGAGCAAATACTTTAGTCTCAATAACATTGGTCCTATTTCTATAAAAATATGTTTCCGTAGCATATTTTTATACGTTACATGTTCTTACATGTTTCTTCCTCCTTCGATATGTCTGTTTGTCATGACCATCTACTTACAATCCAATCCATAAATTCCCTTCTTTCTGATAAAGTCCATCTCGTAATTCTCGGCGATTTTAACTTGCCAAAAACAACTTGGTTACTTAATAAAGAGTCAAATATCTTGATCCCAATAACTAAACATGACTTTATTGATGGTTTATTTGACATATCACTGACCTCAATCGATGATGAAAAAGTCGATTTACTGGTTCCAAGCCATTTAGAATTCAGTTTTACAATCCAGCGACTCAGGACAATAAAACACCAGGTATTGACAGCTTATCGGCTATAATGTTCAAGGCTGGCGGCGATGAGTTGGTAGGGTACATGCAACAACTTATCCGCAATATATGGCATTTTATACCATTAGATCTGTCCCTTTTTGGAGAACGGTAAAGCCAAAATGCGCACCAACTATCGTGACATTAGTCTTTGCTCGATTGCACATCACTGCGGACGGCAGTCCGCGCTAGTGACGAAAGCATCACGAAGGGTGCGAAAGGCGACTAGCAATATATACAGGAAGAATGGAAAATTTGCCATAACTGTCCGATCAGATCGAGTTATATACCGATCGAAAGGTTTAAATTTAACAAAAAAAGTGCGTACTTAGACTTTTGAAAACTCACCTGGATCGTGGACAATCGATTCTTATGTCGAATGACACCTCAATCATTAAAAACCATTCAGTCGCTCAAAAGATAATTAAATTGGAAATTTTTAATGGCCTTTCCAAAATGAGATGAAAAATCGGCATGTCACTTTGTGTTTGTTCGTATCAAAGCGTTGAAATAACTTAAAAGTTTGAAAAGGATCTATTCCCTATCAAAAATCTAGAAACGTTTGCTTTACGTCGCTTACGAAAAATCGCTAGCTTAGCGGGAAATTGCTAAAACCCGCTAAAATATATCGTTGGAAAGGTATTTTTAAGACCTTTTAGGCATATCTTCAATATTTTTTTCTAAAGTACATAGGTAAAAAGCAGGAGGTGAAAAAGATTTCTTTAGCGATTTAAAAAAAAAATCTACACCTCAAATCTACACATTATTATAAAATGTTAAAATAAATTATTATTATAAGTGTGCGCACATGTATGGGTTGCATGTGTTGAGATGCGACAATTTGCAACATTGCTTTGCCTTTTATTTTTTTTTTTAAGCGTCCGACAAACGAGCACTTTTTAACCGACACTATTTGTTAAAAAACCGACGGTGTCGTGTGAAACCTCAGAATTTAAAAAGCGTCGTTTTTTCACCGATGCTCACCAATAAAAATAGAACACGTCCTATTTCCGTCGGTTTTTGTGTCGGTCAAATGCCTACTTGAATAAACATTTTTGTATGAAATTGTTCAGAGTGTGACCAGGCTCTGTGAGAAAAAAAACCGATGGGATTTTGGTTTGAAACCGAAAGTAAAAAAGTGTCGGTTAAAGCATAGTACTGACAGTTAAAAAAAGGCCTTGATGAAACCTGAACTCCATATAAAAAAAACGCTGGCTTAAAGTGAAGAAGAAGAACTTGACATTTAGCTCCGCTAGTAGATCCTGAGACTCGATAAAAACGGAGTTGCCAGATAAGTAACTGGCGTTGTCCAGCACTGTTTGACAGGCCTCGAAGAACATCGAACTGTTTAGAGTTTTGCTAGGTATATAGCAGAGAAATGTCCGGCACACAAGTGAAAACGAAGACGAATGCATGAATTTGGTCAATAACGACGACATTATTAGTTGATTATAAGCAAGAACGTAAACTGAAATCGTTTTTGTGGACATAAATTAAATAATTTTGTTTTTTTGTATTAATACAAATGGAGAATCTACATTAGAAGATGGGTGCACCCAATACGAGCTGTGTTTGCGTGCCATAGCATATTTCTCCTATATTAACATTAATTGACATTTTCCATTGCCTATTCTCTCCTCTTTTTACCAAAATTAGCTTTGCATGTTCAAATTTATAACAAACTACAGTTGAGGTACAGAGTTACCACTCAACTTTTTGTTATTTTTTCGTGTTGCATTGGCAATACTGCCTTTCTGCTCGTTGACAGAAAAATATTGAGCATTTTACGCCGCTAAAAATTGTTTAATCATCATCCATAAAAAATTTATTTATTTTACGATGTTCTTATGCTAAAAATAATGAGAATAAAAAGTTTTGAAGGTAGAGGGTATTTCATAGTGCGCATGTTTTTGAATTGCATAGCTGTGCAAGCTACGAGCTCTGCCAGTCGACTGAAGCGGCCGCAAAAATAAAGTCCCTTCCATCAGGTCCCCGGGAAAATTTTCTCAGGGGGACTCAATGTAAGGTCTGCTGCATGTGCCATTTAGTTTGTATGGGATGAGTTCTCAATAGGTTATTTGCTTAGTGCTGATACTGTACAGGGATTTTCGCTTACCTTCTATTACGATCATCCAGATCAGCGGTATCCTCTGCCGAGTCAAGTGTCAGCTCATCGATTGCTGGCGACTTCGATTCCGATAACTGCAAGTCGTTGGTGCCTAATAATTTCACATCACTAGATACGCTGTCAGAATTAGCCGCAGGTAGCTGATTGTTAAAACTTATCGGTATTGGCTTGTTGGTCTTGAGAGGAATTGGCGCCTGGGCAACGGCCGATTGAGCAACTGCAGCCGCAGCGGCCTCTGCTTCTTTTACTTGACGTGCTACCCTAATGGTTTCCTCGAGTTGTTTGTTAATGGCCGTAAGATCGATTTTAGTATCGGTTGCGCCATTCTGTGATGGAAACAGAGTTATCCGCAGGATCGGCCACACGTTTGTTGTGATAATTTTTTTTTTTTAATTTGTATTGTAATTTAGAATTTTATAGTTAATTATGTGCGTTTTAAATTTAGGATGTGAATTAAGGTTTGTATTGCAATTTTGGATATCATAGCGTAGAATTAAAGGCGTATTGGGAATTAATGTACCCGTGACGTGTAATTTATTTTTGTTAGTGTCGTGGTGTGGTTTGAGCCGTGTATCAAGTTGAATGGATAAATATACCAGGCGTCGATCAAAAGGTGTGTAAGTATTTCAGTAATGTAATATTAGATATGAGTTTTATTTATGTATGGATATTATTGCATAATTGATGACATTGTGTGTAGGTTATTATTTATACGAGATTGACGTTAAAATATTGAATTAATTTGTTGATGATGAAACAATGCACGTGCACAAATGCAAGTAACGAATTTATGTACACATTTTCGTAAAATTGTATTATTATTTCGATTGTTTTAGATTTAATTACAGTTTAGTGATTATATTGCGTAATAAAATGTTCGATTTTGAAATACGGATATATATAACATTTTGTTGATTTGTAGAATTTAGTTTTATATTATAATTTTTAGTTATTTGCACAAATCGAATCGGTTTAATGTAACATGAAAATAAAGAGAAAAAAGTTTCAAAATAAACAAAAGAGGAAACAAAAGCAGATAGATAAATGAGCAATTAACAAAGGCAATTTAACGTCAAAGAAGACACATGTGAAAGGCCACATCTCTTGTTGCAAAAACCAAAAATGTTCTGAGTTTATGTGACCATGGGTATAAAAAGAGCGACAGAGTGAACGATTTAGAGGGAAGAAAAACACTTAACCCACAAATTTGTGTTTCGGGTACAATTAATCTAATTCGCTTTTTTAATTTTTTTATTGTTAACTTTTTTCTTGATATTGTTTTTTAATCTATCTTGTGGTTGTTATAGATTAGAGAATTTCTGAATATTTATCATGGAGTCTAGTGGGAAAACCTAGGACTGCTATTATTGGTTTAAAATTGATGTGATGTCATATAATGTTTGTATGTTAATTTAGACTGTTATATCAGTTACATCAATTTAAAATTGATGTGATATGTCATATAATGTTTGTATGTTAATTTAGACTGTTATATCAATTCACAAATTGAAATGCATATATGGTCCCCAGAAATAAAATAGTTTTATAAAAGATGTAAATTTTTGGTCATCAATTGAAATTGAGGCGAATTTATATGTTCCCTAGAAGTCGAGATGAAAAAAATATTCATAAGCTGCGACAATTTGTATGAGACGTTCTTTGTCGGACGGAACTGAGCTGCACTAAATTTGATGTGGATGGTTTTGACTGATTTTGACCCCCCTTTTGGTGTGGTTTCTATCGCCCGTCGGCCCACTGTGGCTCGTTTCCCGAAAACTCATCGTAAATATAAATTTTCGAGCTGATTTGTTTGAGAAAAATGTTTATATTTTTGAATAAGGAATTGGTTGAAGTATTTTATCTTCTAAAAAAACCTCTTTACGAGGTAAAATTCTAGTGACGAAAACATTTCCATTCCCCAAAATTTCTGATATCCAATTTTGTGACGAACGATATTAGATTGAATACATAACTTATTCTTAAAAAAAAAGTTTGGCATTCGGCACTGCGCAAAAGTTATTTTTATTAGGTAAGAAGGATAGGGACTTTATTGCGCAATGTGCCGAATGCCAAACTTTTTTTTTAAAAATAAGTTTTATATTCAATTTAATATCGTATATGATTGAGGTGTCATTCGACGCGTATTTTTGATAAGAATCGTAGAAAATTAAAAAAATTTATCAAAAGGCTCCAACGGCCCCATTTGCTGCAATCATCTAAATTTCGCCCCTCCCACTTACACCTGTTTATCTCACGAACCACGTGAGCTTTCAAAAGTCTTAGTATGCACTTTTGTTAGTTAGAGCTTTACCTTTCGATAGGTATATAACTCGACCTGATCGGACAGTTATAGCAAATTTTCCATTCTGCCTGTATATATTGCTAGTCGCCTTTCGTGATGCTTTTGTCAATAGCGCGGACTGCCGTCCGCAGTGATGCAGAAGGTTTTATATTTAAAAAAAAAAATTGTAGACTGAGGAGCTCGTCAAAGTTGAAGTAATTTTTCAAAATATGCATTGACAAAATTTTCGCTTTATAAGGGCAAATTTAGAGCTGTACGTCTTTGAATTGTATCTTATTTATTTAAATTAACTGGTTTATTATTTTTTAAACTAAATGCGTGAAAAAAATTAAAATTTAAAAGAAAAAAAAATTTTTTTTTTTTTTAATCATTTACAATTTTGGGTACTTTTTGAACTTTCGGTTGACTTTAGAAAAAACGCCTAGAAATTATTTAAAAGAAAAAAAAGATTGCCACAATTTGCCCCCTAAATTTATTTTTGTTTTAGTAAATTAACCTACGGTATATTGCATGTCAGCCATAGGCCCTTGCGTAATACAATTTGCCCTTGCATAGTCGTAGCATTTGTCAGCCAGTCATAGCAATGACCATGAGCAAAAATCTATTACTTTTGGACTAGGCGAAATATCGAGCTGAAATTTTTAATAAATTTTCTCTATATTCCAAAGAAATTTTGGAAACAACAATATGAGTAGGCGTGTCAGTTTTAAAACTTCTAAAAATGTAAACAAAAAATTAAATATCATTTTTTTTTATATTTTTGATAAACTTTTGAAAGGTACAAATTTCGAAAATTGGACTGAATTTACGCCCTTTTTTGTGTCACGCCTACTCCTTTTTTTCTTCCTAAGTTTTCTTTGAAGTATTGTATTTCAAGTATTCAAATTTCTACTCGATATTTCGCTTAGTAAAGTTACAGATTTTTGTCACCAAATTCGTTGAAACGAGCCACAGTGCGGTCCTAAATGCGAGATTTAGTTTTTATAGCCTGCACCAATTGAAAATGGTTTTGTGAAATGTATTTATGTAACAGGTAGAATGAGGCGTGGCAGACCCCATAAAGTACACATATTCTTGATCATTATCAGTTGAGTAGCTAGAGAATTTGGTATGTAGGTTCCTGGATACCAGACGCTGATAAGGTTTGTTTTTTTTTTCTTTTTATTTGGATCGGACCACTATATCATATAGCTACCATAGGAACGATTTGTCAATAATCAAGCTTTAGAATGAAAAACATTTTTTTTTTAAATATCGCAACTCTGACAGAATTTGCATCTGGGTTGGTTACACATCCTGACCAAATTTGGTTCAAAGCCGCACCTAGGCAAACCCTTTAAATTTTAAACAAACAAAAATACTATTTACCAAAAACGGGCGAAATGAGGGGTCCTTTTATAGGACACATATTATTCTTTTATTAAGCTTTTAGTTCATTTCGACTATTTTACGTAATTAAAACTTAAAAATGATCGAGAAAACGTTTTAAGCAAGGTGGATAAATTATATATCATAGCTTACAAATAAGCTGGCGTTTGTATTGCTGAAATATCTAAGAATGCAAGCCTCAAGCAAGCAAGCATATTATTTTGAATACTTAGCATTGTGTCTAAATTTTTACCTGGGCCAGAGACCTTTTTGATTTGCATGTGCTTCGTTCGAATCAATTCCTTTTTATACCCTGAGTTTGTTAAAAGAATGTAACGGGCAGAAGGAAGCAGCTCCCCGATGCCATCAAGTATTTATATTCTTTATCAGCATCAACAGCTGAGTCGATATACCCTTGTCTGTGTAAACAAAAGGAGCTCAGACATGGTAAGGGCAAGGACCACCAAATTTGGAATATAGACTCCCCATAAATTTCTTTAATGCCAACGGGTGTAGGTTCATGCCCAGCAACTAATCACCAACTTTCAATACGATTGGTTCATAAATAGTGAAGATATTAACAATATTTTGTGGCAGCAAGGAAATATAATTAAAATGATTTATTAATTCATTTTATATATACTCTGCCAGAATTTATGTATATTGTGTTAGCCAGCATCTGCCTAGACGGCACAGTGGTCGAAGTGATAGGTGGGCGGACGGTGAACGGTGTTTTACACATTTGCCACCGTCAATACAACAAGCGGACCATGGGTCGCAATGGTGAAGATAAGATACGAGCACGTGCGTTAGAAGTCCTTTTAATGCATTTAAAAAATTTTTGGATATCGTGCAAGTTGGTACATACACTCATTTATGAATGATAGCTGTCATAGAAACGATTGGTCGATAATTAAGAATAAGTATAAAAATTATTGCCTTTCTAGAGATATTTTAATCAAACTTGCCGCGTTTTGCCCAGGGCTCAGGGTATCTTACTGTCGAGTGCACTCGACTTGTCCGCTTGTTCGTTTTACTTATCTTAGCATGATGCTCCACAGTAGAGATGGGCACGGGCCTATGCGGGCTTCGTGTCCCGCGGGCCTCTTCTAAAAATGCCCGGGCTTCGTGCCTGAAATGCGAAAACGGCCTTTTTTTCGTGCGGGCCCGGGCCTATGCCAAAAGCCCGGAGGCCCGGAAGGCCCGAAAAGTCACGATTTTACAAAAATTTTAATATGGATTGGTAAAAATATTCCTATAATTCACTGCTATATTATTTACATATCTCCTTTGTCGATATGACACTTGTCGATATGACACTTATCGATATGTTTGTCAAACTTAATTTCACGTGTGTTTATAAAAAAAAATGAAGAAGAAAACAGAAGAAATGAATAAGGAAAAAATTAAATATTTTTTCTATAGTAATATCGGGCCGGGCCTCTTGAAAATTTGACCGGGCCTTAAAAATTTGTTTCGGGCTCGGGCCGGGCCTTCAAAAGGCCTACAAGGTCCACAGTAAACGTAATTTTTTTAATTTTGAAAACTTTGTATCGGACGTTTTATATGAATTGCGTGGCAAAAAGGCGAGTGACAACAGTTTGAAACAAACTTGATTGTACTTTTTGGGATCGAAGATGCCTCAATTTCCTGTTACTCATGTACATTCCGACTAGATCAACGAATATACCCTTGCTCAACGAGTTACGGTTATGACTAAGGCATAGTACCCAGTAGCTGAAAATATTTTGGGCGCTCAAAATGTTCAACGTTTTGATATATGGCTTACAAATTTCAGTGTGACAGAATAACACCAAAAATCTCTGAAAGTTGACCGCACCCACTGTTGCGTCAGCTGTGCACAACAAACATACAAATAAAATTGAGAATAACAAAAGTGAATAAATTGACCAAATGGACATAATATGCGAAGTGTCTGCGACTAATACCCACTTAATGGCCACTTATATATGCTGTTCTGAAAGAGGCAGAAGAAGAGCAGGAACGCAAACGGCGCAAATATTTGTGAACCCATATTTGCGAGAAAGAAACATCAAGGAGCGATATAGTAGCGCAGCTTTCCCAGGCACTTTTTTACAAATTCAAAGTCAATTCAACAAGGTTGGCCTCTGTTTCACCTCTTCAATCACGCTTATTCGCTCTCCGTTCTCGAAAAGCTCAATTTGGCTCTTATTTTGCTGCTTCTTGTTGGCCGCCATTTCTGTTAAAAAAGATTTCGACTTGTCGAAATACGGAACTAATCGATGTTTTGAAAGGTCAAAATAAAACTGCCAGCTGTTTAGCAAACAATGTTGATGGAGTTAATACCTTTCAAACTGGATTTTCAGCTACTGCGTACTATGCTTAAGTCTCTTTCGTGCTTAGTTCGGGAGCAGTGGCTGATAGACAATTAAGAGGGCGTAATATTTGAGTGCCGAGGAACATATTTAGCAAGTAGATTACCATAGGGGGAATAAAAGTAAAGTTGACTGATTCCTTTACATATGAAGCTTTATAAATAACTTATGTACGTGTTTATTATCCAATAAAATAGTAAAGAGTCGACAGTACAGTCAGAAAACAATTTGTCTTCAACATACGTACAAATCTACTTATCATGTCTATATCTCTTAAATATCTCTTTCAATTTGTCTTTTGGGGATTGCGGGACAGCGCGTGCGATCTAAAATTCAAACTTGACCAGAATAGCACACGAACTTACAAACCAATTTAAACTCTACCTCCTTATGCATTCATACAATAGTGTTTCTTATAAATAGTGCCGTCAAAAATGAGTTTGGCCATATCGTTTTGAAACTTTCATCTTTTATCCGTACTATATGATGGCTATCATGTATACCAACTTTCAGGTCTATATCTACATTTTGCGAAAAAATTGGGATTTGGGAGAAGTGTTGAGTGATTGAAACCATTCTATTCTTATCTCTAATCGAAACGAGAATGCGGATGGTTATTGGCTGAATGGTTGTGGAAAAAAAATGGTATAATGGTTTTGTGAAATGTATATAACAGCCAGAAAGAAGCCTGGCAGTACCCATCAATTATATACATATATTTCCCATTAGTAAAAACAACTGAGTCGATTTGGCTCTTTACGTCTGTATGATCGAGTCGATCTCAGAGACTGTAAGAGCTAGAGGCTTCAAATTCGGTTTGTACATAGGTTCTTGGATACCAGACGCAGATTAAGTTTATTTTAAATTTTTGATATCACGCTTTCTTCACAAAGCTGTCATGGCAACGATCGCAATGACGGATTCTTCTCTCACACTAACTTTTAAGTGACATTCATTAGTCAATAACTTCAGCCCACAACTAGTCGAACCTGAATTAATAAGCGTTTTCCTGTTTTCTAGACGCTTTCGCAAATTTTAAATTACAAAAACTGACCACCGGTTTTGGAATAAAAATTTTAAGACCAAGACTATAAAAATACATCGATGTGAATTGTGGCGCAAGGATATCAAATTCTCATGGGATTTATTATTTGTATTCTTAAATACACATATAAAATAGGTTAGGTATCTACAAATTAGTGTTCAGTGTCAGGGTAAAAAATACATACATGTACTCGTACTGTGTTAGTGCAAAGGTTGCTGAACTGTAGTTCAAAATACGAAAGGAACCAACATCTGTTAAGACTGGTGCAATGACACCAAAGCTGACGGTGTCTCCCAAAGTAGAAAAATACATAAAATAAAATATTTCGCACTGCGCCTTTGATAAAATTAATAAATCTTGGTACTTATAAAATATTAAAAACTTGTTGCAAGTCGATCTGATCGACCATATGTCAGCCATAAAAGATTGGCCGAACTACGAGATACGCTGATCCAGTCTCTAGGTATTCTGAGATCTTTTCGTTCATACGGAAAGACGGACATGGCTTTATCGATTCGGCTGCTAATCCTGATTATATATATACTTTATGTGGTCTGTCACGCCTCCTTCTGTCTGATACATACTTTTAAGAAAGTAAATATACCCCTCCAGTACATAAAAACCCATAATGCAGGGGCCGAAATTTTGCAACCTGTCTGACATTTGCTTTACTTGATTTATAATTCATTAAATTTTTGTTCACTGAACAATTTTGATAAATCACTGTAGCTATTTTATTTTCATATTTAAAAAAATGGAATTTTAAATAATTTGTATAGAATTTTGTTAGCGTATTAATATAAAGATATTAAGTCCTAGGAGAATATCTATGTCTCCATATCCATATATATGTACATGTATTCAATGCACAATCGTCTCAAGGCTAATAAAATAATTTCAAAAAAGTTCATGAAAATATTTCAATGTAATTCTTTGCATGTGTTGGCTCGTGTTATGAGAACACTTAAAAGTACCCTTATAAAAATTGCAAACGGTCTTTTGAAAATCGTAAATACAGTATTGAATGGTTCGAGTGCTCTTTTAAACATATTACTTCCAGCGTCTGTGTTGCGAATAATTCGGTTTAACAAAATTCATTAATGTTATATATTTTTCAAATGATTTGCTATATTTAATATACTTAAATTATAATCAACTTAAACAACTAATACATAAGTAATATTATAAAATCATGCAAAAACAACTATATTTTTAAATTTATCGCGCATGAATATAGTGACATATAATTGAGGGAAAACCTATTGAAAAAAATTTAAAAAAAGAAAAACACGCATTGAAGGAAAAAAATATAGGGAAAAGGAAAGTGAAAAGAGAGAACAGGAAAAAAAGGTTAAGTATAAATGGCTGTAGTAGAGACAGTTGATGTGCATATGTACATGTGTATGTGTAAGAGTATATCGAAAACCACTTAGACACATATTGTATCTGTATAATAACATTGCAAAACAATACAAAACAAAATTTAAACTTTTTTTTAATATATACATATTTTCATTCTGTAAGTGTGTATTTCTTTTATCGTTTTAATGCGGGCATGCTGGTTTTGTTGTTATTGCTGTGTTTGTTGTTCTTGTAGAATATCCAATTCTTGCTTCTATTTTGAAAACACGGAACAAAATTTGATAATAATTAAAAAATTGTATACCAATTTATATGAAAATGCATATAAATATGCTTGTTCATAAGTATGCGAGTACATTGTTAAGTTGTTGTTGCAAATTACACGCACTTTTTATTTGCGACGAGTGACCGTCTCAGTGGTGTTGCTCTTTTCTTCCCCATCAATCTCGTTGTCATCATCGGGATGAAAGCTGGGCAGTTCGATGGTAACCCGTGAGCCACTATCGCTACTTGTTCCAGTGCTAGCGGCGCTGCTCTCAATACTCTTACTGACACTGCTGTCGTCATCATCATCAAAGTCAGCATCAAAGGTTGTGCGGGCCGCATTTGCGGCATTTCCTTGAATGGCGGTGCGTAAGACTGTTGGGCCCAAAGATCGCAAAAGCTTCGAGATTATGCGATTTGCTTGCTCATCAATTTGCTACAACAACCAGGTTTTAAGTAAGGGCCGGATTCGGGTGCGGTTTATAGTGAATTGTTGGGAATTGTCCAGTATTGATGTGCGTGTGCATTGGGTATATTGTAAAAAATGGTTTTATTGGATTGTTCTTGTTGTTACTAGTGTTAAGTATAGTGTTATATAAGTAGCAAAAGCTAGAATTGTGAATAAGACATTTTGTAATCTCTGATTGAAGACTATATGTGTCTGCGGCAATTTGACAGAATACTTTAAAGTAGTTGTGTACATTCAAGCAGATAATCGGGCTTGATATTGGATTTCAAACATCGCCAATGTAAAAATAGAATTGTCGATGCAGCGGGAAAATTAGATACAGTGTCTATCTTTTTCACAAAAAAAAACCAGACGACCGAACTCAACGGTTTCCCCCTATTTCGGTTCCTAGGAATGGAACTGCATCAAGTATATTGAATTTTGGCAAAACACCAAACATCGAAACGGTTTTTTGGTGGTCTTTTGCGTCAATATGTCAACAGTATCGAATATTTTTCACTTTTTTTTTTATTTTTTTGTAATGCTAAATTAAAACCTTTCACTTAACTCGGTAGACATTTAAACCTGTTCAACAAACACAATTTCATGGGCTTGCCCCTTCAAACTTTTAGAATAAATTTAAAAGTGTTAGCTACATAACACTGAAGCACTGTAATATTTTATATAGTGGCTGTTCATCTTGTTGTTGATTTTGATGTTGCTGCAATGCGCTTGCACAAATGCTTAATGGTTTCAATTGTAATTAATTATAGACCGGCAATAATTTCGTGATGTTGTTGTCAGTTGTAGTCACCACAGTTGCTGCTGTTGGCGAGTTGGCAAGAGTTGTTGTTGAAGTTCTGGATGTTGTTAAATTATTTCTGGTTGTAATAAAATAATTTGTAGAATTTAATAAACGATTAATATCGGCTATAATTCTAAGCAATTGTAGTTTATCGATGATATTGTTGCTGTCTTTGTTCTTGGGATACTGGGTGGAGTTGGTGATGGTTGAAGTGGTAGGTGCTAATTGGGAGTTATCGGTGGTTGTCGTTACACTTGTTTCTTTAGTTGTTACTACTGGCGTTGTATTTGCATTTGCTGTCATTGTGATGGTTGGCTTTATTCCCGAAAGGCGGGGCAGCACCTCTGCCTCAAATTTTATACTTTCTGTGGTGACAGTTGTTGTTATGCTGGGACTAGGACTGGGACTGGTAGAGGTGGTGGTGGTTGTTGTTGTTGATGATGATGTTGATGCTGTAACATTGGTTTTGCTTTTACGCGCACTCACTTTGTTTGCCGAAGACGTTTCAGGCACTGGCGCAAATATAGGCAAATCGATTTTAACCTGTGAGCTGCTATCAGACGTATCTGAAGCTGGAGTTGGTATTGGAGAGCCAACAGCAACATCATCATTATCGTCAAAGCTGTCGTCATCGAAATTGGCATCAAAGCTGCTGGACTGAGTGGTGCTACCACCCTCTGCACCTCCGCGATTTTCCGACAGAATGCTATTCAGTAGACCTGGACCGGCGACGCGTATTACTTGTGCTATAATGCGATTAACAATAGAGTCGATTTCCTAGGAGGAAAACAGAGATATATACAGAAAATCTGTGCACAGGCTTGCCCGATCAATTGCCATCAATTCAGATGATGTCGCTTTATTCTTATTGTTGCTCAAATTTAAATTGTTGACGTTTTTGTTGTTGTTGTTGAATTTGTAACAATAATAAATTAAATAAAGTTGATGACGACAATGATTTGTAGGGATGCTTTTTTAATTTAGAAAAGGTTGTGGTGCCTTTTGAGGTTACTTTTGTTGTGGTTCATATTTTGTTGCGCATTTAAAATGTTGTGTTCTTCAGCTCGATGATTATCCAATTGATTAATGTTTGTTGGAATAGGTTTGAATCAATTCAGTGCGTCATTTGTATTTATTATCAGTTGGCTAGCAACTCAACATGCATGTGTTATGTTTGGGTTTGGCGATAGTCTGTCTGGTAAGTCAATCTGTCCTCAGGAACTGGCATGGGTTGGTAATGGTAATGGTGGTAAAGTACTTTAGTTGAGGGATATAAATATGAAAGTGCTCTAAATACTGATAGAATGCCGGAAGACTACATAGAGATTCTTGTGTGAACATGCAGCGAATTGGAGTGGGAATGGGATAAAAAACTAAGTGTCAAAATAGAATTAAAAAGAATTCCAAAATGGTAAAACTATTCATTGATTGGATTTCAATTGTCCTTAAGCTTGCTGCCAAAATCCTTATCGGGTTCAAAATTGGTTATCTCCTCGGGAAGGCTGTCATAATCCTTGTCGAGCGGCAGCGCTATGTCATTGTCATCAGCATCCACAATCGGTTTCCATTGAGAACTACGCTCATGTTCCGGATTAAGAACTGTGCCCAAGATGACAGGCCCAAAAAGTTGCAGGATATTATTGACTAGACGATTTATTTGCATATTGATTTCCTATGAAATGTCCAGGCAATATAACAATTAACAATAACAGAGCTACATAATGCTCCGAGTAGCTAAGCAATTAATTTTTGGTGCGTATCTACATATCAATTCATCTAACAGAAAGACTTTTTGAATCTAACCAATTTCAGACACACTCACTGATAGAGGCGTATAGATTAAGGGAATCGTTCTTACCTTTGTTATATCTGGAAAGAGTTCACGCAGTAACCCAATTGTTCTTTTGTTGCGATCGGCTATTAGTTGCTCTTGATCCTTGGACCCAAGTGTCAAGACATCGATTTCCTGTAAGAGACGTAAACAGTCTCATCAGCAATGCAATTACAGAACTCCACTGATAGTTAAATACTTTTTTTCAAGCAACAAAATTTAATTACATTATATATGTACATGTTTAACAAGCGTTCTGTTGTTATCACAACTTGTGCAGGTGTGTAAATAGTTAAATGGAAACATAAGTCAAGGGCTCAAGTCGCAACTTTCTACTTTCCGTTTTGTGAAAAAGGCAAACATTTTGTGGATTGATCGGTCTGTATGTCATTGGATATTACCTTATGAGGTAAAAGTGTAGTGACGAAAACATTTCTGTGCCCCCAAATTTTTGATATTCAATTTTGTGTTGTATTAAATTGTATGTATTACTTATTCTTAAAAAAAATTTTTACAGGTATTTTCTTGCAAGCCCGTTGGCTAAAATATATGTGTTGTATATTAAAAAAACCCAAAATATTACTTATTACAAAATATTGAAAGTTAAAAAAATCGTTAGCCGCGTTTTTTCAAGAATCGCCAAAATGTGGGATAAAAAACCTTATTTATGATCGGGAATAAGTTCACATTCACAAAATTTAGCTATTTCAACGATTTGATACAAACAAACAGACAAATAGACAAAAAACAGACTGACTTTTCATCTCATTTTCGGAAGGTGACTAAAATTTTCGAATTAAATTTTTTGAACCAGAGGTCGGATTTTGATGATCGAGATGTTATTCGACGTGTATTTTTGATAAGAACAGTAAAAAATTAAAAAGCATTACCAAAAGGCTCCCACGGCCCCGTTTACTGCAACTTTTTAAAGTTTAACCCTTACACCTGTTTATCTCACGAACCAAGTGAGTTTCCAATAGTATTAGTAAACACTATTGTTAGTTAAAACTATACCATTCGATTGATATATAAAGCGATCAGATCGGACAGTCGTAGAACATTTCCATTTTTCCTGTATTTATTGCTAGTCGCCTTTCGCATTCTTCATGATGCTTTCGTCACTAGTGCGGACTGCCGTCCCCAGTGATTCAGGCCTGTACCGGCTTTCACTTTCGGCAAGATTTGTTCAAGAGTTTGTTCTAAAGTTTGCGTCAGGGTCGCTAGTCAGTTTTTCTCATTGACGGTAAAGAAATCGTTCTGTGAGCCAAATGATAGACCTCAATTACATTTCTCGTCATATTCACAAAGCGACACAGAGCGTCTATTGTTCACAAAAAATATAAATTGAACAAACTTATGAACAATGATACGTTTAATATTTCAGGAAACAAAAAATTTGCAAAACTTCCTTCATTTTCGAAAGTCTAATTTACATTGTCCATCCAATAATATCCATTCAATATCCCTTTTAGAACCTTTAGCGCAAAAAATGCATTAAAAAATGTAATGGTGCCACAATGTGGCAGAAAAACCTACATGTTCGAAAAGCTTGTCACAGGAAAACGTGGTTGACTTGAGCAACTTGAACTGAAATGTGCTCACATTAAAATGTCACAAATGTATCTTGCATTTGGCGTTCACAGTGCTCTAGTTCTTGCTATAAATTTAAAAAAAAAAGTATTTATATGTCAGACAAAAATTTTTTCCCTGGCCCTTTTTAAACCCTGTGACCATTGAAAATGGTCAAAAAGGGTATAATGGTTTTGTGAAATGTATGTAACAGGCAGAAGGAAGCATCTCCGACCCTATAAAGTATATATATTCTTGATCAGTATGAGCAGCCGAGTCTATTGAGTCATGTTCGTCTGTCTGTCCGTCCGTCTGTTAGTCTGTTTGTGTCAAAGGATCTCAGAGACTATAGGGGCTAGAGACTTCAAATTTGGTACGTAGGTTCCTGTACACCGGGCGCAGAACAAGTTTGCTTTTAAATTTGGGTCGGATAACTATATCAAATAGCTGAAATTAAGTTTTAGTACGAAAAATTTTTATGTTGTTTAAGACATATCAACCAAACTGACACATTATACATCTGTGGTGGTCTTATATATAATGACCAAATTTGGTTGAAATCGGTCTACTGTATTATATAGCTGCCATAGGAACGATTAATCAAAAATTAAAATATAGTACGCAATTTGTAGTTGTTTTTGGAGATATCACAACCAAACCCACAGATTGAGAATTCATTATAGTCTTTTACATTATGATCAAATTTGGTTAAATAGGCTCTCTATATCATATAGATGTAGTACAAAAAATTAGTCATTAATTGAATGCTGCACCATCAAACCTTCTGCGTGCAAATACGTATTGGGCTTTCGGAGTTCCGGGGCACCGGGTATCCTACAGTCAAGCCCACTCGACTGTAGCCGCAACCTGCGGTGTCGTGTGAACATTCAGAATTATAAAAGCGTCGGCTTTTCATAAAACACTTCCTATTACAATCGGTTTTTTACTGTCGGCTACATTTATGCTTAAAGCATAGTACCAACACTTGAAAATAGTCCTTGAAGAAACCTTGACTCCATATAAAAAATCGATGGCGTAATGTGAAGTAGAAAAACTTGACATTTATCTCCGCTGGGCTAGATCCTGAGACTCAAGAAAAAATAGAGTTGCCAGAGATGGGTGCATCCAATACGCGCTGTGCTTGCGTGCTATAGCATATTTCTCCTGTATAAACTTTAATTTACATTATCCATTGCCTATTCCCTCCTCTTTTTCTCAAATTAGTTCTGCTGTCTTTCTGCTCGTTGAAAGAAAAATATTGAGCATTTTACGAGTCTAGAAATTTTTTAAGTGTCGGTACTATGATTAGGCATTTTTGTAGGAAGTTGTTCAAAGTGGGACTAGATTCTTTGAGAACAAAAACCTTTATAGGCGCGACACGAGCGTTTTATCCCCAACACTTTTTGTTAAAAAGCTGTCGGTTTCGTGTGAGCATGCGAAATTTTAAAGCGTCAGTGAGAAACCGACGCTCACGGATGGAAATGGAACACTTCCTATTCCATTGGTTTTTTGCGTTTGTCAAATCGTGCCTTTAACATCAATTCGCTCAAATTGCACTTTTTGGGAATTTTTTGGTGCTTTTCAGAAAAAAAAGTGTGCATAGGTTAAAAGTGTGTTGAGTGTGACCCTAAGAAAAAAACTTATGGAATTGTGGTGTGAACAACGTTGCGAATACTTTGAATGGCAAAATTCGCCGTCACGTAAAAAACGCTCGTGTAATTCATTTTTTCATTTGATAACATGAATTTATTAACCATTCATTAAATTAGCGTTGTTAACATCTTCACTATTTATGGCTTAGTCGTGTTGAAAGTTGGTCAGTAGTATCACTAAGCAAATAACCTATAGAGAACTCATCCCATACAAACGAATGTGTCATTCATTTTCGTCCACTCTGAAAATATTTTCGGCCTGGGAAATTTGAGAGCGAAACCCAAAAAAAGCCCGCTATGAAATACCCTCTACCCTCAAAACTTTTTACCCACATTATTTTATAGAAAAGAATGCCATAAATTTAATAAATTCGTTAAGGTTGACGATCAAGCAAATGCAAAGATTTGTTTTACCGTTTATAAAAATTTAAATAACTTCGCAAATTTGTTACTAAAAATTTAACTCGAACAGGGTATGAGAGTCTACATACAAAATCTTATTCGCAGCAATGAAAAAGCAAAGCATCGTTGCAAATTCTCTCAATACGGCACATTCAAAAACGTACTTTGTGTCGGTCAAATGCCTACTTGATAAAAACATTTTTGTGTGTAATTGTTCAGAGTATGACCAGGCTCTGTGAGAAAAACAACCGATGGGATTTTGGTTTGAAACCGATGGTAAAAAAGTGTCGGTTAAAAAATGCTCGGCTGACGGACGCATTAGTGACTGGACTCAGTGCAACTTCTTCTTTAGTGTGTTATCAGATATCGGTGACTTTCGATGAAGCGCGTTAAAAGATATTCATATTTATACAACGCTTTCCCAGTCGCCAGTCCGTTGGTTAGTAAGTCTGCCAGAATCTCTGTTGTGGGGACGTAGTCGGTGCGAATTTCGCCTATCTCTATAAGTTATCATATAAAATGGCTACGAATGTCGAAGTGCTTTGTGTGTTTATGGGATACAGAGTTCCTTGAGAGTTTCCCAGCGTCTTGGTTATCGTTGATCGTGGTTGTGAAGAGCCTGCCCGTCACCTCGCTTAGAAAATTTCTTAGGTGAACGGCTTCTTTCGAGAAATCGGACAGCGCCATATACTGGCTCTGTACTGGAAATCGCAACGATTCTGATATGGGAGCCTCAATGTCTTTCCTTTTTAAGCTTGATTCCTGGGACACATTTTGGCTAACAACTTTTCGCTTGTGTTGATTTGTGTACTTGTTATCTTCCAATCCTCCGTATTGTTTTAACAAATCCTTGATGTACGTCGGGTGACTCATCAAAAACTTCTTCTATGCCTTGTCATGGTTGAACATGATACCCAAGCAGTAAGACAACTTTCTTTAATCTTTCATCTCGAAATTGCTGGACAGATTAATAGTTCTTTAGCAGCGATACTATGATGATTCTGTTACCTTCCATTTTCAAGTACACGCATGGATCAGCTGCAACCTGATTATGTACCATTTCCTTAAGTTTCTTATCATTTTTAATTTGCAGACTTTGTTTTAGACATACTTTTGTATCTTTTGCCTGTTAAGATATTGTTATTTCCGGGGAAAAGTTTATATAAAAATTTTCTTCTATCTCTCAGTTGGGGTACGCGCTCTTGAAATCAAACTGATGCAAATCTACAAAAAACTCAACAGCAACAGCAATTAAAGCTCGCATGGATTTTATAGTCGATACCCTTTCGTTATGCGAAGCCTGGCAAAACGATCTTTGTGAGAATCAGTTTCGTTATTTGCCTTTCACTTTGTGGTTTTTCTGTCGCTTAACAATTTCCCAGGCTTTGTTTTTCTGCAACGCTCTGTATTCATTCAAGAAAGCTTCTTTTTATTCCAATGCACGTGAACTCTTTAGTACAATATTGCCAGTCACTTCATAGTTGTTAAATAAATTTGCAACAAAGAACTCTTCACCTTCAGATTCTGATTTAGAATAATGTTTCTCAGCTATTACTTGATAGTAAATTAATTTTGGTCGTTCAGGTTTAGCAGTGTGCAGTATCCTGGTTGACTGTGGTGAATACGCGTTTCAACAGGATGCAGCATCATCTCATTCTGCCAAACGAACCAAATCATGGCTGCAGGATAAGAAAATTGGGTTCTTAGATTGGCCATCAAATAGTCCGGGCCTAAGCCCAATCGAGAATATATGGGAAATAATGAAAAGAAACCTAACTAGTGGGCGGTGTTACAGTCGACCATACTCGACTGTCGGAGACCCCGTACTTACTATGGAAAAGCAACTCCTGGTTTAAAGCAAATAATATAAATCTGTACATACATATATATCTCCAGAAACAACCAAATAAAACAAAAAAGTTTTTCATACTAAAGCTTGATTTTCGACTGATTGTTCCTATGGCAGCTATATTATAAAGTGCTCCGATTTTAACCAAGTTTGGTCAGGATGTATGGGACTATCCTACATGCATTATGTCTCAGTTTGGCTGAGATATCTTAAGCAACAAAAAAGGTTTTCATACTAAAACTTGATTTGAGACTGATCTTTCCTATGACAGCTATATGATATAGTAGCCAGATTTTAACCAAGTTTGGTCAGGGTGTATGGGACCACCTCATATGCATATTCTATTAGTTTGATTGAGATATCTTGAACAACAAAAAAGTTGTTCTTACTAAAACTTGATTTTGGACTGATCGTTCCTATGGCAGCTATATGATATAGTGGTCCGATCGAAATTTTAAAACAAACTTGATCTGCGCCCGCTATCCAGGAACCTACATACCGAGTTTCAAGTCTCTACCTCTTATAGTCTCCGAGATCCTTTGACTCAAACAGACATACATTGCACAAAACCATTATACCCTTTTTGACCATTTTCAATGGGCACAGGGTATAAATATTGAAAAAAAGTGCCACTGTTGATCAATTTTTGAGTTAAAGTTGAAATTGTGTGACTTTTTTCATTTTGCAAACAATTAGTTGATATACTGCATGTGTAAGCTCACTCACTTCCATATGCTATGTGCTATACAAAAACAAGGGGGCTCCGGCTACAGTCGAGTGTGCTCGACTGTATAATACCCTGTGCCCTGGCTCTCCGATAGGTCATACGTATGTGCGCTACGTTAGGTATGCCGAAGGTGTGATGATGCGGCATTAACTTTTTGACTAATTGTTCGTATTACATCTATGTGAACTAGTGAACCGGTTTAAACCAAATTACAAATTCTGAATCTGTGAGTTTGGTTGACTTATCTCTAAAAACAACAATAATTTTCGTACTTTATCTTAAAATTCGTTCCTATGGCAGCTATTTAATAACATATTTTAACCAAACATGGTCAGGATGTAGAATACCATCCCAAATGCGTATTCTGTTAGTTTGGTACCTCAAATAACAAAAAAGTTTATCATTCTAAAACTTGATTTTGGACTGATCGTTCCTATGGCAGCTATATGATATAGTGGTCCGATTTCAACCAAATTTTATCAGGATATATAGGACCATCCCAAATGCATATCCTATTAGTTTGATCGAGATCTTTCAAACAACAAAAAAGGTTATTATCGACTGATCGTTCCTATGAAAGCAATATGATATAGTGGTCCGATTGAATAAGTTGTATTTAATTTAATTCAAATAGTTAATCGTAAATCGTAATCGTAATCGCTTAAATCGCTGTTGCTCATGCCAAGAGTAGCCATGAACTAAAATTAGCTCTTCTTGTTGAAGTCCGGCAACACCAAATAATCTCTCCCACTCTTCTTAATCATCGAAATTAGCTGTTAAAGGCTGCTGCATTGCGCGCGGAATTTAAATTTAAGTGAAATGCTTTAATATTTGTGATTCTTTTTGCAGGATTTGTTAATCATATAAATCCAATGATAATAAATGCAAACCTATTGAACATATGTGCGAGCTTACTAGCTTATTATTAAACATAATAATTATTATAAATTCAGATCATTAAAATGATCTGTCGTCTCTCCTGCAGGAGAACGCATAGCACTCAGCTTTTGTCGAGGTGCAAAATTATAAAGTGGCATTTGTACATATAGCTTTTTGCAATGCATACTAATATCTACATACATATATTTTAACACAATCGTAAATATGTATTAATTTAAACCAGGTTAATATATTTAAATAGGATAGAAATTGTACCCAAATGATATCGATAATTTTGCCTATCGCTCGTATTTGCGTTCGCACTCTTCGTACACGTGCTCACTGTTATGTTTTTGCACAAACAAATGTGCATATGCTATCTCGCTCGCACTTGCCTGTCTATGATTGTGATTTATGTGAATTAAAAGCAAATTTGAAATATCTTCTCTATTTAATAGTCAATCGCTTTGAAACTTTCAGGGTCATTAAATTGGCTTACTTCTTATCTTCCTGATTAATTAAGAAGTGTTTTATTAAAGATCGCGTCTGATCATCGTTTTTTGCGATTGGCAGGCGAAAGAGGCGTGGCATCTAAAATTTGAAACAAACTTGATCTGTGCCCGCTATCCAGCAACCTACATACCAAATTTGAAGTATCTAGCTTTTATAGTCTCTGAGATCCTTTGGCTCAAACACACGGACAGACGGACTGGCAGACGGACATGACTCAATCGACTCGGCTATTGATGCTGATCAAGAATATATATACTTTATAGGGTCGGAGATGCTTCCTTCTGCCTGTTACATACATTGCACAAAACCATTATAACCTTTTTGACCATTTTCAATGGGCACGGGTATAACAAATGTGCGTTGTGTGCATAGGCGCTGCGCACCTCTGGTCTAGATTTTCTTTCTCTTGTGTCGCCCGAATATACTCAGTTTTTGTCTTCTTCTGCTGCATATCTCTTCAAATTCAATTATGTACTTCTTGTGAAACATATGTATAAGTGAATACAACATCACGACTTTTGATACACTTCTGGTTTCAGGCTCATACAGTCTATAAGCCTTGGCTTTGCTGCAAAACCTTATGAATATATAGCTCTTAGATCTGGGAATAAGCTTACTTTTGGATAGTTTGTCGAGCGAATATACCATTTTTCCGAATGTCAAAGATGCTTGAGGATTAGGATACGATTATTCCATAACTTGAATGGTGTCTCGCCCCTCAGGTTTCTAGATGGGCATCCATCTCTGATGTAGTTGGCAGTATTTACTGCTTCAGCCCATCTCTAAGAGCGTTTTTCTCTTAACATACATACGTTCAGCAGTAGTTGTGCTCTATTACTTGTATATTCAGTGACAGATCTGAGCGTGTCCAACTTCATGCCAGTCCTGCGTTCAACATAGCTTGAGAACTCCTTAAACTTCTTGGAAAGCTCAAATTTATTCTTGAGAGTATACAGTTCGCACCCTTTGGAATAGTTATCGATGAATGTAAAAAAAAAAAAACGTCGCTGTGCGCTACTTTTAATACATCCGTTAATCTGGAACTCGATGTTGGGAACGGAACGTTTAGGTGTCCAAAACGCTCATGTCTTCCTTTATGATGTTTTGCTTACCAATGGCTGTGTTTCCAAATTCACCAGCATCCTCGTCATGGTGCAAATTCTGCTTTCGTTTAGCAGTAAAAACATTTTGTCCATTTGAATTTCTGACGATTTCTGCTCTATCCTTTTTAAACAGTAGTATGTTGAATCCATGGTCACATATCTTTGACACCGACAAAAGATTTTCTCTTAGCTCTGACACGTTAAGTGTGCTAATAAGATCTGCAGATATTTGTGGTTTTACCGTTTGTTAATTTTATTTGTGGACAGTTCCCTGCATATAACATAAATTCTCAAATATTTTCTTCCATGTGTGCTTGTGAGATGTAAGTAGCTCCAGAATCTAGACAGTAGCATTTATACTCAATACTAAAGGAATTTGCTGGTTCTACTTACAGGCTTTCATTTAATTTAGTGCTTAATCAGCTGCTCTGTGACCAAGTTGTGCAAAATTATAGCATTTATATTCCGTGCCTTAAGTTCATCAAATAAGTTATATTTTCAGCGTTTCTTGCCCAATCAACTTTTCCTGCGTTTCTATCGCGATGCAAAATGATTCGTAATTCTCGAAGATGCTTATACCAGCAGGATTGTCAATAGATCTTCTATTTTCACTAGATCCACTTAATTTATTTTGTCCACGTTATTAAACGAACTGTACTCGTAGACTGATAAATGCTCTGCAATGTTTTGCAACTTTTTATTTGTTTCAGCTCTGACATTGCCAAAATCAAATCTGATTTTGCTTTTGCGTTTTCCTTCCACCACTGCACAGTTCGATTTTTTTTGGCATAAACTCTAAATATAAAGCTAGAGATTTGAAATTTGGCATGAACCTTAGTTAGACAAATTTAGAGGCCACGCACAACATTAGTTAAATTCCATGAAACTCGAACACATATCACTGCGGACGGCAGTCCGCTCTAGTGAAGAGAGCATCACGAAGGGTATGAAAGGCGACTAGCAATATACACAGGAAGAATGAAAAATTGGCAAAAACTCTCCGATCGGATGGAGTTATATACTGATTGAAAGGTATAGTTTTAGCTAACAAAAGTGCGTACTTAGACTTTTGGAAGCTCACCTGGTTCGTGAGATAAACAGGTGTAAGTGGGAGGGGCGAAATTTAGATGCAGCAAATAGGGCCGTTGGAGCCTCTTGGTAAAATTATTTATTTTCTACTATTCTTACCAAAAATACGCTTCGAATGACAACTCAAAGATCAAAATTTAAATTTTTGAGGGGCCTTCCGAAAATAAGATGAAAAGTCAGGTTGTTTGTTTGCATCAAAGTGTTAAAATAGCTTAAAGGTTTGAATGAGGATATATTTCCTATCAAAAATGTAGAAACATTTGTTCTACGACTTTTTCGAAATATCGCTATTAGAATCGCAAACGATAGAAGCTACAGATATGATACATATATCGTTGGAAAGGTATTTTGAAGATCTGTTAGGCATACTTTCTTTTTTCTTGGAGTACATAGGTAAAAAGTTACAGGTGAAAAAAGATTTCTTTGGCGGTCATATAAAAACAGCTGATTAATGGTCGAATTAATGGTTTTGCTTGTCCGAAATCCAAAAGTAAGTAGAACTGATTTTGTTTGATAAAATAAACCAGTTTTAAAATTGTTTATTACAGTGGAAGGAACAATAAAGTCGAAACACCAGACTCCCATGCGGCAAAGGGAACCGAAAAAGTGAACGGACAAGGAAGTGGATGATATTTTAAATTACATGCAAGTGCATAGAAAATTATAGGTTAGAAATATAAACCATTGGGTGTTTTTCCTATTTTAATAAATAACAATTAATTTATTATTAATATTCTTACAGAAACCTACTGCCCAAATTTATTACAATAAATTGATTGCTGCCACCAGTATTAAAGCGACCTGGAGCTCGTGACCTGAAGACCGGCTGCCAAATGGCTGACACATTCAGCAAGTCTACAGGTACTGAGTAGAAGAAGAAGACGCCTAGACAACCATACGAGGTAAAGCAAAATAAAATGATTATCATCTATTGTGAGTTAATTAGTGCATTTCATATTTACAGTGAACTTGTTAAGGATGTGTCCACATTACGATTAACTGGGCGACATATGTACATATATTCAAGCAGCAAAGAAATTGATGTGAATGTGGTGGAATCGAGTGAATACCACGGCGGCCCTAAATTGGCAAACAACATGACGCCTATCGAAGAGGAGTCGCTATGGACTCGGTGTTGACTTCTCAGGTGGAGGTTTCTACGGACGCCAACGATTTGAACGCATCGCTTGAAGATGAAAATTAACGAAAGTTGCAGAACAATTCGTTGGCGCAGGTAGCAGCAATTGAGGCAGGCTGAAAAAAGTTTCGGGACAAGCGACTGCACCTGGAGACGGACACTCAGAAACTCAAGCAAGAGCAGTTTCTGTGGTCGAAGGAAATGAAGCAGTGCAAGTTGGGTATTGAAGAAAGGAAGTTAGGTATTGAAGTGAGGAAGCTCAATTTGAAGGAGCTTCTAATTCAAAACCATTTCAAGCTGAAACAACAGGAGCTGGACATGAAAATATAGATGCACACACTTGAACTCGAATTCAAGTATAAAAAAAGTAATAATAAAAAAAAAATAGTTTCTATTAAAAGGTAAAAAGAAATAAATTTAAATTTAATGTCGGTGTTTTATTTAAGCATTAGATCATACAAAGATTTCCTTTTGCTTTCTGACGCCACACAATGAGCACCACTGGACTTAGCCTCAGAATGTACAGCAGAGTTCTCTTCCAATTCTTCGTCTGCATTTTTTGAGTCATTATCTTCTAGTAAAATTTTGTGAAGAGTGCAAACAAGAATCCAATTGTAAAGGAAAAACTTGCTTTTCGAATCCTTTATTCGGATGCATATTTCCTTACTCTCGACTCTTACTCGATATTGGCTGTGTCTTTTGTTAAAACGCAGCTGCCTGTCGGTCTCCATGATTCGAGAGTAACTGCGGAATGGGGTAACTATATATGTGGACTGCGGATAGGTAGAGTCCCCTGCAGTCCACTCCTCTACAGAAAAATAACGCTCGGTGTGCTTTCTGATTGAACAGTTTTTAAACACCTTCAAATCGTGGTAGTTACCTGGACTTCCAGCAACGACATCTCGTATGCGCAGTTTTTGATCACAAATGACTTGCAGCTTTCTAAGATGATCTTACCAAGAAACCATAGTTCTAAAATCAATTCCTGGTCAGCGCTTTTTGAGTTGATTCATTTATTTATTTTAAAATTGTATTTCTCAATGGGGGGTCGAAGCCCCCTGTTCGCTTCGCTCGCCTACCCCCGGATCGATCCGCTCGCAGAATTGAAAGGCTGGTCTTTAGTTGTCCGGCTTGTGAAGGTTATACTGAATCACAATTTTATATAATATAACATTTATTGAAAAAATACATAAGGGCAATTCTCTAATGTCGAATGCGGCATTCGTACGCATTCAAAGTGATATAAAACATATGCCAAGACACTTTTTTATTTTCACTAAAGGCGAATCTTATAGCTCTTGTTAAGCACTATAATTGGTACTAAGGTTGATTTTGGAAAACTGTTCGTTTTCAAGATAATTTAAAAAAACCAAGGCATTCGCACGCGACTCAAACAGAAGTCAATTTTTCGGCGACCAGTTTTAACACTGATTCCAGCGAAACCTGCAAGAATATTTTAATTCGGCCAATATTAGAATGTAATGCATTGATTTATCTTAATAATGTTTTTTATTTAATTCAAAAATATTCAGTATTTTTTTTTTAGTCAATTTTATTCACTGTCGCACGCGACAAACTTTAAAAAAGTTTTAAAGGCAAACGGCGAATATTTTCATCCAACATTTTTTGTAATTAGTTTGGTATAAAAATATATGTTTGGACCCAATATTTGATGCTCATAAGTTTAATACTTTCAACGCACAGAGAACAAATGTTCTATTTCAATGTTGCACGCGAATAAGGTTAAGCAGATAAGAAATTCACCGTAGTTGGCAATCGCATCGTCCCTTTTAAATTTTTCTTATATTCTTCGAACATAAACCGAGATTTAAGAGAGGAAATATCAATGCATAATGTCTCTCATTAAGAATAATAAACAAAACAAAACGTGCAATAGAAATGTTCAAAACACAACTTTCGCACTTTTTCGACTTTGCATTTGAATATTTCAAAATGTGCTATGAGTAAATGAAAAATTGGCATTGATTTATTAAATTTCATATATTCCCTATAGTAATATGTTAAAACAACATACTTTTATAGACTTTGAATTTTTTGGCCACGGTTGATATCTCTGTGGAATTGCCCATATACATTTAAAGTTCGTGTCCATTGCTATAATTATTTTTTCATGTAATTGGACTTTGCCCAAAAATCAGATTTTGTGACATGGCGGAAAATAGTCCGATTTGGCGGGAAATGTTTAGATTTGGCGGGAAAAAGCTAAATTTCGTGAAATAGATTTGGCAAGAATATCTAATCTGCGAGTTTCGTACTAAAGCTATATGCAGCTAAATGATATAGTAATTCGACTTTGTACAAATTTGGTCAGGATACTCCCAAACACACAATATGTGAGTTTGGTTGAGATATCTTAAGAAATAAAAAAGTTTTTTATACTAAGCAATCCTGTGACCTTTGACCCCGAATTTGAACCACTTACAGGTCGAATTTGGCAAAGCGTCTTATTGTACGATAAAATTGTCTCAGCTATGTTGTGTGGAGATTTCAGCCTTCTATCTTTAGCGGATTGGGTTACACGTTGATTCTATGTCAGTAAGTCAGTCAGTCAGTCAGTGAGTCAGGACAAAGAGTTTTATATATATAGATGTGTTTATGGTCAGATCCTGACATGTTTGGTATCAATACTCTTGATAGGACCACGACTTTCAAAATTCCATAGAATCAAAGGACCAATTGTCCTTAAATTAAGATGTATCTAAAGAAAAATCGTGAAAATCAAAGCTATTTATTTTGCCAAAGGATATTTTAATTGTCTTAGAAAATCCAGTATTTTTTTACAAACAAATGTTTTATAAGCATGTTCTAATTAAGAAAGTGCTTCTTGGTGCCTATTCTTGGTATTCTCCTGCGACTGTTTATAGTAACTGCTATAATATCGTGTCAAGTCTTTTCTGTTACGCGTTGTGAAATAGTAGTTAGCAGCTGCTCATATCGCTCAGTACTAGAGATGGGCACGGGCCTCCCTTTGAAGGCCCGGCCCAGCCCGAGCCCGAAACAAATTTTAAAGGCCTGGCCCGGTCAAATTTTCAAGAGGACCGGCCCGGCCCGGTCCCGATATTACTATAGAAAAAAAATTTAATTTTTTCCTTATTTATTTTGCCGCTTTGTCGCCTTCTTCTTCTTATAAACACACGTGAAATTAAGTTTGACAAACTTATCGATAAGTGTCATAACGACAAAAGAGATGTGTAAATAATATAGCAATGAAATGTAGAAATATTTTTACCAATCGATATTAAAATATTTTTTCTCTCGTGACTTTTCGGGTCTACCGGGCCTCCGGGCTTTTGGCTTAGGCCCGGTCCCGCACGAAAAAAAGCCCGTTTTCGATTTTCATGCACGAAGCCCGGGGATTTTTTGAAGAGGCCCGCGGGACGCGAAGCCCTCACAGGCCCGTGCCCATCTCTAATCAGTACCTTGAATAAGTAATGGAATTTCTGGAACATGCAATGGTGGCTCGTCAAACTCAATATACTCTAACAGGTATGGAATCTTAGCAGTTAACGGGAGCTCGGATAAAATACTGTCATCGTCTAAGTTTACAAAATCAATGTTTATCGTACAATCAAAATTAATAGAATGCTTTTCATAAGCTCTTAGTTTTGTTGGGTCATACAGCTTATCCCTTTAATGCAGAATTTGTTTATGGGTCTCTCACGGATAGATTTTTTATCATCGAAAAACATTGTCAGTAAAACACTTTCCGGAAGATTTTGTGGACACTTGGTCCTTTGATTCTTTGGAATTTTGAAAGTCTTAGCCCTAACAAGAGTATTGATACCAAACTTGTCAGAAACTGACCATAAACACATACGTAAGATATAAAATTTCAAAAACAAATAAGTTTTTTGTTAAGAATATGAATTTAATTGTTAAATTAAAATAGAAATAAATACTATTAGTAATAACCAAAACATATATTTAAATTAAATGAGACATATTAGTTTATATTTGATGTGTTCTTTTTCAAAAGTATGGTACCCGGTTGTGGAAGGGTAAAACTTTCCCAAAAGTCGTCTTGAAGCAATTCTGTTCGCACAAAAGTAACGCGCGTTGAAAAAGCATACAGAATGAGAATATTCAACTTCCATCCTGTTTGGACATACGAACCCTGGTATAGCCAGACAGAGAAAGAAATAACCGAGAGCCAAGACTGATGATTGTATGTGTGCATCTTACAATAAGTGTGCGCATATGTATGGGTTGCATGTGTCGAGATGCAAGCATTTGCAACATTGCCTTGCCTCTTCTTTGGTGCCATTAAAATTTTGTATGCAAACCCTCATACCCTGTACATGTTACATTTTTAATATAAAATTTTTTAGGTGAATAAAATATTTATAACTGATATAACAAATTATTTTTTGTTTTATTTAATTATCAACCATATTAAATTTATATATTTTTCGATGTTCTTATGATAAAAATAATGAGAATAAAATTGTTTAAGGGTAAAGGGTATTTCATAGTGCGCATGTTTTTGAATTGCATAGCAGTGCGAGCTACGAGGCCGGCCAGTCGACTGAAGCGGCAGCAAAAATAAAGTCTCGTACATCACGTCCCCGGTAAAATTTTCTCATGGGGACTCAATCTCAAGACTTCTGCATGTCCCATTTCGTTTGTATGGGATGAGTTCTCTATCAGTGGTGCCATATTCGCTTTTTTCCCGTCAAATCAGGCTTTTTTTTAAAGGCCATTTGCCAGAAAAATTTGCAAACAGCGGTCAGCGGGAATTCTGGTTTTTTTTTGTTTTGATATGCTTTTTTTCAGATTTTTTTTGTATATACCAAAAGTATACAAAAATGATTGATTTGAAACAATCTCAAAGAACATCGATAAGTAAATTTTTATAATTGCGTCTCTGTTGTAAGCTAATGTGATTTGAGTTCCTTTGAGACAATTTGAGTGATCATAAAATATTAATGTCAAAAGATTATAAACAGAAAGAAAGGATAAATTTAAAGCCATTATTAATAAATTCACTTCGTGAAATGGTAAAATAATGACAGTACTACAAAATTTTAGATTGAA
Source organism: Drosophila rellima (assembly GCA_035043635.1). Lineage (NCBI taxonomy): Eukaryota > Metazoa > Arthropoda > Insecta > Diptera > Drosophilidae > Drosophila > Drosophila rellima. The sequence goes on along the minus strand of JAWNMV010000095.1, from coordinate 116,404 downwards.
GTCAATTCCTATATGGATTCTGGCGGAAACAATATTTTTGCAGAGCTTGCTAAGATTGCCATTGATATATTATCGTTGCGTTGGTCCAACGCCGAAGTGGAGCGCATATTTACCAAAGTCAATCGTGTTAAGTCAAAAATGCGAAATAAACTACATTTAAGTACACCTTACAGTGAACTTTATATAAGGTAATTGGTTTAATTGTTTGCTACTTAAAATTGATGAAATTATTCACATCTTATGAATAACAGAGCAGCTGCTGCTCAAATTGTTCAATTTCTTTCTGATCACTCTATCCCTTTTGGAAGAAAATACAGAAACTAAATGAATTTAAAAACTAGCTTTTTATTTGACTTTTTTTTTAATTTTTCAGCTTTTTTGCATCGTTGCTCCCGTCAAATACAGCTTTTTTTTAAACAAAAGTTGGCAGCACTGTTCTCTATAGGTTATTTGCTTAGTGGGTATAGTCAGTAGAGCTGGAAAAACAACGATGGTGGAGATATACGATATTTTCGATGTTTTCTATACAAAAATTTGATATTATCGATAGTATCGTTTTTCACCAACATCTATTTATTCAAATAATAAAGTGCTAATTTCAAAGTTTCAGTCTTTCATAACAATATTAAAAAATTAAAATCTGATAATTCACAGTACAAATAGAGAACGAAACAAATTTTTTAAGATCTTGTTCATAATTTGACAACTTCCAGCCGCCAACAACAATTAATTTTGCTCTTGCGCCAAAAACAGTGATCAAAAAATGCGGTCAACTATCGAAGTCGAATCATCGATAGTCTAAAAATAAATTAAAAATTCGATACATCGATACTACCGTGAGTGGTCGACCCAGCTCTATTAGCACTAGTTTACAGCCATTTTGTGAATTAAATTGAAGTGTGATTTTCGCTTCGACATTGGCCTCCTAAGCACGAAAATCGATCTTAAAATTTTTTTAATGGAAGCGTTTTCGAAATATTAAATTCGAATTTTCGAAGTTGTTCCAACATTTTTGAGTATGTTTCCAGTTCTATTCAACCGATTTGATCAAGCAAGCACTTAAACTGAAGATTAGTGAACTCTCTACAAACTCAAAGATCGGCCCAGTAGTTCAGATGTTAGCGATTTTAATAATGTCGAAAATACGGGTTTTTTTTGTCATTTTTTGAGTTTGAAAGCGCACATATCGCCCTGGAAAAAATAGAAATCTTAAAAGAATAAGTTATACATTCAATTTATTATTGTTCGTCACAAAATTGGATATCAGAAGTTTTGGGGCATGGAAATGTTTTCGTCACTAGAATTTTACCTCGTAAAGAGGTTTTTTTTGAAGATAAGATATACAATAAAACAACAAAATTTTTACTACAAAACTTATATTTGCATCTGATGTTCCTATGGCAGCTATATGATATAGTAATCCGATTTTTTCCGAATTTGGTCAGGATGTAACAGACAGTCCGAATTGTTCACAAGTCTGCAATCAAAACTTATGAAAAAACTCCCTTCTCTTCAACACATGCGTGGACACGAAATTCGTAGGAAATTTCTAATACCAAATGGCCGACTCCAATAATAACTCACGTTTTACACGTCATATCGTTCTGTTGCAAAACTGAGTGAAAAAATAAAGTAGGTTTTACGATTCTATAACTTTAAAAAATTTATTTATTGTAGGAAGGTAGGCACACGACTCTTTTGCTGCATTTACACTAGTTGACAAACAAGTCAATTTTGATGCCAACTTAGTCAATCCTAGTGTAAACAGTGGTCAACACGGTCTACAGCTGCGTTGACTGTAAATTAACAATGTGAAAAACGTCAGTTGACATTGTGAGTGTAAACAGCACAGCCGGGATTGCAGGCATGGGCTGACCGAATTCTATACGACCGGTGCACAGAAAATTTCAGGATTGAGTTGAACATCCCTGTAGCTATAAGCTGTCAGGGGCGCGTTCAGCAATCAGAATCGATCGCCTCAATGCGTGAAATCCTTGCAGCCAAGTCAGCTACAAGCTCTCGCGTTTGCTTGACTTCAACATAGCGTTTGGCTGCACAAAACGCTGCTCAGAATCGTTCGCTTCAAAGTAGAAGATCCCTGCAGCCAAGTCACGAACTCACACATTTCTTTGAGTTCCACATAGCGTTCGGCCGTTCAAAACGCTGCTAAGAAATCTTACTAAGTTGTGTGAAATACATGCAGCCAGGTCAGCTATGAACTCTCGCGTTTGATTGAGTTCGATATGGCGTTAGGTTGCACAAAACGCTGCTTGTATTTTTTTTTGTTTCTTTTTTTGTACTAACTTTTAAAGGGTTGTCATACGATTTTACAGCAGTTATTGCAGTGCACAAAAAAACTCTATCGGCTACATTTTGTATGGGCTGCGCTGCAGTTTTGTGTCAGCACGTGTTGTGTGAACAACATGTTTAGAAAAGGTAAGTTTAATTTATTTATTGACTATTTTAATATGATTTACTTTATTTATATATTGCATTGCTATTGTTTTATGTATACGTTCATAAATAAGCCGGGTAAATAAAATACAAAAACACATAAAATACCACATTTTTAATTACTGTTTGCTTTTTCTTTCTTTCCAGTGCTAATATATGTATATCTAAATTAGCTCAAGTAATTGTAAGAGTGTAAAGCAGTGTAGCAGAGTGTAATTTAAGAATGTAAAGCAATGCCTTAATAAAATTATTAAATTTAAATGTGTAAACTTTTTATTTCTACTGCCGTGCAGATTTGCCGCTCCCTAGGGGTAATATAATTCAATAAGAATTCCTACTGGATTTCCTACTAGAACCAGTCAGAAATCCAACCAGAAATTAATTTTAATGCTGTAAACTTTATTAAAAAACAAATTTTTTTTAAAAAAATCTCTTTGTTAATACATTATTAAGTATTTATATTTATTTATTAAAACGAAGCTATTTTCGGGATTATTAGTTGAAAAAGATCACTATCATAAGCTACCGATTGATGGCACATCGATATTTGTCATAACAATATAAGATGATCAGTATCAATAGGCAAGCCGATTGAGCCATGACCGTCTGTCTGTCCGTCTGTTTGAGTCAAAGGATCTCAGAGACTATAAGAGCTAGAGACTTCAAACTTGGTATGTAGGTTCCTGGATAGCGTGCGCAGATCAAATTTGTTTTAAAATTTGGATCAGACCCCTATATCATATAGCTGCCATAGGAACGATCAGTCGAAAATCAAGTTTTAGTATGAAAACTGTTGTTTGAAATATCTCGACGAAACTGACAGGATATACATCTGGGACGGTCCTATATATCCTGATTAACTTTGGCTGAAATCGGACCACTATTTAATATAGCTGCCATAGAAACGATCTGTCCAAAATCAAGTTTGAGTATGAAAATCTTTTTTGTTGTTTGATATATTTCGACCAAACTGACAAGATATGCATTTGGGATGGTCCTATACTTCCTGATTAAATTGAATTGAAATCGGAACACTATATCATATAGCTGCCATAGGAACTGTCAGTTGTTTTTTGAGGTCTCCCAACAGAACTCTCGAAATGGGAATTTTATATTGTCTTAAACAGTATGATCGAATTTGGTTTAAATCCGTTCGGTAGCACATATAGACGTATAGACGTAATCATCAAACCTTCGGCGTGCCTTACGGCTTGCAAAGAGGTATGGGCTATCGGAGTTCCAGGGCCCAGGGTATCCTACAGTCGAGCACACTCGACTGTAGCCGCACCCACTCGCGAGCGAAGCGAGCAGGGGGCGGAGCCCCCTTGTTTTATCTTATAGTAAATAAGGCACAGATTAAATATCTAAAATACAAAATTATTTGTGCTTACCACTTTTTTATTTTTACCAATCAAGCACGTTCAATAGATACAAAATATCGACGTCAAGTAAACAGCATTGGCAATGTAAACATCAACGAATGTTATTGTCAACTAGCTTAAATAGCTGTCAATTTTATCGACAACGCGTTGCTAGCTCTTGCGTTGACCGACTAAAAAAGCAGTTGCCAAACAATAATGCGTTGACCTTCGTTGCCAATAGTTGACTTTGCCCAAATTGATGCTGCGTCAACTAGTGTAAATGAGCCATTACTGGGTTGTTGTTGTTGATGTTGTTGTAGTGCTCTTGAATTAAGATTTCCTGCCCACCGCTGGTCGACAGTTAAGTGAACTTGATTTCCTTGCAGAACGATGCAAAAATTATCGACAGATTTTACATATGACTGCTCTATGATATAGTAAAAACATTTGAGCCAAATTTGTTCAGGATGTAAAAGACGATAAAAAATGCGATTTTGGCGACTAGCAATATATACAGGAAGAATGGAAAATTGGCCATGACTGTCCGATCAGATCGAGTTATATACCGATTGGAAGGTATAGTTTAAACTAACAAAAGTGTTCCTAAGATTTTTGAAAACTCACCTAAGCAGGTGTTAGTGGTAGGGGCAAAATTTAAATTATTGTAGCAAATGGGGCCATTGAATCTTTAAGGTAAAATTTTTGATCTATTTTTAACAAAAATTCGAGTCGAATGACGCCTCGATCAATAAAATCCGACCTCTGGTTTAAAAGATAATTTATTTTGAAAGTTTTGGTCGCCTTCCGAAAATGAGATGAAAAGTCAGTTTGTCTGTCTGTTTGAATAAAATCGTTGATATAGCTTGAAAGTTTGTATGAGGACTTGTTCTTGATCAAAAATTTATAAACTGTTGTTCCACGACTTTTTAAAAAAATCGCAAATTTAGCGGGAAACCGCTAAAACCCGTTAAAACCCACCACAGTATCCAAACAATAGAAGCTACATACATATATGTTATATATATCGTTGTAAAGGTATTTTGAAGATCTTTTAGATCACGGGAAATAATATTTCTTTGGCGATTTAAAACAAATCTACACCTCAAATCACCATAAAATATATTACATGCTTTAGACAATTTAATTCCATGTTTTTTGACCTAAAACACATTTCTGTGAAAATTAGTCTCGGCAAGATATTAAGCCGGGTATTCAGCACCGCGGAAACAAAAATTCCTGTCCAAGCCGGGTATTCAGCACCACAGAAAATAAAAATTCCTGTCAAACTTCATATAAAAAAAACTGTGCCAGGAATTTTTATTTTACGTTTTCGTTTCTTGAGTATCCAGCAACATAAACGAAATCTACAAATTATATCAAAAAATTGACTATCGATTGCGTTTGTGGACTGAGAGAACAACTGATTCACAAATCAGGAGTATATTGCTTCCAAATTTTTCGGGAGTGTCTAGTGAAAAATGAAGCCAAATACACAGCTGATTCGACAGACTGACCATGCACGTTTTGGGTACATTGTCAGAAGTTTTAGGTACATGGTCACACTCTTTTAGTTATGTTCCACACCCACGAAATAACTAGCAAATTCCTGACATACATTTTTCGCGGAGATAGAGACGGGCCTTATTAACTACATATATACATCCTTTACCTTTACATTGCTTGCTTACTACAAATTAACAAACAAACTTGATCTGCGGCCGCTATCCAGGAACCTACATACCAATTTTGAAGTCTCTAGTTCTTATAGTCTCTAAGATCCTTGCGTTCAAATAGACGGACGGATAGACAGACGGACATGGCTCAATCGACTCGGCTGTTGATACTGATTTAGAATATACACACTTTATAGGGTCGGAGATGATTCCTTCTGCCTGTTACATACATTTCATAAAACCAGTATACCCTTTTTGACCATTTTAAATGCGCCCAGGGTATAAAAAATGCTTCAGCGTCACAACCAAGACTCGAACCCACGAACTGAAAAAAAAACGAAAGTCGCAGTCGAAGTAAAAGCATAAAACGAATGCCGACGAAAGTCGAAGCAACAGCAGCAGTAGGCTTTTAAGAATTTTTGATTTTGCTCTGCTGCAGCTTTCGGGCAGCAACGAAAGTCAAAGCAGCAGCAGCAGTAGGCTTTTAAGAATTTTTGATTTTGCTCTGCTGCTGCTTCCGAAGCAGCAACGAAAGTCGAAGCTGAAGCAGCAGCAGCAGTAGGTTTTAAATAATTTTTGATTTTGCTCTGATGCTGCTTTCGAAGCAGCAACGAAAGTCGAAGCTGAAGCAGCAGCAGTAGGCTTTTAACAATTTTTGATTTTGCTCTGATGCTGCTTTGCTTGACCATTTCATTATTTATGAGTTGTGAGTTTTGCATCAGTCTCAATTGAAGCAACGTCGGTTAAGGAGTTTAATTAATAAACTATGGCGTAAAGTGAATTTTGGAACTATTTCGAAAATAATGTAGATGAGGGCTTAGCTACATGTAAAAAGTGTAGAAATAAATTGAAAAATACAATACTTTCAAATTTAAAAGCTCATTTGATTAAATTTCACAAGATAAGTTTAAATGCCGCAAGTGTCGAGCAGTTTGAAACGTCATCGTCAAATTCGACAAAATTAACAAAAACAATAAGAACAGCTAAGATCATACATTGGATTGGTAACGGAGGACAGCATTTCTTACAATGCTTTAAATTCTCAAAATATGAGAAATATCGTTGAGCCAATTTGTGAAGGACTTAAACTCGCGGACGGGAAAAAACTGACATTGAATGAATCAAACTGCAAAAAAACTTTGCAAACAGTGGCAAACAATATTAAAACGCACATAACATCTGATGTGAAAAATAAATTATTCTCTTTAAAAATAGACTGTGCCACGCGTCTGACAAGAAACATTTTTGGCATAAGTGCACAATATATTAGTTCAGCTCAAATAAAATCCCTAATATTGGGCATGGTAGAGCTTAAAGGTATTGGATCGAGCACAGCCAAAAATCTTGCGGCTGAAGTGATAAAAGTGCTAAATAAATATAATATTAACTTAAACCAAATAGTTTCAATTACATCTGACAACGGTGCAAACATGCTTAAAACAACAAATATTTTATCTTTTGTTTTCGAGGAAAATATTGGCGAGGACGACGAATTTTCCACTAACGATGAGTATTTAAAAAAAAATTGAAAATATAGAAATAGTGCCAAGTGTTTTAATAGGAAATATTCAAGTTTGTCGTTGTGCGGCACACACAGCTCAACTAGTCGCTCTCGATGTATTTAAAGGATTTATTAGTAGCTAAAGATGTGTTAAAGAAAATTGAGTCAACTAAAAACAAAATCGAAAAAGACAATTTTGAAGTGGATGCATCGTTTTGGGACTTCATAGAAAATTATTGTTTAGTTTTTGGTCCCTTGCAAAAACCAATAAAAAAATTCCAAGAGGAACAATTGCATTATGGAAATTTTTACGCGCAATGGCTAAAATTAAAAATTTGGCCTGAAAAATTTGTAAATGAAAGGATTCTGAGGTGCGATCCAAAACATTGTTAAATAATAAATTTTTGATTTCGTGTTTGTTTTTGGATCCTCGTTTTCAACATAGCTTAACACCACAACAAATGATGCAGTTACACATTTAAAATCGATATGGGATAGAATATACGAAATACATCCTGCTGGTAATTTATTTACAACACCGAATCTCTGAACCGTTTTTTTGATGAAGAAGATGATTTGTTGAATGCGTACTTAGTGCAAGGGATCCAAACGGAAGGCAACAGCACATTTGACGTCTACTAAAAGATTGAAAATCTCCAACTTTCTTTCCAAAAAATTGATGCGGACGTTTTAACATTTTGGAAAGGAAAGCAGTCTACTGGCCAGGAGTTATACGCAATAAGTAATGTTTGCTTTGCTGTACCGCCAACTCAGGTAAATACGAATGTTTTTATAAATTAATGTTCATAGTTTCATAAATTTGTTTTGTACCAGGTGACGATTGAACGAGCGTTTTCGACGTTAAGATTTGTTCTTACTGATTACCGAAATCGACTAAGTCAGGAAGTACTTGAGAATATACTGCTGGTCAAATTGAATCCTAGCTTTCTGGACTCAGCCATGGACAGCTTACCTCTTTTTCAAGATGACGAAGATTTTGAGAGTGAAATATCAAATTTTAAATTTCGGTTTTAAATGTTTTTCTTTGAACTTAATGAATTTTTTTTTAAATTTTAAATAGTATTAAATTTAAACAATAGTACAAATTTTGAAAAATATTTTTATTTTTTTCTATGTAAATAAAATAATGAAAAAAAATGCAACTATTTAATTGTCAAACTCTTCATGCAGGCTATAATTTATATGAATACATGGGGAGCAGCAAACATCATAAGCAGCAAAAAGTCGAACAGTTGCTGCTGCTTCGAAAGCAGCAGCAGAGCGAAATCAAAAATTCTTAAAAGCCTACTGCTGCTGTTGCTTAGACTTTCGTTTTTTTCAGAAGCATAAGCAAAAGCAACAGAAATGAAACTTTTGCAGTTTTTTTAAACACTGATTCTGGCAGAGAAAATATAAAATGAATTAAATAATCATTGATTCTATAATACTTGCTTGCCGCCAAATAGTGCGTGTTAATATCTTCACTATTTATTGTGATTAGTTTGTGGGCATGATCCTACACCCGTTGGTATAAACATATTTAAAAATGTAACTTGTAAAAATGTAAATGTAAAATTGAAGGTGATGTCAGTTTTTTCTCGAATAACGCCCCCCACAGTGGGCGTGGCCAAATTTCAACATAAACTGATATTGCCTGACATTATAGGTAGTCTATATTCCAAATTTGGTCATATCTCTTAACGTCTCCGGGATCCTTTTATTACACGGACGGACGGACAACGGTATATCGACTCGGCTGTTGATGTTGATATATATTCTTTATATATTTACAGAAAATATTTACTTTATTGGGTCAGCAACGTCTCCTTCTGCCCCTTACATACTTTTAACAGACTTATACCCACTCAGGAAATAAAAATAATTTTAAAAATGAAATTTGGAAATAAAAATTTATACTGTTCCCGGATAGTCCTTTCGAAAAAACGGCGGTTCAATTTTCTCGATTTCCTTATAATATTTTTATTGTTTGACTTTTTTCCGACTCAGCTCTTTTTTGCGATCCTCGCTTCTACCTAATGTCCAATAGCAGGAAAAAATTTAATATAGTGGATAACGGAAATTTAATTATTCGGTTATTTAAACATAAAATTGTATATATCTTCTATAGACATATATAAAACTCTTTGTCCTGACTAACTGACTGACTAAGTGACCGACTGATGGCCAAACGGTTAAGCACAATTTTCACACAAAATAGCTAAGACAACTTTATCGTGCAATAAGACGGCGTTATGCGTAATTCCAGCCCCCCAGTTAAATATATATGTTTTCTTCGTGACTTACCTTTCCGTTGGCTAGTGGTATATGCAGCACATCTAATTCCTGATTACCTGCCCATTGTGGCAGTGGGGACGCGTTTATAATGTAAACAGTGATGCAGAAGATCAACGCTACGATTTGGTGTGTGCTTGGGTGGCTCATTTTTTGTTGCTGTTGTTTAGTTTGCTGAGTTGGGGAGTATCTAAAATAGAGACATATACATAAATAAACTTACTAGAAACAAAAGGGCTCAGCACAGGGTAGAAAAATATATATATTCTTGGAAAAATATATAATTTGACTGCAAGAGAATTGACCTTTATACTTGTGCTTTGTCAAAAGAATCAGTGTTGCCAGACTGTTTGTTTTTGCTTATAAGAATGAGGGCTTTAATTTATTCAAATAAATTAAACTTTTAGGGTCTTTCTTCAACTCATTTTGATTAAGTGTGTTCTTATTCTCATTATTATCTTGGCCACGGTATATTTCTACAAATACTAAACATCTTTTGACTAAGTTATAATGTCAAAAGAATTAGCAATTTCCAAGACTTCTGATATTTTATAAAAAAATACCTCTTTACGAGGTAAAGTTTAGTGACGAAAACAATTCCAATCCTCAAAAAACAATCTTTTGAACCACTAGACGCATTTTAATAATTGAGGTGTCGTTTGACAAAATTCATAAAAAAAAAGAATTCACTAAAAGGCTCCACCGCACAGCGTAAGATTTTGCCACTCTAGGGGGACTTAATTCAGTAGCGGTCGTATTTTTAAAGCTATCGACTTGAAATTTGAACTGAATGTTTAACTACCACCAAAAGTTAAAATAGGCGTGGCACATATAAGGGCGTAGAATACGGAAAACCTGAAATTTTTCATGTTTTTGACATACAAACGGCATTAAAAACAAAACAACGTTTTTTTTCAATAAAGTATCAGGTAAGTATTTTTTGTTTTAATTTTAGCCAACTAAAAAAAAAATTTTTTTAATTAATAATCAAAAAAAAAATGTTATTTTCCAAATTGATTACTTTTGTGATATACTCATGCTCTTGATTGAAACTTCAAAATTACTGGCCGGAAAAATTAAAAACTGGTTTTGTTTTAAAAGTAATTCAATTATTGAAAGAAAAATGCTATTTTCATATTTTTCACTATTATTTTAAATAAAAAAAAACAACTCAAAGTTAAAAAAAAAAAATTGACTAAATAACTTTTTAAAATTTTTTTTGCAGATTTTTACTTTTTCTTTGATGTGTTTAATCAATCTTATAATTAACGTGTTTTATTGTGCCCTGAAGCCATTTTGCATTATTGGTCATAAATCTGGATTTATCTCTCCTAGATTCAACTTAAATTCAATGCACTTTTTTGCTAAGTGTAACTTTAACTGTTTGTGTTCAATATCATTGCCAAAAATCATCTCTGCATGCTCTAGGAGTGAGTTAAGCTTAACGGTTCTAACGTTGCTTGACCAAACCTCGAAAAACTCTGCGCGTGTTATTGCACTCATTGCAAAATTGAAGGCCTTTGGGCAAAATATGGGCACAATTTTATTGCTGATACTGATTCAGAATGATTTTCTGCAAACGGTGTATGTTCTGGTTGATTTGAATATGATATGATATATGATATGAATATTGTTAGTTTTTTTCCACCAAAAATAAAATATTGATTAAAATTTAATTACTTTTTGGCATTTGTTTCCAACAAATAATATGCCACTTATAAAGTCCCATTATAGCGCTAAAAATCAATAATGATCCAAGAATGATGGAAAAATAAATTTGACTGCTTACAGTGACCACACGATCCAATTGAAAGACTAAACTTTGTCAACTGTGGCTCGTTGACCGATGCAATTTTGCAAGCATTTCATATGCATCGGTTCAAGAACCGTTATCTTCTAAACAAAAATTTGTTGTTTTGTTTTGGGCTTGTTTTCGTACCATTTGAACATTTCTTGATTGACTTTTAAAAGCTCATTGACCTTAAAAATCTAGATTGGCAAAATCTTACACTGTGAACCGGCCCCATTTGCTCCAATCATTTTAATTTTGCCCCTCCCACTTACAGCTGCTTATCTCACGAACCAGGTGAGTTTCCAAAAGTATTAGTAAACACTATTGTTAGTTAAAACTATACCATTCGATTGATATACAACGCGATCAGATCGGACAGTCGTAGATCATTTTACATTTTTCCTGTATTTATTGCTAGTCGCCTTTCGCACCCTTCGTGATGCTTTCGTCACTAGCGCCGACTGCCGTCCGCAGTGATAAGTCTAGTTATGTAAGGGGCGTCAAATTTCTTCGAACAACGTTTAACCCAAGAACTTTTATAGTTTTATTAGAATCATTAAAGCGCTCCAGGGTAATGCCATTAAATGATTACTGTGAAGTATGGTGCAAAGATTTAATATATTAACTTGGCACCAATGAGAAAATTTACCTGTCTGCTTACAAAAAGGTACTTATTAGAAAGAGGTATATAATAAATAGAGCTTGAGGTCATCCGCGTACATAAGTGAAGACTAAACTCAAGATGACTACATTTGTGTTCTGTTGCTTAAATAATTATGAAATTAATTAATTAATTATAATTATAAATCCAATGCTGGAGATTATTCGGAAAACCGTGAAGAAGAATCTTATGAAGCAATTTAAAGATTTTCAATGAATTTCAAGCTGAAAAATGTATGTCACGAATTCGTTGATATACTTACTAAACGAACAGTACTACACTCAAGTGGTCCAACGACACTAAGCAAGGGGTTCTTAAAGCGCGGACCCAGACAACTTGCAAACCCACCTCCCACCCTACCCAAAGAGGGGTGCGCCGCATAGCGTGCGGGCAACGAACTAAATACAAATTTACAGTAGCAGACAGACAAAAATACTCAGAGATAGATAGAAACACACAGAGACAAACAGAATTAAACAGAGACAGAAAAACATACAGCAAAAAAGACAGACATGCCGACAGACTAATAGACAGAGAAAGACAAAGGCAGACAGGATATAGTTCTGATTCTATAATATAGATACTTAAAATATGCATAAATGAAGTACAAATTATCTAGATGACAAAAATTCTTGAGGGTGGGAACAGAAGTAAAATTAGTTGAAATATGAAAATGAAATTATTATAATTAGAACATAGTATCCAGAGGGGGTTGCGGATAGCATAGTTAGTACAACGAGGACGAAGATAAGCTATTTTTTTTTTTTTACAGATAATATTCCATCCTGATAAATCTTTTAATGGGGACACCATGGACAAGACCCATATTCAAGAATGGGACGAACAAGTGGAGTATATGATACCAATGGCTCGATTAGCAATATAAGTATGCTTGTCAAACTTAAGCTTGTGATCAAGAATAATATGCAAATCAGTAACCGACTTAATGCGTTCAAGCGTTTTACAATTGAGGAAGAAAAAGGGTATTCGTCTACAAAAATTCATTATGCCTGGCAAGGCGGAGTCGTGATGTCGCACACACGACGCGAAAGGCCTGGTGACATTTTGAATACTTTAAAAATATGACGCAGAGACGCAGTGTGTCTCTTTTCGATTTCTGTGTCGTTTTGTACACTCAGTAGTAGTGACAACAAGCTTTGTGTCGACGCAATCCGAATCTTCAGAAAATAAAATATACAAATTCATATAATATAAATATTGTATAATATATACATTTACCTAACAGTCAAAATAGCATTTATTGTCTCTATTTCTAGACGGTTCTGCAATTTAGTTTTTATCGAGCTAACTTGGCTAAAAACCCTCTCTACTTCTGCATTTGACCATGGCAACGATAGAAGAGTGATGCAAAAACGCGGGCTACTATCGTTAAAAATCGAAGTCAAAATATCGAAAGTGTAAAAATAAAATAAAAATTCGATATATAGTGAGTGGTCGACCCACCTCCATTGTCAGTCGCTGATCTACGCACAATGAGGGGGGACCGTACAGCGCATAACTTTTATCATACACTGCAACTATTGCTTTGCTTTCTTTACTTCTCTAAATCTAATGATGCGACAGTTCGAATATGCTTTCACTTCATTTTTTTAGTGTATGGCAGTAAAACGTTTTGTGACTTTGTGCTTCGCTGCTACGAACACCAGCGCGATGTTTGATTTTGTGAGTTTGTACCAGTGATGGGCAGTCTCGCACGCGTGCGATTAAGCTGTTCGATTCACCAATACACACACGAATCCCAAGCGCAACGAACAGATCTAAGTCAGTCGCAGGCAGAACGTCGAACGTAGCGGTTATGCGCGCAAGGCTTATTTTATGCACTGTAAAATGTAGCCGAGCAACTCTTTTCAATGCTCAAATCCTTTTTTGGTTACAATTTTTCTTGCAAGAAATTATTTTAGTATGGGGCCACGCAGTTACATACTAAATCAAGTTATAAGTTAAGGGGAATATTTGGGTGTTCATTTTAAGTACGAAAATACCGACCACATCCTCACATAATGCAATGTCGCATGAATTTAACAACTTAAAAAAATCAAGCGAGACAGACTCCACTCTCGTTGAAGGAAAGTTCTGCACTGATTGCACAGGTTGGCAGCTCGCATTTGGCATGCGTCGGCTCGTGTCTGTGTGACCAACCGATAACGATACTGCCTTAGATTTTAGAGCTGAGTCGAACGCTCACGATAGTATCGATATATCAAATTTTTATTTTGTTTTGACACTATCGATGTTTTGACTTCGATAGTTAACGATAGTAAACCCCGTTTTTGGCGCAAGTTCAAAATTAATTGGTGTTGGTGGAAATTATCAAATTATGAACAAATTTTTTAAATATTTGTTTAGTTTTCTATTTGTTCTGTGAATTAGCAGATTTAAATATTTTTGATATTGTCTTGAGAGAGTGAACTTCTTTGAAATTAGAGCTTCTGTTATTTGAATAAATAGATGTTGGTTAAAAACGATACTATCGAATTTTTGTAAAGAAAACATCGAAAATATCGAATATCTCCACCATCGATGTTTTCCCAGCTCTATTAGAAATACTACAATCGATCATCCCAATCCTACAACTGGTTCAAAAGATAATTAAATTTGAAATTTTTAGTATCCTAATGAGATGAAGAGTTTGTTTGTTTGTATTAAAACGTTGAAAAATCTTAGATTTTTGTATGTAAACTTATTCCCTATCGTAAATCTAGATATTTTTTATCTACAACCGGCACTGCGCAAATCAGTTGTTTTTATTAGGTATCAGTATTATTTATTTAACGCCACATTTTTTTTAAAGATTAACTTAAGTAAAGAGGCTTTTTTTTTTTAAGCAGATATCAGCAATTTTTTAAATTTTCCTATATATTTTTTTATAGAAGATTTCACTCTACTTATGACTTTGGGTTTTTATAAATTTTTGGCAATTTGGTATAGCACCATAAGCCTAAAAAAGCTTTAGTTAGTAATTTGTATATGAGTTGCGCGTGGCAACATGCAATGACATTCAGGGGGTTTTAAGTAGGACGTATAGAAAAAAAATTAAAATGAACGAACAGCATACAAAAATAAATATAGAAAAACAAGAGACATAGAGGCATGACGCAAAATGAAGTCGGCGATGTAGAAAGGGAGAGTGAAGATTGCCATGAATGATTTGGGAGTGCGGAGTGTGGTCCGAGCTGTGAGCTGCCAAACCGGTCATAACAGACAACAGAGCCCAGTTGACGGTTGGCATAGTTATGTCATCTGCAAGGCACGGACGCAGCTGATTTTTAAGTGCTTTTACTTTATAACTCACCTGAAGCTCTCCCAAAGCAGAGTGGCTTTTGGCGCGATATCAACAATAAATGTTGTCACCTTCAATTAAAGGTAGCGTTTGGATAATTTATATACTAGCATTTGTGTGTTACTACTTACTAGTTATAATCATTTATTGCCCAGTAAATCATACGGCATTGAGAGTTGACGAAATGTAGTAATTTAAATAACTAAATATTGAATAAATTATAAATACTGTCGCTTCGCTCGCGACGAGGTGCGGCTACAGTCCAACTGTAGAATATTCTGTGCCCAACCACTTAGCCTGATACGTATTTGCAAAAACACACATACATACATATGTATATAAGTCCCTTTCAAAACACTGCACTATATTTTCGACTAATTTTTCCTATGGCAGCTATATGATATAGTGGTCTGAGTTGAACCAACTTTGGTTGGTATGATCATTCTAGAAGCATTTTCTGTAAGATTGGTTGAGATAACTTAAACAACAAAAATGATTTTCGTACTAAAGCTTGATTTTCGACTGATCGTTCCTATGGAAGCTATATGATATAGTGGTCTGATTTAAAATAACTTTGGTCCGGATATATAGGACCATCCTAGTAGCATACTCTGTAAGATTGGTTGAGATAACTTAAACAACAAAAAAGTTTTTTGTCCTTAAACTTGATTTTTGACTGATCGTTCCTATAACAGCTATTTGATATTAGAATAACCTCTTTACGAGTTAAAATTCTAGTGACGAAAACATTTCCATGCCCCAAAAATTTTTGATATCCAATTTTGTGACGAACGATATTAAATTGTATGTATTACTTATTCTGGAAAATACCTTTCCAATCATATACATATAGAACATATCTGTAGCTTCTATCGTTTGGATACTGTAAGGGTGTCAAAGATTTTTTGAAAAAGTAGAACAAAAGTTTCTAGACTTATGGTCGGGAATAAACGGTTTGATAAAATCAAAAAAACACGAGGACTGACTTCTCATCTCATCACCGAAAGGAAACTATTATTATCAAATTTAATTATCCTTTGTACCACTAGATGGATTTTGATGATTGAGCTAAAGCTATACCTTTCGATCGGTATATAGTTCGATCTGATCGGACAGTGTTTGCGAATTTTTCATTCTTTCCGTATATTGCTAGTTGCCTTTCACACCCTTCGTGATTCTTTCATCACTAGCGCGGACTGCCGTCAAGTGTTATTGTTCCGATTTCAGACAAGTTAGTTTAGAATGTATAAGACCATCCCAAATGCATACTCTATAAGATTAATTGAGATTGCTCAAAAAACAAAAATGTTTTTCGAAAAACTGATTTTTGAATGATCGTTTCTATGGTAGCTATATGATATAGTGGTCTGATCCAAACCTACATACCAAGTTTGCAGTCTCTAGCTCTTATAGTCTCTGAGATCTTTGCGTTCAATCAAATCGGCTGTTGATACCGATCAAGAATATACATACTTTAAGGTGTCTGCCACGCCTCCTTCTGCCTTTTACATACAATTGACAAAAACCATTATAGCCTTTTTTACCATTTTTAATGGGTACAGGGTATAATAAAAATTAAAAGACAAGAGACAATTGAAAACAAGTAATAACACTCCAGTCGAGAGTCCGCGACTCCGAGATACTAAGCATCCATGCATTTGAATACCCTAACCGTTGGACTGAATTATCTTTTTGTTTTGTTTACTATCCGATCGGGCTGAAAATAAGGACACAATAATTTCCGGGCGCAGAAAGCGTGGCATCCAAATTTTGCAATAATAATAATCAGTGTTTGGTATACCTGTACATACAACTTTAAGGCCCGTTTTTTTAATGTCTAAATAAGGTATTTGATAACTATTGAAAACAGAATTTCAAAAATAATAAAATGTATAGAAATTAATGTCAAATTTAAAACTATATGTTAAATAAAACTTATATGTACATTGAAAAAATTGCCGTAAGTCTTTAAGTCTTATAGACAAGAGATCAAATTAAAAATTGAGTAACATTTGGAGTGTAGGAGTATTTAAATAACGGCAGTCTTTATAACTCATCTTGCTATGATTATTCAAATTCTTCTAACAATATAAATTGTCTGTACTCTGGTTACGAATTAAGAGTGCAATTTGGCGGCGTCAGCCTTACTGTGTGTGGCATTCATATTGCAAAAGCAATGTAAATGTCTTGGGTTTCTTCTCTGGTCAAGGGATCGCGTTAATTCATATTATCGATGAAACTATGGATCGTTCCAAGTATCTCGACATGGACATGGTGTTGCTACTTGCTGATGAAGAGTTGCCACTCCAATGGAGGTTCTCATTTGATAACGATCCGAAACATACCGAAAAAGTGATTAAGGATTGGATGGGGATTCCAATGGGATTGAAGGTCTTTGTTGGCCTTCCAAATCGCCAGATCTTAACCCAATTAAGAACTTGTTGGAGATCGTTAATATGAAAATCAAACGAGACAACTGAAAAAACCAAAGGATAATCTATTTGAAGCAAAAAAAAATAGCCTGGGAAGCAGTATCACCGGATATAATTAATAATTTTATATCCTCTATACCTAAACAATCTAAGTATGCCATCCACGACAAATATTCGAAATATTAATTAACATTTTTATTTTTATAAATTTAGGAATTGGGTGCTTTAGCTTTGTCCACTCAGCTTTGCGACTTCATCGAAAACCTTGAGAAGGGCAGACCGACAATGCTAATACAATTCTGAGTTTTTGGATCGATTTGAAATGGAATTGGGAAATCGTTTTCATCAGGATAACGCCTCGGCATAAAAGAGCGTAGTTGTTCTGGCAGAACTATATACGTTGGCGCTGTAGTCCCATTGAAAGTTTGTTGAAGAATAGAATGTACATATATATGTATCTTAATTCGAAATTTGATACTCAGAAATAATGTCTATATTTAGGTTAAAAGAATATGTGATATTTTTACGGATCTGTATTCCTCACAAAGCTTATGAGATAATAACGCAGTATCTACTTATTAATAAGCATATTAAATCAAATTCAAATGCTACGAATTATTTTAGCGGTCGTTAAACATACGATTTCGGTTTGTATGAAATGATATAAAACGATGCTGTGACGGAGCCAAAGTTTGTTACGTAGAATCTAACATAGAGAAATCTTAATAGATATGCTGAATCATGGCCGATCGTTCCTATGGCAGATAAATATCATAGTAATCCAGAGAATAGTTTTCATGAAATCAGGTGGACATACTATATATTTTTTTTTGCACTTTATGATACTCTCTGTTTGCTAGTAAGATATATAAAACGGCTTTACATTCACCTTTTTTTAGGTTTGGCCAAATAAATATATAGATCACACAAAAAAACGAACAAAAAAACAAGAATCCGGAAAAAATGTCAAATGTGAAAAAAAGTAAGCTTCAATAGTTTTGTTTGGTGTTTATAAATTGTTGTTATTCTCGATTTGTGCAAATGCACAAGTTGAGGCATTCTTAGATATTGCAAGAATTATTTAGTTGTTTAGGCTGTTATTTGGTGCTAATTTTGTAGTAGCTGCTAATTTTATTTTTGAGTCGAGATATTTAGTGATGACATTTCGTACCTCTATTTAGAGATTTTTTTTATATATATTATATACTTTTATATACAGTTATGTAATGTATTTCCTCACGTTTTTGGCGATGAAGACGAGTAGCTTCGTCGACGATTACGTACGCGTTTTGTTTTTTTTATTACTGTATTGAAATTTTGAATTAAGTTTTAGTAACTTGTTGATTGTGTAGATCTTTATGAAACTGGCGCTGGCTTTTCGGTCTTGGCTGGTGGACTTGCAATTGATTACTAACGTGATTTTATTATACACTAGCGACTAAAGCTCCAACAAAGCGACGAAGCGTACAAGTGGCTGCAAAGCGTCGAGACGTCGCGTCGACAGCGAACATTGAGGAACATCAGCGGACGCTTAGTTGCTGAGCAGCAGCAGCAGACGCCTAACAGCTAGCTGAGCAGCTGTTGGATATCTTGTTGTTGTTGTTGGTGCCACCGTTTAACGCCTTGACTGTGACGTTGCACTCAAAAAAAAAAAAAAACAAGCTCACGAAAGTGAGTCAAAGCCAAAGCCATATTTGAGACAAAGTTTTGAGTGAAAAAGCCACTGACTAACGAATGCAAATGTATTAAGGCTTTTGACTGTAAAACATACGCGAATTTTCATTTTTGTTTTGGCTGTTTGTCTCTTACCGAAAATTTCCACTTTGTGAATGCAGCAGCGCACTTTGTCAATCTTGTAGTGAGCCGAAGGCAGAATTGAACTTACATAACATGTGCAGCTGTTGCTATATCCATCACTTGAATATTTCTTTTACAATTTTACATTTAGTATTCTCAAAAAAATTTTTTTTTCGATCAGAGCTTTTTAAGATATTAGTTCAAGTTAAAACGCTTTGAATAAACGAAATTCCAATCCTTTTTAAATAATTTCTTTCCTTTATACATTGCGCCCATTAGTTGCACCAAATTTGTATTCGTATTCTTGGTCTGTATCAAATCAACAAAGCGATGTCCGCATGAATCTTACAGACTAGAACAATTAGATACTTTAAGTATACGAGGGTCGGTTAATAAGTCATTGGCCTTTGTTGAGATATCTCCAAAAACAACAAAAAGTTTCATACTAAATTTAAATTTTTGAACAATTGTTCCTATGGCAGCTATATGATGCTGTAAACCGATTTGGTCAGAATGTATAAGACAGTAGAATACAATCTCTGAGTTTGGTTGCGATATCACTGCAGACGGCAGTCCGCGCTAGTGACGACAGCATCATAAAGAGTGCAAAAGGCGACTAGCAAAATATACAGGAAGACTGGAAAATTTGCTATGACTGTCCGATCAATTCGAGTTATATACTAATCGAGAGGTATAGTTTTAACTAACAAAAGTGCATACTTAGACTTTTGAGGGTCAAAATTTACATGATTGCTGAAAAGCCGGCCATTAGAGCCTTTTGGAAAAAATTTTGAAATTTTTAGTATTCTCATCCAAAATACGCGATCGAATGACACTTCGATCAATAAAATCCAACCTCTGGTTCAAAAGATAATTAAGTTTTGGTCGCCTTCCGAAAATTAGATGAAAAGTCAGTTTGTCTGTTTGTATAAAATCGTTGATTAGCTTAAAAGTTTGAATGAGGACTTGTTCTTGATCAATAATTTAGAAATTTTTGTTTCACGCTAATTTAGCGGGAAGTCGCTAAAACTCCACAGTATCCAAGCGATAGAAGCTACAGATATTGTCTATACATCGTTGGGAATTCATTTTGGCATACCTTTAATCTTTTTTCTGGAGTGCATAGGTAAAAAGCTACAAGTGAAAAAATATTTCTTTGGCGATCAACACTCAAATCACTATAAAATATGTTATATGTTGTAGTCAATTTAATTCCGCTTTTTTTTAACATAAGCACATATCTGTGAAAATTCGGAAAGATATTACCTGTTAACTATGTATACCTCTACATTACTTGCTTACTACTGGCATGTTCACTGCAGAAATAATCAGTGCTGCCAGATTGTTTAGTTTTGTTATGTGACAATGCGGTCTTTCATTTATTCAAATGAGCTAAACATTATAGCCCTCCTGCCAATTTATTTTATTTTAGTTTTATTTATTATGTAATTAATGAATTGTTTAATATAAGTCAATATTAATAAACTATTCATTATTAAGATTGTTAACTGAATAGATGGAAGACTGCAGTAACAAAGTGTCGTAGCAGTCAGAGCTCGAAACTATTTAGCCGATAGCTTTTGCATTGAAGAAATATCTAGTGTTGCCAGAAAGCTTGTTTATGTTTTGTGCCAATGCAAAAAAATTAAACTGTTACAATATTTCTAAAACTGAATTTGTTTTAAATTTGATTTGCTTTTAAAATGAAACATTTGCCAGAAGCGTATACAATTTTGTAGTGTTGCAGAAATAACCACTGCTGCCAGACAGTTTGTTTTTGTTTTGTAAGAAGACTATATTTAATTTATTCAAATGATTTTGACTTTTAGGGACTCGATTAAATGTGTTCTTATTCTCATGGTACTTAGGCAAGGTATAGGAAATTTCAAAAATGTCTCATAGTTCTTTTTCTTCACATTACGCCAGCGTTTTTTAATACCCTGTGCCCATTGAAAATGGTCAAAAAGGGTATAATGGTTTTGTGCAATGTATAAAACAGGCAGAAGGAAGCATCTCCGACCCTATAAAGTATATATATTCTTGATCAGTATCATTAGTCGAGTCGATTGAGCCATGTCAAAGTTGGTATGTAGATTCCTGGATAGCGGGTTTGTTTTTAAATTTGGATCGGACCAAATGCATATTCAGTCAGTTTGGTTGAGATATTTCAAACAACAAAAAAGATTTTCATACTAAAACTTGATTTTCGACTGATCGTTCCTATGGCAGCTATATGATATAGTGGTCCGATTTCAACCAAGTTTTATCAGGATATACATATAGGACCATCCCAAATGCATATTCTATTAGCTTGGTCGAGTTATTTCAAACAACAAAAAAGTTTTTCATACTAAAACTTGATTTTTGACTGATCGTTCCTATGGCAGCTATATGATATAGTGGTCCGATCCAAATTTAAAAAAGAACTTGATCGGCGCCCGCTTTCCAGGAATCTACGTACCAAATTTGAATTCTCTAGCTCTTATAGTCTCTGAGATCCTTTGGCTCAAACACACGGACAGACGGACAGACAGACGGACATGGCTCAATCGACTCGACTATTGATACTGATCAAGAATATATATACTTTATAGGGTCGGAGATGCTTCCTTCTGCCTGTTACATACATTGCACAAAACTATTATACCATTGACCATTTTCAATTCGTTCGCATTCGCTTTAGCCAACGGACGTGTTTTTTTCTTGCGCCTCGTATTTCCATAATTTTCCTCGTTTAAATCTGTTTTTATATTGTAATTTTTGTGCACTAAGTTGTTAGTGGCTTGTGAGATACATCGGTTTTGTTTCACCACAGTCTTAATTGCAAATTGAAATGATTAAACAAATTGTGTTTAAATACAACAACAAATTGCAGCCCAAACAATCTGTTTGCTTGTGCTTTTACTTTGCCGCCTGCTGTTTTTTGTTTTTGTATTTTTACATTGTGCTTGCGCATCGCGTTTTTCGCGCTCTAACGTCGCTCATCGCGCTCTTTTTCCATCGCTCTCAACGCGCTCTCTTGTTTGTTGTTGGTGTTGGTCGCGGTGTTCCGTTTTTTCACTGATTAGATTCCGTTGTGCTTTCGGTTCGCGCTCGCTCCCGCTCTCTGTGTTTGTCTTTCGTTGCTGTTGTTTTGTATGTAACAATTCAGCATCTTTAGTGATTAACCCTAGAGTGTCTCATATTGTTTTCGTTCAACAAATTTTTAAAATTTTCCTAAAATTTTTAATTTTTTTTCTTTTGTCTTATTTTTTTATCTTAATTTTAATTTATTTACAAATGGATGTCTGCTATAATAAGAATTTCCAGGTACGAGCAAACGTAAAGATGGGTTTTGTTTGCTGCTGGCTGTCTGATAATATTTCACATGAAAAATGTGCTGGCCTTAACGCCCGAATTGTCGACCTAATTCAGTCCAATTCGGGCTTAAAGTGGACATGTGAATCATGTAGAGACGTTGAAAGGAACATGATGGGATTTATGAGGCAGACTAAGAGAGGCATTGGTGATCTTTTCGGACAGTTTAAAAAGCTGTCCGATAGCTTCTCAGCTTTGGATGCCAATTTTAAGGGCACGAAACTCTTGAATGAGTCTCCAAAGCTCAAAAAGGCCAATTTTAGGCTGTCTATTGGCCCAAATGAGCTTTCGGTTCCCCCATTTTCACCCACGTCATCCGCTCCTGCCCTCATTAATTTTTCCACCCCTTCTACTCTTACGACTGTCAGTAGGGTTGATAAAGATGCATTGTCAATGGTCGCTGTTTCTAGTGCTGCATTATCAATGGATGTTGCTCCTTCTGACACCGAAGAAGTTTCTGTTTCGGTGGCTGTCAGCGATGTGCCACATGGCTTTTATTCAAGCTAAATCTGATGCCAAAATTACGGTGGAGAAATTTAATTTTTCATATCTTCGGGAGATATCGTCGTTTAAAATTAGTGTTCAGGCCAATCATTTTAACAAAATTTATTGTAAAGATTTCTGGCCTGATCACATAATTGTAAAGGAATACATTGTGAAAAAGAAAAATCGGCCTCCGATTATATTGCCTACTTCTTCATCTATATCTTTTAGACCTTCTCAACCTCGCTCGCGTTCTGAAAGTTCAAAAAACTAACATCCTCCCTCTCTCTGGGCTATCAGAATGTTAGAGGGCTTCGTAGCAAACTTAGTAATCTTTATCTAAATAGCCTATCCTTTCATTTTAATGTTGTTGCCTTTTCTGAAACATGGTTAAGGCCCGACATTCATAATTCTGAAATTTGTTCTAACAAATTCTCAAAAATTCCCACGTATTGGTGGAGGTGTGCTTATTGCTATTGATGCTGATTTATTTTCGGAAGTAGTAGTAACCGACTGTTCTACTGATATTGAATTTGTTGCTGTCAAAATTAGTATTAGTGGCACTAATATTTATATTACATTTTCATTATCCCTCCTTCTTCAGACAACTCAGTCTATTCTCTGCATGCTTCTGCTATTCATTCTGTTGTATCTATGCTCTCTGATCGTGATTTTCTTGTTGTTCTTGGTGATTTCAATATTACTGGAACATATTGGATTTCTTGTCCCGACTCGAGCGTTCTGACTTCCACGACCCAACATGATTTTCTTGATAATGTATTTGGGATGTCATTGTGTCAGATCAATGATATCCCGAATTCATTGAACAGGATGCTTGATCTTGTTTTTGTTTTGGATCCCGCTTTTTTATCTGTCTCTCGTACTAATCCTACATCTTTTCCGAAGGACCACTGTCATCTGACTTTGGAGGTGTTGATGGATCTACCAGCCCGTATGGTTAGTTCATGTGGTAGGCCGAAAAAGTATGTTCGTCAATTTCGGAAAACCGATTTTTCCAGACTTTCTCAGCTCTTATTACTGACTGACTGGTCCCGGCTGTACGAGTGCAGGGACTTGGACAGTGCAATATCCATTTTTATTCAACTTTAAACTCTTTACTTGATTTATGTGTTCCGTTGTGTGCTCCAGGCAGATCTAACAAACCTGTTTGGTATACAAGGGAATTAACTAACATGAAAAATAGAAAATCAAGATTGTATAAGAAATTCAAGAAAACTGGCTCTTTCTTGGATCTCTCTCGATATCTGATTGCACGTTCCAATTTTTCTGTTCTAAATAACCACTGCTATGAAGATTACCTTAGAGGTTGCAAATTGCAGTTACAAAGGGATCCTAAAAAGTTTTATTCATTTGTCAATTCTAAGCGAAGATCATCAACACTTCCATCTGCCGTGTTTTTTGAAAATAAGACCGCTGATTCAGATCAGGCTATGGCCGATTGATTTGCGGAATTTTTTCAAACAACATATAGCGTTCAAGTTGATCAATCGGGTTCGCCTTATCCCTATCGTGTAAATGATTCTAATTGTATTTTTTGACCTTTAATCACTGAAAGCTCGCTTTTAAATGATCTAAAGGCCGTTAAACTGGAATTTTCACCGGGACCGGACGGAGTACCAGGATGTGTTCTTAGGTACTGTGCTGACGGTCTTTTGAAACCACTGTATAACTTATTTAAACTTTCTGTGGAGTTATGCTCTTTCCCTAGAATATGGAAAGAATCATTTATTATTCCTTTACTTAAAAAAGGAAATAAGTCTAATGTCAATAACTATAGAGGTATATCTAAGTTGTCTGCTATTCCTAAAACTTTTGAGAAATTAATAACTTCTCAGCTGCAATATCTTTGTAGATTTCACCCTGCCAGCATGGGTTTGTGAAATATAGATCTACTACCACTAACTTATTAGAATTCATCTCATTTGTTATACAGGGTTACAGAATAAAATGCAAACTGATGTTATTTACACTGATTTTAGTAAAGCATTCGACTCCGTTAATCACCATATTTTATTACGTAACCTCCATCTTTTAGGTTTTCCAAATAACCTAATTCTTTAGATTGCAAGCTATTTAAATTTAAGAACCCAAAAAGTCTACTTTAATGGTTTAGTATCCAAACCTGTTCAAGTTTATTCTGGAGTACCACAAGGAAGTCATCCTGGCCTCTTGTTATTTACGCTTTTATAAATGACCTGCCTTCTGTAATAAATCATTCTCGGGTTCTGATGTATGCCGATGACGTTAAACTATGTATGTCGGCCACTGACAATCTTCTTGGTGTCAGGTTGCAAACTCATCTTAACAGTTTTCAGACATGGTGCAAAGAAAACTTATTAAATCTTAATTGTAGTAAATGTAACGTTATGTCGTTTAGTAGGCGAATCCCCTTTTTACTTAATTATGTTCTTAATTGTATGCCGCTTGAACGTATAATGTCGGTTACTGATTTGGTTATTCTTCAAGATCCAAAGCTGAAGTTTGACAAGCATGTTGCTTCTATTGCCAATCGAGCCTTTGGCGTTTTGGGCTCCATAAAGCGTTGGTCGAAAGAATTTGACGATCCCTATATTACTAAGTTGCTTTATACTTCACTTGTTCGACCGATTCTGGAATATGGGTCTTGTATATGGAATCCCCAACATAAGATTCATCAGGACAGAATAGAATCGGTAAAAAAACAATTTCTGATCTTCGCCCTCCGGGGTCTTAACTGGAATACAAACATTCGCTTGCCTTCTTACCGAAGTAGACTTCTATTGTTAAATCTCCCCTCTCTATCTGATCGGAGAATAATGCTTGGTGTAGTCTTCCTACATAAACTAATTAATGGTGAAATTGATTCGTCTGAATTAATTAGCCAAGTTAGTTTTGCTGTCCCGATCAGAACTTTTAGAAATTTTCTTCCTCTTTCTCTTCATACTTGTAGTACTAACTATGCTATCCATAACCCTTTCCGAGTTCTATGCTCTAATTATAACAATCTGTCCCATATTATAGCAAATAATTCTTCCGTTCCTTCTCTTAACGCTTTAATAATTTCGCATTTAGCTAGATTGTAGTTAATTTGATGTTTAAGGTTTTTTTATTTGAAACTAGTTTTAGTACTATGTTTAACTGTCTTTGTCTGTTTGTCCGCGCGTCAACAAGCCCGTGCTTGGTGTCGTTTGGGCCACTTGAGTGTACTGCTCGTTTAGTACATCAACGTCCAAATATATAAAAATAGATAAATATATAAAAAAGCACAGTTGACGCATAGAGTAATCACTCAACTTTTTGTTATTTTTTCGTGTCGCATTGGCAACACTGTCTTTATGCTCGTCGACAGAAAAAGATTGAGCGTTTTAAGCCGCTACAAATTGTTTAAGTTTAGTACTAAGCTTAAATCATAAATAACCAAAAAGTTTTTTTTTACTAAAGTTGAACACAACATAGCTGAGAAAATTTTATCGTGCAATAAGACGGTGATTTGCGAAATTCTACCTGAAAGTAGGTACAAAGTAGTGTTCAAAACTTTTTTGATTCTTAAGATAAAAACTTGAGTTTCCGTGCTATAAGGCAAATGGAAGCATCTCCGGCACCTTAAAGTATATAAATATATGATCAGCATCAACAGCCGAGTCGATATACCCATGTCCGTCTGTCAGTGTAAACAAAAGGATCTCAGAGATGGTAAGGGCTAGGACCACCATTAAGTCAGGAAACTCGAGCTTATGTTGAAATTTCGCCACGCCCACTGTGGGGGGCGTAATTCGAAAAAACCTGACATCACCTTTCCATTAGGGGTATAGGTTAAATCTTTAAATTTTTTTATGCTAACGGGTGTAGGATCATGCATCTCATCACCAATTTTCAACAGGATTGGTCCATAAATAGTGAAGATATTAACAATTTTGTGACGAGGGACAGGCACAGTATTGGCAGCAGAAAAATATAATTAAAATAATAAATTAATTCCTTTTATATTTACTACATACATTTTCTCAATATACTAGCAGCAGCTCGTTGAATTTTGCATTTGCTAACTTTACACACTCTGCTTACATACATACATATGCATGGACACATGCTTTCTTTCAATGCTTTCTATCAATGCACTCTAAAAGCTCTTCTTTGTTTTTCGCTCAACTTCATTGTCTCTCTCTCTCTCTCTCTAAAAAAAAAATTTGTCATTGGCGCATGCCAATTCAATGGCAATTCTAAAAGAGGGACGTAAAAACCATTGTCTATCTATATTGAGTGATCGCCCCCGCTCATTATCTCGCTCATTATTCCTACGTCTATGCACATTTGCTTCACTTTTCAATTCGTTACCTACATTTGCAGTGAACGGGTGTGATATATTAATTGCGAAGATTGACTGTGTCGTATTTACCCTGAGTGGGAATATTTATATTTAATTTTGTGACGAATAATATTAAATTAAATATATGAATTGAAATAAAAATGTTTTTTTAGATATTCGTAAAACTGTGGCATGTAAGGATTATTATAAAAATTATTGCCCTTTCTAGAGATATCTGAATCTAACTTGCTTCGTTTTGCAAAGTCATTAAATCTTCGGCGCGCCGAACAGCATCTACGTGCCTAGGCTCAGGGTATCTTACTGTCGGTGCACTCGTCTGTTTCGCTTGTTTCTACTATGGAGTTGGTGATCTGACCCTCATTAATGGAACTGTAAATGTAAAAATATTACCATCAATTGAGGAGCACCTTTCGTATTCCGATGATTTAATTTTTCAGGATGATTCTGCTCCTTGCCATCGTGCAAAATCGGTAAGTCATATTTTTTTTTTACATTGACTAACTATTGTTTAATGTATTACTAAGCTTTAACATTTGCAGGATTTTGTTCTTTTTTAGGTATTTAGTTATTTAAGGAAGGTAGGCGTACCTACGTTGGACTGGCCAGGCAATAGTCCGGATTTAAATCGAATCACTGCGGACGGCAGTCCGCGCTAGTGACGAAAGCATCACGAAGGGTGCGAAAGGCGACTTGTAATATACACAGGAAGAATGGAAAATTTGCTATGACTTTTTGATCGGATCGAGGTGTATACCGATCGAAAGATATAATTATAGCTAACAAAAATGCATACTAAGGAGGAGGAGCGAAATTTAGATGATTGCAGCAAATGGAGCCGTTGGAGCCTTTCGGTAAATTTTTTTAATTTTTTACGATTCTTATCAAATTCATCAAATTCACGTCGAATGGCACCTCAGTCATAAAAATCCGATTAGTGGTTCAAAAGATAATTAAATCTGAAATTTCGAAGGGCCCTCCAAAATGAAATGAAAAGTCAGTTTGTCCGTTTGGATCAAATCGTTGATATAGCTGAAAAGTTTGAATGAGGACTTGTTCTTAATCAAAAATCTAGAAATTTTTGTTTAACGACTTTTTCGAAAAAAAGCTAGTTTAGCGGGAAATCGCTAAATTTGCTGAACTTGAAACCAACCTAATATCCAAAAGATAGAAGCTACAGATATGTTCTATATATCGTTAAAAAGATATTTGGAATATCTTTAATGCACACCTGTAATATTTTTTTCTGGAGTACATAGGTAAAAATCTACAGGTGAAAATAGACTTCTTTGGCGATTAAAAAAAATCTACACCTCAAATCACATTAAGACATGTTATATGTTATAGTCAATTAAATTCCACGTTATTTGACAAATAACACATATCTGTGAAAATTCGTTTCGGCAAGATATTACCTGTTAACTATATATACCTTTACATTGCTCGCTTAGTACATGCATGTTCACTTCAGAAATTACCTGTGCCAAAATTAAAAATACAATTTAAAAGATCTAACAGAATATGCATCTGGGGTGATCTTATAAATTCTGACCAAGTTTAGTTGAAATCGGAACAATCAGTCGAAAATTAAGCTTTACTATGAAAAACTTTTTTGTGTATTGAGATATTTCAACCAGTCTAGTAGAATATGCATCTGGGGCAATCTTATACATTCTGACCAAGTTTGGTTGAAATCGGTGCGCTATATCATAAAGCTGCCATATGAATAATCAGTCAAAAATCAAGCTTTAGTATGAAAAACTTTCTTGTTTATTGAGGTATCTCATCCAAACAGAATATGCATCTCGGGTAGTCCTATGCATTCTGACCAAGTTTGGTTGAAATCGGTCTGCTATATCATATATTTGCCATAGGAAAGATATGTCGAAAATGTATATTGAGTATGAAAATGTTGGTTGTTTCTGGAGAAAACAAAATCAGACTCTCAAATTGGGAATTTTCTTTTGTCATATAGATTCTGATACAATATTTAATATATATGTAGCGATTAATATAATTTTCTTTCAATCATGAGTTGCTTTTTCATAGTAATTACGGGGTCTCCGTCAGTCGAGTATGCTCGACTGTAGTACCGCGAGCGAAGCAAGCCGTGCTTAGGCTTGATACAGACAAATTCAAAAACGTCTGATATCTTCTAAAAAAAACCTCTTAACAAGGTAATATTCTAGTGACGAAAACATTTCCATTCCCCAAAATTTCTGATATCCAATTTTGCTGACGAACGTATATTAAATTGAATATATAACTTATTCAAAAAAAAAAAAAATTGGCACTCGACACTGCGCAAAAAAGTTATTCTTATTAGGTAAGAATGATTGGGACTTTATTGCGCAATGTGCCGAATGCCAAACTTTTTTTTTTAAGAATAAGTTATATAGTCAATTTAATATCGTTCGTCACGAAATTGGATATCAGAAATTTTGGGGAATGGAAATCTTTTCGTCACTAGAATTTTACCTCGTTAAGAGGTTTTTTTTAGAAGACTGAATATCTCTGGCATGTTTTAAAGATTAAAATAACGAAGGAGAAACCTAAAACGTTAAAAGAGTTGGATTGGATTGTGGAAAATATGTGGCACAAGGACATTACCACTGAAACAATACAAAATTTGTTTGCTTCAATGCCGACTCGCATAAAATCGGTCATAAAAAATAATGGAGGACCAACAAAATAGTAAAAGTTATAATTTAAGTGTATTAAATAACATACTAAATAAAAATAATTTACCTAAAATTTTAACTAACTTCTAAACAAAAAAAAAAATTCTTGCTTGATCGCAAAGCCTATTTGGGTATCCTACTCTGACTACTCATGTTCGACATAGTTCATTAATTAGTTTATCTTTTTTCACAGAAAGCATTTAGGGAAAAAATCTCACCGGCTCATTAAAGTAAAATAATTAAAATATGCAATAAAAAAAGTTTCAAACCGATATAAGCTATTTTACAACGCTTACGCCGATTCAAAGTTCACGCATGCATGCCAAACCTAAGTGTCCGGATTTCTTTGTGTACTACTGTATGTGTGTGCAAATACGTATTAGGCTATTTAAGTGGCAGGGTATCCTACACGAGAGCGAAGCGAGCAGGGGGCGGAGCCCCCTTGATTATAGTTAGAAATTTCCTGCACGTATTTTTTTACACTTTTATTCTATTCTTACATACATAATCATATACATACATACATATGTGTGCGGATTATAAAATATTTAATTTTCGTGTTGGCCGAATTATCAAATGTCGAACAATAAAGATTGTATTGTTTTATGTTTCATTGTTTGTTACAGCAATTTATTCAAGGAAAATATAAGAAGTGTTCCTTGATTTCACATTTCAATTCCGTTGGCGAAACGTGCAGGGGCGGAGCCCCCTAGTATATTATAAACAACGCAGATATTTCGGCAGACGGAGGGGCATTTCGGAAATTACTTCACCAAAGGTTTACGCCCTATCTAAGCAAAAACTGCATAAGTCGATCTCGAGCTAAAAGTTGAAGGCTACGCCTCTTGTTGGTATGTAAATTTAGATTTGAATGTTGTGGAACGGCGAACAATTAAATACAGCATCTACGCAATATCTACCCAAAGGCAACCGGCCATTTAAGTTGATTTCGATGTCATTTTCGATTTGGCAGGTTTGATAAGCAACCGAGTGACTAAAATTACAAAATTTCATAATGTTTCGCATATGCAAAGCAGAGTTTTTCAATGTGTCTGCAGCGTGAATTTGCTCTTCGGTGCGCGTTTTGTAATCACAAAGTGTATACTATTTATAAATTTCTTAACCGATTGAGCCATGTCCGTTTGTCTGTATGTATAAGCGAGCCAAACTCACCAAGACTTAGAGCAAGGGACACCAAATTTGTCATGTTTCGTTAAATCGTATTTCGATCAAGACTATTTCAAATTTTTGATGCCGACCAACTAAAACGATTTGCAAGATAATTTTTAAGTGCTTAATTTTTTTTTAACGTCAACTAAGAGCTGTTGACAAAAAATGATTTAAAATAAAATAAAATGTGAACAATTGATTTGAACTAAAAATTAAAGTAAATTTTATGTACATTAAAATAAACTGAAAAGATAAAAAAATAAATTATAGCAAATATTTTACAGTTTATGAGTCTGGGAATAATACAAAAATTATTAAGTCCAAAGTTTTTTTAGGGATTGGGGAAAACTCAGGAAAAACTACTGTTAACAGACTTATGTGAATCGAGCCTGTAACAACTTATGCAGCTTCGCGAAAAAAAAATACCATGGTACCATGTTTAGTATACATAGTTAAGTACATTCATATGTATGTATGCATATGTATATGTATGTATGTATACATAGATAAGCAAAATGGCATCCGTATGTTCATAAACATAATTTTTTTATTATATTTATATATTTGACCAGTATTTGTAGCATTAATTAATATCACGTAAACTACGCAAGATATTTGATGCAGTTTTTTTTCTTGTGCTATACACACCCTAAGAAGTAAATTAAAAAAAAAATTTGAGGGCGGGGGAGTTAACACGCCCACTTTTCCAGAATACTTCTTAGGGTGTATATAGCACGAGAAAAAAAACGCATCAAAAAATCTTCCGTAGCTTACGAGATATTAATTAAAGCCAACGAAAACAGGCCGAATTCCCCATACAGC
The DNA here is from genome assembly GCA_035043635.1 of Drosophila rellima. Lineage (NCBI taxonomy): Eukaryota > Metazoa > Arthropoda > Insecta > Diptera > Drosophilidae > Drosophila > Drosophila rellima. The sequence goes on along the minus strand of JAWNMV010000095.1, from coordinate 84,303 downwards.
AAGCGAACAAATCGGCATATAAAATTGTGAGATTAGCTCATAAAAAAATAAAATTCTCAAAATGTGCAAAAAAGTGCACCTTGAGACTAACTGTTCTGAATAGAGAATTAATGACTCCACAACATGGATATAGATTTACAGATAACACTTAATAACAATTTGTTTAAACTCATTGCAAAGTTCAACTTTCCTTTGAAAAATCAGACATTGATACCACTTGCTAAATACACAAATTATTAAAAAGACAAGTACAGAAACAACAACATAAAAGCAGCAAGACGTTTTATAAACCCAAACAGTTAATATCCAATGAAAATTTTAATTTTAAAAATGATTTTCTTTGCTCTGTTTCAATTTAAAAATGCACTTAAAACTTACACTTAATGATAGCATGCGGTCATCGGTTGCAACAGCTGACTTTAACAGCTAATATTTTAACGTTGGACGTTATGTTAACATTTCTGCTATGTAACATAAAAGTTTGATGTGTTTATAATGGGTTAGCATTGAAAAGTTATAAATTTGCATACTAGTGAAAATTGAATTAATGTCACTAAAACTGGTGAAATACCCCATAGTGCACTGTCGTGTGCGTTGCACTGTAGTCTTTTCTTCTAGCTTTTTGTGTTAATATTGCTACACAACTTAAAATACATATGTATGAGTAATTTGTAGTTTTCCATGCATGTCTTGAATCAACTGGCTGTTCTGTGTCGTAAACCCAACCAAGCTAGCGACTTGAACGAATTTACGCAAACGAAGCCGTCATCTAACTGGTTATCCTTCAGATCTTATGCACGTACATCACACTCACATAAACGCCGAAGTTAAAGAGCTCATATGTTTGTATGTATGGTGATCTGTGGTCGGCACTGGCCGCAATCGTTGAACAACCAATAATCGGTCTCAATATTGTTGGACATCAGTTTAATTTCATAGGCATTTCGGCACATAAATTTAGACGCCGCACACTGGGGCCGCAGGCCGAAATGCGTGGCAAAAATTATTTTTTGGGGTAGTCGTTCGTAAAAAGTAATCAGGCCTTTTCTGAATTCCGAACGTTTTGAAAAAGTAAAAACGAAACGAAAACGTACGTTTTACTATTTGCTGTTCCCAATTCCGACCGAAATGGACTTGTTTTTACTTTTCGAGCTCGGTTTCGAAAATGTTTCAATATCAGTAAGTCATCGACCGTGTCAGCTGTTTTTGTCAATGAAGCAAAAGAATTGATAAAATAATATAAATTGAGAAGTAAATTTTGCAAAATGCGGCAGTTATGGTGATTTATTAATTTATAAAATTGTATTTACATTTTTTTTTGTCATCAGCTGATTGCCTGTGCATGTGTTTTTTCATATCAACAAGAACCAGAGCTGTCACCAATTCAAAAATAAAAACATTCAAGCTTAAATTTTAATCTTAAATCCAATTAGATTTATTTAAAAGTATTTTTGAAAATTCATTTTAAACCTTTCATTGTAAATATAGCAGATAGAAGCTCAATTTGACTTATACTTCGTTGTTGAAATTTTATTATTCAATTAAAGCAACTTTAGCAGCTTTCGATTGCGTGAGTTGATATGGATAATACAAATTAAAGTGGAGTTCAGAACAGCTCGGTTCAGTCATTGCCGCTCGATTTTGTTTTTCAAGCAAAATTTTATAGATGTTCATTAAAAAATTCTTTTAAAATATATTTCAACTGTAAACAGTTAAATTAGTGATGTTAAATGATTATAAAAATGTTAAACATTATTAGAATTCTCTCTTTATAATTTTAGGAATTTATTTTAGTGCTTGAAATAGCATTTACTTTTAATTCCGTTGACTCTACAGCACACGTTTTGAAAACGACAATTCTTGTCGATTTGCGGAGTTCGGAACAGCAAACAACTCGATGTATGCATTCTTTAGAGAATTCTTCAAAGATTAAGAATCCAAAAGGATTTTTAGAATAAAAATTAAAAATACAACTTAGCTTTCGATTTTTATTTAAAGCTTTACCATTACTGTTATTTGCAATTTTTAAAATCAAGATTAAACTTATTTTTAAATTTTTATTATAAATATATTATAATTATAAATAAAACTTAAGTTTTATTTTCGATTTTTATTATAAAACTTATATTTAAATTTTTATTTAAAGTTTCACCATAACTCTTATTTGCAATTAAAACAAATTTTTGAGCTAGTTTTTGACCTGTGCCCTCAGCCAGGCTGACTCTCGGCGCGGAACGAGTGACACTCTTAGTCCGGCCTGGGATGAGATGTTGAGGGAGGATAGTGTAGGAAACCGTGAGGCAGTTGAGGGGTGTGTGAGGCTATACTGTGAAGGCGGCAACACAAACGCCTTGTCAGTTCGATGATCAGTATCGTACCCGCTGTTTGTCCGGGACGGCTTATTACGAGGTGATCTCGCTATTCGCAGCTAACCTCCCCGGGGGGTGGCCGTTCGCTATCCGCAACTCGCGACACGCCTGGTGGACTCAGCTAAGCCGACTCCGAGAACGGCAACAAAGAGTTCCAATCGTTCGTAAGATAAGGTTTTAAAATGTATTTTTCTATTTTTGTCTCTGTTTTCTAAGTCGACCTCAAAGTATTTGCATTATATTTGATAGGTCGGTTAATCACTAATTTGTAACTAATCCCTTATAATTTGAAGAAATTCCATTATTTTACCCGCCAATTAAGTTGCGTGTCAACCCTGCGATCTTGTCAAGTTCTCTCAAGTTTGATTGCTTGTGAATGCCAAATTGCATTTGGGCATCGAAAATTCAAATCTTGTGAAATATTCTTCCAGAAACATAGACATATTATTTATTTAATCAATATACGCTAGAAGGAATTCACTAGGATCAGAGTACCGACTCTACATTGGAATAAATTCACTTTTTATATATTTATGTGGTCTATTTGTATTTGCCGTCCTTATCCTTGCGGTTGCGCTCCAAGTGCTTGCAGATGGCTACAGCCTTCTTGATCATGTGGTAAAGATCCCAAGGGATGTCAGGCTTGAGGCCCACCGATTTAATAATGCGCAGAATTTTGTTGCCATTACAAAACGCACCTGAGCCACACCGTGCGAGTCACGAAGGATAATTCCGATTTTGGAGGGTGTCAGACACTTCTTGCCCAGCTTCTTGATCTGATCCTTGACATCTGTAGGGGAGAGCTGATTGGGTAATACCCTTGTCAGGAGCGTGCATGGGTGCATGGATGGGTCAGGAGACCCATGATGTTGCTAGCTTAGTTTTTTAAACCATTTTCTTAAAAATAAACTTCCAAAATGGACCGTTTGTATTGTAACGATTATAATAGGTAAGATTGTAACATGAACCATTTTAATGCATACAAATATATTGAACGTTTAATTAAAAACACGATTTTCAAGCAGATTTCGATATGGGTACTTACAGGATTGAGAAACTTTAGTAACATTTTCAGAAAAGTTATTTTTCGTGCTTAATGCATTTTATCAACATTATTTTTATTAAAAACAAGGGGGCTCCGCCCCCTGCTCGCTTCGCTTGCGAAGAGGTGCGGCTACAGTCCAGTGTGCTCGACTATAGGATACCTTGTGCCCTGGAACTCCGATAGCCCATACCTATTTGCAAGCCGTAAGGCACGCCGAAGATTTGATGATGCGGCATTAAATTGTCGACTAATTGTTCGTATTACGTCTATATGTGCTACTGAACGGATTTAAACCAAATTCGATCATACTGTTAAAGACAATACAAAATTTCCATTTCTAGTTCTGTTGGGATACCTCAAAAAACAACAAGCAATTTCACACTAACGGACAGTTGCTATGGCAGCTATATGATATAGTGTTCCGATTTCAACACAATTTGATCAGGAAGTATAGGACTATCCCAAATGCATATCTTGTTAGTTTGCTCGAAATATTTCAGACATCAAACAAGCTTTTCATACTAAAACTTGATTTTGGGCTGATCCTTCCTATGACATCTATATGGTTTAGTGGTCTGATTTCAACCAAACTTGATCGGGATATAAAGGTCCATCCCAAATGCATATCCTGTCAGTTTGATCGAGATATTTCAAACAACAAAAAAGTTTTTCATACTAAAACTTGATTTTGGGCTGATCGTTCCTATAACAGCTATATGATATAGTGGTCCGATTTCAACCAAATTTGATTAGAATGTAAAGGACCATCCCAAATACATACCCTGTTAGTTTGATCGAGAAATATCAATAAAAAAAAAGATTTTCATACTCAAACTTGATTTTGGACTGACCGTTTTTATGGCAGCTATATGATATAGTAGTGATTAGTAACGCGACATTGTGAACGTGAGAAGATTTCCACTTAGCTTGTGACATGAATTTTTTAATACATTTTTATTCGATATATCGGAAACAGCTTGAAAAACTTGTTTAAAAAGAAAAAATTAAATATTTCTATGTATTAAAATGGTTTGTGTTACAATCTTACTAAGTGTAATCGTTAGAATACAAACGATCCATTTAAGAATTAAATTTATTAAGAAAATGGGCAAAAATTTTCCAATGTAGAATCGGTATGGTCATCCTAGTTAATTTCTTCTAACGTATACTATTGCTTAAATAAATAACTTGATTATATTTCTAGAAGAAAATATCACAAGATGTGAGTTTTTTATAATTTTTACGTTTTTCGCCGTGGTGGACCTTTTTCTGGAAATGCACATATGTACATGTATACTTTCAGAAAAAGAGACAGAAACAACTTAAATATATTATGAAACAAAATGTCGTGTGCGACACTGATTAAAGTTACAAAAAAAAAACTACTTAATATTTTTGAATCAAATAAAGAATATTAAGGTACATCAATTTTATAGTCACATTAAAATAATTTTCCACATTTTGCTGAAATCAGGGTCTTGACTGTTGGCCTTGAAAGCGACTTCTGTTTTTGTTGCGTGCAAATACCTTAATTTTTTTTAAATTATTTTAAAAACAAACAATTTCCCAAAATCAACCATAGCGCCAATTTAATTTATAGCTATAAGTTTCGCCTATTGACAAAATAAAACAAGGGGGCTCCGAGCCCTGCTCGCTTTGCTCGCCTACCCCCGGCTCGTTACGCTCGCGTGAAGGTGCGGCTACAGTCGAGTGTGCTCGACTGTCGAGTACCCTGTGCCCTGGCACTCCGATGGCCCCATACCTTTTTGCAAGCCGTTAGGCATGTACTGCTGAACGGATTTAAACCAAATTCGAAAATAATGTTAAAGACAATAAAAAAGCGTGATTGATTTTGGACTGATCGTTCCCATGGCAAATATACGATATAGTGATCCGATTTTATTCAAATTTTATCAGGATGTATAAGACCATCCCAAATGCATATCCTTTCAGTTTGGTCGAGATATTTCAAACAACAAAAATGTTTTTCATACTAAAACTTGATTTTGGACTGATCGTTCCCATGGCAGCTATATGATACAGTGGTCCGATTTCAACCAAATTTGATCAGGATATATAGGACTATCCCAAATGCATATCGTGTTAGTTTGGTCGAGATATTTCAAACAACAAAAAAGTTGTTCAGACTAAAACTTGATTTTGGACCGATCGTTCCTATGGCAGCTATATGATATATTGGTCCGATTTCAACTAAATTTATTCAGAATGTATAAGACCATCCCAAATGCATATCCTGAATGATTGGTTGAGATATTTTAAACAGCAAAAAAGTTTTTCATACTAAACTTGATTTTGGACTGATCGTTCCTATGGCAGCTATATGATATAGTGGTCCGATTTCAACCACATTTGATTATGATGTATAAAACCATCCCAAATGCATATTCTGTCAGCTAAAAATGTTTTGGCATATGTTTATTTTTAACTTTGAATGACGCATCCGACATTATCGAAATGCACATTTTCAAACTTTTGGAAAGCGGTCAAATTCAAATAATACTTAAAAATATGATTGCTGGCCATTGATCTCTTGTGGTATGAACAGCTGGCCAAGGAAAAGATTGAGCGCAACTACTTAGAAGCGCGTTGGATTAACTGACGACTGCTACATAACCACTGTAGAAACGAATTAGGGATGAGTATGAAACTTGTTGATGTGGTTTTAAAGATATCTTTAACGAACTTGAAGCGCACTGCAGGGTATCAAAACTTCGGCGTGCCCAACGGCATCTACCTACCTTTGCCTAGGCATAGGGTATCCTAGTGTCGAGTGCTCTCGAATGTTCCGCATGTTCCTAATAATCTTCGGTAAAGTGATACAAGTGAAATTTAAGAGTTTATTTCAAAAGTTGAAATCAATGACATGTCGTTTGTTTGTATATGGCACATACCACTGCGGACGACAGTCCGCGCTATTGACGAAAGTATCACGAAAGGTGCGAAAGGCGACTAGTCACTGCGGACGGCAGTCCGCGCTAGTGACGAAAGCATCACTAAGGGTGCGAAAGGCGACTAGCAATATATACAGGAAGAATGGAAAGTTTGCTATAACTGTCCGATCAGATCGACTTATATACCGATCGAAAGGTATAGTTTTATCTAACAAAAGTGCATACTAACACTTTTGAAAACTCATCTGGTTCGTGAGATAATCAGGTAAAAGTGGGAGGGGCGAAATTTAGATGATTGCAGCAAATAGAGCCGTTGGAGCCATTCGGTACATTTTTTTAATTCTACGATTCTTATCAAAAATACGCGTCGAATGACACCTCAATCATAAAAATCCGTTCAGTGTTTCAAAAGATAATTAAAATTTAAATTTTTAGTGGCCTTCTCAAAATGAGATGAAAATTCAGTTTGTCTGTTTGTGGGTTTGTTTGTATCAAAGCGTTGAAATAGCTAAAATGTGTGAATGAGGATCTACTTCCAATCATAAAATTAGAAACTTTTGTTCTACGACTTTTTCGAAAAATAGCTAGTTTAGCGGGAAACCGCTCAAATTTGCTAAACTTAAAACCACCCTAGTATCCAAATGATAGAAGCTACAGATATGTTCTTTATATCGTCGAAAAGGTATTTTGAAGAACTTTTAAGCATACCTTCAATCTTTTTCTGGAGTACATAGGTAAGAAGCTACAGGTGAATTAAGATTTCATTGGCGATTAAAAAAAAATCGACACTCAAAATCACTATGAAATTATTATATGTTATAGACAGCTTATTTCCGCGTTTTTTTTTACATGTAACACATATCTGTGAAAATTCGTGTCGGCAAGATATTACGTATTGCCTGACTATCTTAATTCCTTAGCATTGAATTATGGCAGCAGCAACAATGCAAGCAGTGCAAGCGGTGCACAATGGAACCCACTGCTGACAGCTTTTGTTTCAGTGATGTCAGATAGTTTGTTTTTGTTTTGCAAGAAGGCGGTATTTAATTTATTTAAATGAGCTGGACTTGTAGGGTCTTTCTTGTATGCAAATTGATAAAATGTGTTCTAATTCTCTTAATTAATTTGTATACCCTGTGCCCATTGAAAATGGTCAAAAAGGGTATAATGGTATTGTGCAATGTATGTAACAGGCAGAAGGAAGCATCTCCAACCCTATAGAGTATATATATTCTACAGATATGTTCTATCTACTAAAAAAAGTCCTCTTTACGAGGTAAAATTCTAGTGACGATAACATTTTCATGCCCCAAAATTTCTGATATTCAATATTTTGACGAACGATATTAAATTGAATATATACCTTATTCTTAAAAAAAAAGTTTGGCAAAAAAGTTATTTTTATTAGGTAAGAAGGGCTTTATTGCGCAATGTGCCGAATTGCTTATTACACTAGTTTACAAAATTAACAAAGGGGCTTCGACCCCTGCTCGCTTCTTAAGAAAATGTGTTTGGCATTCGGCACTGCGCAAAAAAGTAATTTTTATTAGGTAAGAAGAATTGGGACCTTATTGCGCAGTACGCCGATACCAAACTCTTTTTTTTTAATAAAATTAATTTTTACATACAATTTAATACAATTCGTCACAAAATTGGATATCAGAAATTTTTGGGCATGGAAATGTTTTCGTTATTAGAATTTTACCTCGTAAAGAGGTTTTTTTATATATAAGACCCACATGTATTTTCTATCAGTTTCGTTGAGATATCTTAAACAACATAGACGTTTTTCGTACTAAAACTTGAATTTCGACTGCTTCTTCCTTTAGCAGCTATATGATATAGTGGTCCGATTTCAACCAATTTTGGTCATGATGTTTGGAACCATTCCAGATGCATATTGTGTTGTGAGGATTAGAATTCTTTCTAGCCAGGACACAGCCAACACCAAGGGCGTTCGCAGGACTTCCAACTCATGTACCCAATCCAACACAGGCATGCAGGAGATGTGGACGAGACGGTCTCTGGACGAAAGAGAGTGCAACAACGAGATCCTGATATTTTACTGGACGTGTGGGCGAAGAGGAGTCCGCACGATTCAATGCTGCCGTGCGGGAATCGGCAAACGGCGTCCAGCTACCAGGAGCGAGTGGATGCCGATAGAGACAGCTCCACAAAACTAGTAGGGGCTTTAAAGGACGAGGGCCACCACCTGTCGGCAACAGTTCAGTTCGGCAACAATTCCTACAATGCTACTATTGACACCGGGGCAACGATCAGTTTTGTGAGCAAGGAACTGGTGGTGACGTTGTGTGAGGAAGGATTTGAACTGGGAGCGACACAAAGGCAGGTACGGTTGGCAGATGGTCGGTCCAGCGGAGTGAAGGAACAAGTGTAGGTGCAGATTGAACTAGGCAACAAGCAAGTGGATCTGGCTTTGCTTGTATTGCCCGGAGTCTTCGACGAATTGGTGCTAGGGTGGGATTTCTTATCTTGCATGGGAACCATTCTCGAGTGTGCCGGTGGCCAAATCCGAATCCCGGCTCGGCGACGACACAACAGAGGACGGGAAGAGAGACTCTCGGTAGTCAACACACATGGTCAAGTAACACAGGAGCACGTAACACAGGAACAAGTAACATAAGAGCACGTAACATAGGAGCAAATAACCCAGGAGCACGCAACACAGGAAAAAGTAACAGAGGATCAATTAACATAAAAACAAGCAACACAGGAACAGACCAAGGCTATGAAACAAGGACATGCTATTAACAACGGAACGAGTTGTGAGCCTTTACATTCGGAAGCGGCTATAGATCAATTTCTGCGACAGGAAATAGCCGCATTTGCAGTCATGACAGGAACATCTCCTATCACTGAGCACCGAATTGTGATGCACGACGACCGACCGGTGAAGCAGCGTTACTTCCCGAAGAATCCCAAGTTGCAGGAAAAGATCAACAAGCAGGTTGACGAGCTGTTGGCCAAGGGATTTATCAAGCCATCTAACAGCCCACACAGTGCGCCAATCGTCATGGTCAAGAAGAAGACGGGCAAATGGAGATTGTGTGTCAACTTCCGGCAGTTAAACAGCCGGTCGGTAAAGGACACATATCCGCTTCCTGGGGCTTACCATATTTTGGACCAACTGAGGGAGGCTCACTACATAAAGAGCCTCGACCTGAAAGATGGCTATTCGCAGATACCGATGGAGAAGTCAAGTCAACCGCTGACAGCGTTTACCGTACTAGGCAGAGGACTTTTCCAGTGGAAGCTAATGCCCTTCGAGCTTCACTCGGCACCGGCAACATTTTAACAAGCTCTGGATCGGGTAATTTGACTCGAAATGCTATCGCATATCTGGACGACATCATCGTCATTGGAAAAACGTTGGAGGAACACTTCGCCGATCTTAAGGGAGTGTTTCGATGACTACAGGCAGCAAACTTGAAGATCAACGTCGACAAGTGCGATTTCCTTAAAAATGATCTTAAATATCTGGGTTACAAGGTGACGAAACACAGCATTTGCACTGATCCTGAGAAAGTGGTGGCGATCTCCCAATTGATGCCACAAATACCAAATAATTACGGAGTGGCATCTTGGTATAGGCGATTTGTCCCATATTTCGCCAACACAGTAGATCCAGTTAACGGACTGTTAAGAAAAGTAATTAAATGGTTGTGGACAGACGAGCATCAAATTGCGTTCGAAGAAGTGAAGAAAAGTTGACAAAGGCTCCAGTCCAGGCATGTCCCGACTTCAAAAAAAGTTCAAGTTGCAGACCGAGCAAGCAATTACGGATTAGGAGGCATTCTCACGCAAAGATCTGGCGAGGAAGAGCGGGTAATCGCGTATGCTAGCAGGACGCTCGACGGATCCGAATGGAATTACTCGGCCACGGAGAAAGAGTGCTTGGCGATCGTCTAGGCGATCTGGAAGTTGAGACCGTATATAGAGGGGTACCATTTTTATGGTGGCGAGTACTTTACTTCAGCTTCAATATTTCACTTCTGCAATTTGAAAATTATGCTCTCACACTCAGTATTGACACATACGTCTTTCTGACAGAAGACACAAGTAGGAAGAGGATGGAAGTGAATAACGGACATAGGGGAAACGTTCAACCTCGTCTGTTGTGGACTTATTTGCATAGTCTTCAAAATAACATAGATTATGTCAAGTTTAATCTGAAAAAATCATCAAATTAACAAGTTAGATCTATCGTTCATATTTTAGATTAAATGATTAAATTTTTTAATTTTTAAATTATGGCAGAGGATAATTCTTAAATTCTCTAGGTATCTATTAGATAGATAATTTCCAAAGGCTCATGTCATTACGTATACAGGACACTCACTAATATAGACTCTTACCGCAATGATAATTACCACGCAACAAACAAGTCAAGACATTACTCGTGTATCAATTTAGCATTGGCATCTCAACATTACGGCTTGACCCAAAGGTCTGGTGTCTGGCATACCGCATTAAAGTCCATCAATGCCCTTTTCTAGTTGGAATCTACCAACTCATCTATGACGTCTCTTTTAACATGTTCACTGTAATTGGAATCCACCAACGTATCTTTAACGTTGTATCTCTCATCACACATGTCCAATTCTTTGGGAATCTCATACTTCTCAGAGCTTCATGCGAGCACTTGTAAGTTCGCTTATTTACTAAGGACTTCAAAACATATCGATCTCCTTCTAGTATCTCTGCCACCAGGAATGGACTCTTAAACTTTTGATCCAACTTTGATTGATGACTCTCCTCGTTCTTAAGCAAAACATATTCGCCAACTTTAAATCTATTAAATTTTGCTTTGTTTTTGTCGAGCCGTTCTTTGTCGTATAGGTATAGCGTTTTTACTTATGTTATCTTTTGCCATTTTTCTTACAAAACTTATATCAACTTTATTATCGTCTTCAAATATAGGTAACATATTAAATGGCCTTGCCTCTTTTCCTATAAGTAATTCTAGAGGCGTCTTGCCAAGATCGTTGACTACTTTCGACAGCGGTTAACAAGCATTTTAAAAAGACTACCTGCCCGTTCGCGCGACTAGCGCCTGTTGCTATCAAGTGTAATTCTATTTTTTGCATAGAACAAAACTCACTAAAACTTGTTCCGGTAAAAGATTTACCTGCAATGATTCGTGCTGGAACGCCAAATACCGATAATGCCGACTTTTCGGCGTCCGTACAACGTTCGCTATTAATATTTATGGTGGTAAAGGTGAACAAATTTAGTAAACGCATCTATTTGAACTATAATATACTCCTTTTGATCCTTTTTGCCACTTAATTTACCAGTGATTTCAACATGAATCTTATGCCCTGGAATGTCTACCTTCGGTATGGGGTGAAGTTCGATTGGTAATTTTCCCGATTGAGGTTTTGTCAGTTTGTAAGTTATGCAATTATCTACAAATTTACGAACGTACTTTGCCATATTCTCAAATCAATAAAATTCCTACATTTTGTCCAACGTTTTTTCCCAACCAAGATGTAAAATGGCCTCTTGGACATTATTCACTACAGACCACCTAAAGGACCTAGGGACAACTGGAAGACATGTAATTTTACCATTTCTTTGGATTTAACGAAAAAGCATTTTTGAGCGTACGTTTTTGCCACACTCTCCCCAAGTTCATTATTTTGAATTTTTGAAATAAATGACGACGTCTCCGAATCTTTTTGTTGCTTGGAATGGAGCCAATTGTCTGTTATTTCAGTCAACAGAACACGCTTATTTTCTGGACTTGTATGAGCACGGGTAGGCATTTTAGTAGGTACCAGATTACGTGAGAGAAAATCAAAGTGAGCTATTTTCGCTCCCGGTCTGTACTGAATATCAAAGTCAAACGACTGCATTTATGCCCACCATCGATTAACTCTTGGTGTGAGATCAATTTTATTTCTCGTGGCTTTGGGGGAATTATAATCGGTAAATACAGTAAAATGTCGGCCATGCACTGAGTTCACTGAGTTAAAAACAGCTAACGTTTCAAGTTCGTAAGAATGGTATCGAGATAAAGTGAAGAATGTTTGCTTACTAAAATACTCGATGACACAAGGCTTGTTGTCAATTTTATTGAAGGAGTATTGCTTCATATCCATCCATATTGGCATCCGTGTGAAGTTCGATAAGATACTGGGGGTCAAATATAACAAGTACAGACTCATCGGTCAGTGCTGTTATAACTGTTAGACGTTTTTGCTCATGTTGGGATTTCCAAAGGAATACTTTATTTTTTAGACCCCGTACTTAAAAAAAGTACAGGGATCTATTAACTTTGTCATAAAAAAAATGTGCGTAGCAGGCAGAAGGAGGCGTGGCAGACCCCATAAAGTATATATATTCTTGATCAGCATCAACAGCCGAGTCGATATAGCCATATCCGTCTGTCAGTCTGTCCGTCCGTCTGTAAGAGCGCCTAGATCTCAGAGACTAAAAGAACTAGAGCCTTTAAACTTGGTATGTAGGTCCGCCTATATGGCAAGCAGATCAAGTTTGTTTTATATTTTGGCCACGCCCACTTTAACGCCCACAAACTAGAAATATCTTATTTAAACGACAATTTAAAGGATATCTCCACCAATCTAACAGAATATGCATAAAGGATAGTTCTATACATTTTTACCAGGTTTGGTTGAAATCGGTCCGCTATATCATATAGCTGCCATAGGAACAATCAGTCGAAAATTAAGCTTTAGTATGAAAAACTTTTTTGTTTACTGAGGTATCTCAACCAATTCAACAGAATATGCATCTGCTGTGATTTCATAGCCTCTGACCAAGTTTGGTTGAAATCGGTCTGCTATATCACATAGCTGCGATAGGAACAATCAGTCGAAAATCAAGCTTTAGTATGAAAAACTTTTTTGTGTTTTGAGATAGCTCAACAAATCTAACAGAATATTCATCTGGAGTGTTTTTATACATTCCGACCAACTTTGGTTGAAATCGGTCTTCTATATAATATAGTTGCCATAGGAACAAACAGTCGAAAATAAAGCTTTAGTATGCACATTTTTTTTGATTATTGAGATATCTCAACCAATCTAAGAGAATATGCATCTGGGGTTATCTTATTCATTCTGACCGAGTTTGGTTGAAATCGGTTTACTATATCATATAGCTGCCCTAGGAACAATCAGTCGAAAATCAAGTTTTAGTATGAAAAACTTTTTTGTTTTATTTGGTTGAAATCGGTCTACTATATTATAATGGAATCGGTCTACCATAGGAACGATTGGTCGAAAATGTATACTGAGTATGCAAATTTTTGTTGTTTCTGGAGATAACACAATCAGACTCGCAGATTGGGAATTTTCTATTGTCTTATACCTCCTGATACAATGTTTTATATATGTAAAGATTTATATAAAGTATACTAGACTGTAGCACCGCCCACTAGTTTCTACAGGCTAGGCCATACAACGGTTTAATTTTTTCAGAGAACATAGGAACAAATTGCCGAAAATATGACGCTAGACCTGTGAATTGCCTCACTTGGATAATCGACTGTTGAGGAGGTAAGTTACGCAACGCCTGTTTTTTTCTTGGGTTCAGACGAATTTGATTATCCTTAACTTGATACCTAAGATACCTATTACTTGATTTAAGAAATAACATTTTGCCACGTTGATTGAAAAACCCGCCTGAACTAAAATTTTCAGTACCGCTTATTTTTTTGTTTGTGAAGTAATCATTATATCAATCATATACACGATGACATATGAATGGGCAAGTTCACCTAATGCTTACATTCCCGCGCGTTGGAAGACAGAGGGTGCGTTTTTTAACCCGAAAGGCATGGTTAAATACTCAAATTGGCTTTCTGGTGTAACAAATGCAATTTGGGTGTATAGAAATTTGGTGGAAACCGATTGCCATATCCTAACACGTAAAGTACTTTGCGCCACATAATCTAGAGATTTGATCGCTGAATAGCGTTAAAGGAAATTTTTCTGATACGGTAATTGCATTTAATTTGCGGTAATCCACGTAAAGTCTATCCGATCCATTTTTCTTTTTAACGAGAAGCATTGGGCTGGCAAAAGGGGAACAGCTGGGCGGATAATATTTGATGCCAACAATTCCCTAATTTTGTTCTTACGATTTCCTTTTCTTCGATACTAAGCCGATGTGGTCGCCTTTGCACGGTCTTATTAGGATCAATCAAGCGAATTTCCAGCTCGCCAGTTGTGACTCGGCTTTTTAGAAACCCGTCTATAAACACGTTTGAAAATTAATTTAGAACCTCTTTCAAACTTGACTTATCTTCACACCAATACTGGTAAGGCTGGCACGATTATTCAAAGCAGAAAGGGTGTACTACTGCTATTAACATCTGTGCAAAATTATACGTTAAAATATTCATGTGTTTAAGTTACGATTAGTTTTGTACGACGCCAAACGTGCATTTGGCGATTTTTGCAATGTCTGAAATTATTCAAGAGTGGAGTTCCATTAATTTTTGTGTGCGAAATGAAATTTCAGTAACCAAAACATTGGAAATGGTGCAGAGGGCCTTTGGTTAGAATGCTGTCGAAAACCAGAATTTATGAGTGCTACAAAATGTTCAAAGAGGGTCGGAAAAGCGTTGAGGATGAGCCACGGTCAGGGCGACCAACTGATGATCTACGCGTCAATAAAATCAAAAAATTGATGTTCCAAAATCGTCGATTGACGGTCCCCGACCTTGGTGACCTTGTTGGAATATCGAAAGGATCAGTGACAACCATTTTGAGTGAAAATTTGGGCTGACAACTCATGGTTCTTGCACCACGATAGTGCGCCTTCGTGACCATTTTGCCAAAAACTCGACCAATAATGTCCCGCAGCCAGCTTTTTCGTCTGATTTAGCTCCGTGTGACTTCTGGCTATTTTCTAAGCTGAAAAGACCACTCTGACGGCACCGTTTCGAGTCGATTGAGAAGATTCAACGTGAATCGGCACGTGTTCGGACATTCCTGGAAGTCACTTTTTGGCATGCATCGAGGATTGGAAAACACGTTAGCATAAGTGCACTATATGAGGAGCGGATTATTTTGAAGGGGATGAAATTATTTTGGAAAAATAAACGAAACTTTTTGATTTATAAACAAGTTCCCGGTACATTTGCCCACAGTAGTATATAGTTCGAACGTATTAATTGTTATCTTAATTCTGAGTTAAAATTGCACGTCCAATTATAATATCATAATCTCTGTTACTATTAAGAACTACATGAAAAATTACTTTAAAAGAATATCCACTGATAACGACATTTGACATAATTTGTAAAGTGCTTGTTACTTTTATATTTCCAGTACCCTTCAAAACTACAATATTATTAATTTAAGTTCCCGAGAGTCGCTGAGACACCGATTCCTTTATAAGTAAGCACTCGGCTCCTGAATCAAAGCAGAATGGATATGACTCACTAGATGAGACCAGAGTATCAATTAGGTTGGCCACATGATACAAGTTTACACGTTTCTCATCCATTTTATTTTGAATTATTGATTCATTTCGTACAGCACAAGCCGATGTAATATGTCACTTGTAACAAGTAATTACTCTACTCTTACCTTCGGATGAACGGCAAGAATTTGGATTATATCCTTGCTGAGGCTTAACGTTGTTTTTTCTCGAACGGCAGTCAGCAAATTTGTGGCCCATTTTTCCGCAGAAATGACATTTAACGGGTTAGTGCATACGCAGTCTCTTGCCTGGAGAATTTCCGTCAACAGGACACTCTTTTTACCAATAGCAAATGCCCGCAGCTCATTTTGCAATTCGTTACGTGTTTTGATATTGGTTGTAAAAAACCGTACGTTGCAGTTTAGTATCGACTTGGGCAGCATGCGCCAGAACAACGGACACGGCGATTTGTTCAGTAGTCATTGACTTCCATTTTGCCTTTGAGAACATTAAATACAATAGCTGCAGGAGTTTCATTGCTTTCGAATTGTTGCAAAAACAATTTCTTAAACTCGACCCATGTCATTCCATAGAAAAAAATTTGTGCAGCCAGTCACAAGCGCTACCTTCCAGTGATTTAATTAATGCAATGAACAAAACACTGCCATCCAGAGAGTTTTCTGATAGAATGGAGCATCAAGCAGCTGCACTAGCACCAGCAGAGTCAGCGTTAAACTTTATCAGTACAACCGCCTTTTTATACTCTGAGCGGCTATATTAAGTTTGTTCAAAAGTATGTAACGGGCAGAAGGAAGCATTTTCAGCATCAGCAGCCGAGTCTGTATACCCTTGTCCGTGTAAACATAAGGATCTCAGAAATGGTAAGGGCTAGGGCCTCCAAATTTGGAATATAGACTCTCCATTAAGTCAGGCAACTCGAGTTTATGCTGAAATTTCGCCACGCCCACTGTGGGGGCGTAATTCGAAGAAATCTGACATCACCTTTAATTTAGGGTTTTAAGTTAAATATTTAATTTTTTTTTATGCCAACGGGTGTAGGATCATGCCCAGCAACTAATCCCCAGCTTTCAACACGTTTAGATCATAAATTGTGAAGATATTAACAAGTTTGTGTCAGCAAGAATCTAGAATTAAAATGATTAATTAATTCATTTTATATTTTCTCTGTCAGAATGTATGTATGTATGTATGTACATCTAGTTAGCCAGCGTCTGCCTAACCGACGGTATGCTTCAGGACTTTATGTTTTTTGCTTATTTAAATTGTCTGCTTGAATGTATGTACGAGCTCACATTTGCCAGCGTCAATACTATTTTTCCATGGGTCTGATGGTAAGGATGTAAGCCCGTGCGTTAGAGGTCGTGGGTTTGAGTCTTGGTTGTGACATTCAAATATATTTTAATTTTCGTTTTTTTTTATATTTTTTCCTTTTAATGTATTTAAAAAATGTAATGATATCGTACAAGTTGGCACAAACACTCATTTATATTATATATGTATGATAGCTGCCAAAGAAACCATTATTATTGCCTAAATTATTGCCCTTTCTAGAGATATCTTAATCGAACTTGCTGCGTTTTACCTAGGCTCAGGATATCTTACTGTCGATTGCACTCGACTGTTCCGCTTGTTATACCCTGTGCCCATTGAAAATGGTCAAAAAGGGTATAATGGTTTTGAGAAATGTATGTAACAGGCAGAAGGAATGATCTCCGACCCTATAAAGGATATATATGTAGACTTCAGATTATTCAATTTAGGAAATCCACGGTGTCTAATTTTAATTATAGATTTATTTGTAGTTTTGTAACAAATATTGTAAAGTTTGAAAATAATAAGTAATTCTTTAAGCTCAGTTTTCTTCGTTAATGCGAGCGTCGTTTCGCAACTTCGTGTGAGTTATTCCAAGCAGCCCTTTCACCACGGTCTCTTGATCAGAACTGCCCCGCATCGCCTAGATGTTTGATAGTTCTAGTCTACCGACTACAGCTATGGGAGGGCTGAGCGGCGTTGCCAGACCCATTCCCACATATATTCAGCCGAGTCGATTGAGCCATGTCCGTCTGTCTGTTCGTCCTTCTGTTTGAGTCAAAGGATCTCAAAGACTATAAAAGCTAAATACTTCAAATTTGAAGTAGGTTCCTGGATACCGGGCGCAGATCACGTTTGTTTTTAAATTTGCATCAGACCACTATATCATATAGCTACCATAGGAACGATCAGTCGAAAATCAAGTTTTAGCACGAAAAACTTGTTATACCCTGAGCGGGTATATTAAGTTTGTGCAAAAGTATGTAACGGGCAGAAGAAAGCATCTCCGACACCATAAGGTATATATGTATATATATGATCAGCATCAACAGCCGAGTCGATATACCCTTGTCCGTCTGTGCGTGTAAACAAAAGGATCTCAGAGATTGTAAGGGCTAGGACCACCAAATTTGGAATATAGACTCCCCATTAAGTCAGACAGATCGAGTTTATGTTGAAAGTTCACCACGCCCACTGTGGGGGGCGTAATTCGAAAAAACCCGACATCACCTTTAATTTAGGGTTATAGGTAAAATATTATTTTTTTTGCCAACGGATGTAGGATCAAGGCCCGATTATAATCACCAATTTTCAACAGGATTGGTCCATAAATAGTGAAGATATTAACAATTCAATGGCAATTCTAAAAGAGGGACGTAAAAAGCATTGTCGATCTATATTGAGTGAGCGCCCCCGCTCATTATCTCGCTCATTATTTCTACGTCTATGCAGATTTGCTTCACTTAAATCTTCTTGCTTCATTAAATCTTCGGCGCGCCGAACAGCATCTACGTGCCTAGGCTCAGGGTATCTTACTGCACTCGACTGTTTCGCTTGTTGATGTTTGAGATATCTCAATCAAACTGGCAGAACACGCATCTGGGATGATATCATATATTCTGACCAAATTGGTTGAAATCGGACCACTACATCATATAGCTACCAAGTTTTAGTAAGAAAAGCATTTTTGTTGTTTGAGATATCTTGACCAAACTGAAACAATATGCAACTGGAATAGTGTCATACATCCTCACCAAATTTGGTCTGGCATTGACTGTGCGCTTTTAACTGCAATTATAACTTCGATCAGATTGCGATGATTCGTTTCCAAAAGTGTGCACAAACGGTCGTCGGAAATTGCTTGGCGTGGAGGTGATCCCACTTCTGATGTCGTAGTTTGATTACGTTTCCTCGACATTGACATTCTTATACAGCTTCAATATTTGACTGCTGCAATTTCACAATTGTGCTCGCACGCACAGTATTGACACATACGTCTTCCTGACGTCTTCGAGTCAGAGACTATATTTCTGGCGCTCTAATAAATTTTCGGGCCGAGGCTGCGCAGAACAGAAAACGCTGTTGGGCTCGCAAAACCACGCGTTCGTTTGAGACAGAGGTAATTCTCTGTTCTATGCCGAAACTCTTAAAAAAAAAAAAAAAAAACCTCAGAAAGAGGGCGATTTCAGATGAATTTAGGTGAACAAACTTTTAGGGGGTCTCCACTAGTTTTTTTTTTTGTATTGAATTTTGAAATTTTAATAAAAAATTAACTTTTGCAAGGTTGTTTTGTGTTTTGCATGGTTGCTTTGCGCTTTTCATGGTTGCTTTTCGATAACATGAAGCGTTAACCAACACTACATTTACTGTCGCATGTCAATTTTGGCGTTTCCCAACACTTTTTATAACGGGATCCGTACAAAAATTTTATTTGCCAAAAATTGTGGAATAATGTCGTGTCATTTTGGCAGGAAAAAAGAGCACTATATTGGATACTTGGCGAAATTCCACTTTTTAAAAACTTACAAAAGCCATAAAGAAAGGATACACGAGCTTTTTATGGCCATTGGCAAGCTGTATGATCCGAATAGAGCAGCTGTTATAAATGTAGACGCTCATGGTGCCGTGTTCAGTCGCATGCGATTAGCGCGCCGCAGGCGAAAATTAAAAAAAAAAACAAAATCGCGCGCGCGGCGCCCTACTATCTAAGTTCCCTACCTCCTCATCAATATAGTTTATACCTCACTTTTCGGATATATATATTAATATGTTAAGTCTCTAGAAATGTTATTAATTATAAATCTTTACATCTTCACCACCCTTTAGGATGATGTTGATGACGATGATGATAACAATTACTGATGATGCCAGCAATGTTATTATAATTGATGACGACCCTTGCTTTTTGACCTGACCTTTCTCTTGACCCAATTTTATTGAGGATGCCTTAGGACAAAATCGGTCCTTTTCAGGACCACCAAAAATTTCCTAAAAGAGATTTTCTTATTTTCTTTATCTTATTTATTTTATTTGCTTATTCACGTTTTTGACATGATTCCGTTATTAAAAGTGTAGGAAAACGCAAACGTTCACATGCTAGAGAAAAATTTAGTGTTGATAAACGTTTCATATAAGTGACATCATGCTCAAAACAACCCTGCAAAAGTTAACTTTTTATTAAAATTTCATAATTCAATTAAAAAAAAACTAGTGGAGACCCCCTAAATTCATCTAAAATCGCCCTCTTTCTGAGGTTTTTTTTTTTCAAGAGTTTCGGCATGATACATTTTGTTAGAGATCGTACATAGATGATATAATATGGTAATGATGGAATTTAATTGAACAAATGAAAATAATAATAGTAAAATAGTAACGATGCGTCATATATAAAACCACTTTTTTTTTGGGAAAAAAATATTTTGTTTTTACCACCCTAATGTGGAAAAGATATTGCCCACAACCACGCCCATAATACAAGGAAGCAGGAGAACAAGAAACGAAAATAAATAATTTTATTGACCAAAATTTGTTTGCTTTAAAGTTGCGTTTCATAGTCATGAGACACTTTTAAATTGCGACTTCAACTTCAACAAAAATTAAATAAAGCATTTAGATAAGCGGTTTCTTAAAAATATATATGCTCTCATACTAATTGTCTATCTACGAAGAACCGTTGTTGACGCCAGTTCTTATGCGTTCAGACGAATCGACATCTTTTGCATGGCTAGCTCTGTTTTCTTCAAATTCGGCTGTTTCATAATGATAAGACTGTTGCCGAAAATTAGCTCTTGGTGAACTTAAATGTAATGGGTGAGATTCTTTTTGATGTTTTATTGAATACTAGGGGGCTTCGCCCCCTGCTCGCCAACCCCCGGCTCGATTCGCTCGCAGAATTGAAAGGGTGGTTTTTGGATTATACTAAATCAGAATTTTATATAATATAACATTTTTTGTCAAAATACATATAAATTGAAATTTCGTGTCCATCGCTGTAATTATTTTTTCCCTGTAATTGAACTTTACCTAAAAATCAGATTTTGTGATATGCCGGAAAATAGTATGATCTGGCCGGAAAAAGCTTAATTTCGTGAAATAGTAGAGATTTGGCAAGAAGAGTTAATCTGCAAGTTTCGTACTGAAGGTTAATTTCCTTCCAATTGTTTCTATGGCAACTTTATGATAATGAAATTAGACTTTGACCAAATTTGGTCACGAAATAAGAGTTAGTCTCAAACATCCAAATTTTGAGTTTTGTTGAGATATCTCAAGAAACAAAAAAGTTTTTCGTACTTAATGTTAATTTATATCCGATTGTTTCTTTGTCAGCTATATGATATAGCCGTCCGACTTAGACCAAATTTAGTCAGGATGTAGCAGGCAGTGCCATATATACAATCTCTGAGTTTGGTTGAGATATCTTAAGAAATAAAAAAGTTTTTCTTAAAAAGGTTAATTTGCATCCGATTGTTCCTATGGCAGCTATATGATATAGTCGTCCGATTTTGACCAAATTTGATCAGGATATGACTGACAGCCCCAAACATACAATATATGAGTTTGGTTGAGATATCTTGAGAAACAAAAAATTGTTTCATACTAAAGGTTAATTTCATCCGATTGTTCCTATGGCAGCCATATGATATAGTCATCCGATTTGAACCAAATTTAGTTAGGATAAAACAGGCACCCCCAAACATACAATTAATGAGTTTGGTTAAGATATAAGATAAGATAAGTTTTCTATACTAAAGGATAATTTCATCCGATTGGTCCTATGGCATAGCCGTGGGTTACGAACCTTAAGCTGTGCAGCTTATGTAAAAGTTCGTCGATCACCAAAGTCCAAAGAAGAGGTGAGAGTACTTTCCCTTGAGAGCAACCTCTAGTGGCCATACAGTTCTAAAGATAGGTATGATAATGGTTAGAATAAAGGTAATTATCAGGGCCGAAGCGCCTTTATTGATCAGGGCTGTATGTATAGCCTCGTATGAGGTGTCATTAAAAGCCCCGGATAAGTCGATAAACGTTCCGAGCACTATTTGTTGAGATGCGAGTGCCTTTTCAATCGTAGTTGTTAGGCAATGGATGGCAGACTCAGTTGACTTTCTAGCTTGATACGCAAATTGGTATCTGTTTAGGGAATGTTGCTTAATTAAAAAAAAAAACAAAATCGCGCGCGCGGCTCCCTACTATCTAAGTTCCCTACCTCCTCATCAATATAGTTTATACCTCACTTTTCGGATATATATATTAATATGTTAAGTCTCTAGAAATGTTATTAATTATAAATCTTTACATCTTCACCACCCTTTAGGATGATGTTGATGACGATGATGATAACAATTACTGATGATGCCAGCAATGTTATTATAATTGATGACGACCCTTGCTTTTTGACCTGACCTTTCTCTTGACCCAATTTTATTGAGGATGCCTTAGGACAAAATCGGTCCTTTTCAGGACCACCAAAAATTTCCTAAAAGAGATTTTCTTATTTTCTTTATCTTATTTATTTTATTTGCTTATTCACGTTTTTGACATGATTCCGTTATTAAAAGTGTAGGAAAACGCAAACGTTCACATGCTAGAGAAAAATTTAGTGTTGATAAACGTTTCATATAAGTGACATCATGCTCAAAACAACCCTGCAAAAGTTAACTTTTTATTAAAATTTCAAAATTCAATTAAAAAAAAACTAGTGGAGACCCCCTAAATTCATCTAAAATCGCCCTCTTTCTGAGGTTTTTTTTTTTCAAGAGTTTCGGCATGATACATTTTGTTAGAGATCGTACATAGATGATATAATATGGTAATGATGGAATTTAATTGAACAAATGAAAATAATAATAGTAAAATAGTAACGATGCGTCATATATAAAACCACTTTTTTTTTGGGAAAAAAATATTTTGTTTTTACCACCCTAATGTGGAAAAGATATTGCCCACAACCACGCCCATAATACAAGGAAGCAGGAGAACAAGAAACGAAAATAAATAATTTTATTGACCAAAATTTGTTTGCTTTAAAGTTGCGTTTCATAGTCACGAGACACTTTTAAATTGCGACTTCAACTTCAACAAAAATTAAATAAAGCATTTAGATAAGCGGTTTCTTAAAAATATATATGCTCTCATACTAATTGTCTATCTACGAAGAACCGTTGTTGACGCCAGTTCTTATGCGTTCAGACGAATCGACATCTTTTGCATGGCTAGCTCTGTTTTCTTCAAATTCGGCTGTTTCATAATGATAAGACTGTTGCCGAAAATTAGCTCTTGGTGAACTTAAATGTAATGGGTGAGATTCTTTTTGATGTTTTATTGAATACTAGGGGGCTTCGCCCCCTGCTCGCCAACCCCCGGCTCGATTCGCTCGCAGAATTGAAAGGGTGGTTTTTGGATTATACTAAATCAGAATTTTATATAATATAACATTTTTTGTCAAAATACATATAAATTGAAATTTCGTGTCCATCGCTGTAATTATTTTTTCCCTGTAATTGAACTTTACCTAAAAATCAGATTTTGTGATATGCCGGAAAATAGTATGATCTGGCCGGAAAAAGCTTAATTTCGTGAAATAGTAGAGATTTGGCAAGAAGAGTTAATCTGCAAGTTTCGTACTGAAGGTTAATTTCCTTCCAATTGTTTCTATGGCAACTTTATGATAATGAAATTAGACTTTGACCAAATTTGGTCACGAAATAAGAGTTAGTCTCAAACATCCAAATTTTGAGTTTTGTTGAGATATCTCAAGAAACAAAAAAGTTTTTCGTACTTAATGTTAATTTATATCCGATTGTTTCTTTGTCAGCTATATGATATAGCCGTCCGACTTAGACCAAATTTAGTCAGGATGTAGCAGGCAGTGCCATATATACAATCTCTGAGTTTGGTTGAGATATCTTAAGAAATAAAAAAGTTTTTCTTAAAAAGGTTAATTTGCATCCGATTGTTCCTATGGCAGCTATATGATATAGTCGTCCGATTTTGACCAAATTTGATCAGGATATGACTGACAGCCCCAAACATACAATATATGAGTTTGGTTGAGATATCTTGAGAAACAAAAAATTGTTTCATACTAAAGGTTAATTTCATCCGATTGTTCCTATGGCAGCCATATGATATAGTCATCCGATTTGAACCAAATTTAGTTAGGATAAAACAGGCACCCCCAAACATACAATTAATGAGTTTGGTTAAGATATAAGATAAGATAAGTTTTCTATACTAAAGGATAATTTCATCCGATTGGTCCTATGGCATAGCCGTGGGTTACGAACCTTAAGCTGTGCAGCTTATGTAAAAGTTCGTCGATCACCAAAGTCCAAAGAAGAGGTGAGAGTACTTTCCCTTGAGAGCAACGTCTAGTGGCCATACAGTTCTAAAGATAGGTATGATAATGGTTAGAATAAAGGTAATTATCAGGGCCGAAGCGCCTTTATTGATCAGGGCTGTATGTATAGCCTCGTATGAGGTGTCATTAAAAGCCCCGGATAAGTCGATAAACGTTCCGAGCACTATTTGTTGAGATGCGAGTGCCTTTTCAATCGTAGTTGTTAGGCAATGGATGGCAGACTCAGTTGACTTTCTAGCTTGATACGCAAATTGGTATCTGTATAGGGAATGTTGCTTAATTAAAAAAAAAAACAAAATCGCGCGCGCGGCTCCCTACTATCTAAGTTCCCTACCTCCTCATCAATATAGTTTATACCTCACTTTTCGGATATATATATTAATATGTTAAGTCTCTAGAAATGTTATTAATTATAAATCTTTACATCTTCACCACCCTTTAGGATGATGTTGATGACGATGATGATAACAATTACTGATGATGCCAGCAATGTTATTATAATTGATGACGACCCTTGCTTTTTGACCTGACCTTTCTCTTGACCCAATTTTATTGAGGATGCCTTAGGACAAAATCGGTCCTTTTCAGGACCACCAAAAATTTCCTAAAAGAGATTTTCTTATTTTCTTTATCTTATTTATTTTATTTGCTTATTCACGTTTTTGACATGATTCCGTTATTAAAAGTGTAGGAAAACGCAAACGTTCACATGCTAGAGAAAAATTTAGTGTTGATAAACGTTTCATATAAGTGACATCATGCTCAAAACAACCCTGCAAAAGTTAACTTTTTATTAAAATTTCAAAATTCAATTAAAAAAAAACTAGTGGAGACCCCCTAAATTCATCTAAAATCACCCTCTTTCTGAGGTTTTTTTTTTTTTCAAGAGTTTCGGCATGATACATTTTGTTAGAGATCGTACATAGATGATATAATATGGTAATGATGGAATTTAATTGAACAAATGAAAATAATAATAGTAAAATAGTAACGATGCGTCATATATAAAACCACTTTTTTTTTGGGAAAAAAATATTTAGTTTTTACCACCCTAATGTGGAAAAGATATTGCCCACAACCACGCCCATAATACAAGGAAGCAGGAGAACAAGAAACGAAAATAAATAATTTTATTGACCAAAATTAGTTTGCTTTAAAGTTGCGTTTCATAGTCATGAGACACTTTTAAATTGCGACTTCAACTTCAACAAAAATTAAATAAAGCATTTAGATAAGCGGTTTCTTAAAAATATATATGCTCTCATACTAATTGTCTATCTACGAAGAACCGTTGTTGACGCCAGTTCTTATGCGTTCAGACGAATCGACATCTTTTGCATGGCTAGCTCTGTTTTCTTCAAATTCGGCTGTTTCATAATGATAAGACTGTTGCCGAAAATTAGCTCTTGGTGAACTTAAATGTAATGGGTGAGATTCTTTTTGATGTTTTATTGAATACTAGGGGGCTTCGCCCCCTGCTCGCCAACCCCCGGCTCGATTCGCTCGCAGAATTGAAAGGGTGGTTTTTGGATTATACTAAATCAGAATTTTATATAATATAACATTTTTTGTCAAAATACATATAAATTGAAATTTCGTGTCCATCGCTGTAATTATTTTTTCCCTGTAATTGAACTTTACCTAAAAATCAGATTTTGTGATATGCCGGAAAATAGTATGATCTGGCCGGAAAAAGCTTAATTTCGTGAAATAGTAGAGATTTGGCAAGAAGAGTTAATCTGCAAGTTTCGTACTGAAGGTTAATTTCCTTCCAATTGTTTCTATGGCAACTTTATGATAATGAAATTAGACTTTGACCAAATTTGGTCACGAAATAAGAGTTAGTCTCAAACATCCAAGATATCCAAGATATCTCAAGAAACAAAAAAGTTTTTCGTACTTAATGTTAATTTATATCCGATTGTTTCTTTGTCAGCTATATGATATAGCCGTCCGACTTAGACCAAATTTAGTCAAGATGTAGCAGGCAGTGCCATATATACAATCTCTGAGTTTGGTTGAGATATCTTAAGAAATAAAAAAGTTTTTCTTAAAAAGGTTAATTTGCATCCGATTGTTCCTATGGCAGCTTTATGATATAGTCGTCCGATTTTGACCAAATTTGATCAGGATATGACTGACAGCCCCAAACATACAATATATGGGTTTGGTTGAGATATCTTGAGAAACAAAAAATTGTTTCATACTAAAGGTTAATTTCATCCGATTGTTCCTATGGCAGCCATATGATATAGTCATCCGATTTGAACCAAATTTAGTTAGGATAAAACAGGCACCCCCAAACATACAATTAATGAGTTTGGTTAAGATATAAGATAAGATAAGTTTTCTATACTAAAGGATAATTTCATCCGATTGGTCCTATGGCATAGCCGTGGGTTACGAACCTTAAGCTGTGCAGCTTATGTAAAAGTTCGTCGATCACCAAAGTCCAAAGAAGAGGTGAGAGTACTTTCCCTTGAGAGCAACCTCTAGTGGCCATACAGTTCTAAAGATAGGTATGATAATGGTTAGAATAAAGGTAATTATCAGGGCCGAAGCGCCTTTATTGATCAGGGCTGTATGTATAGCCTCGTATGAGGTGTCATTAAAAGCCCCGGATAAGTCGATAAACGTTCCGAGCACTATTTGTTGAGATGCGAGTGCCTTTTCAATCGTAGTTGTTAGGCAATGGATGGCAGACTCAGTTGACTTTCTAGCTTGATACGCAAATTGGTATCTGTATAGGGAATGTTGCTTAATTAAAAAAAAAAACAAAATCGCGCGCGCGGCTCCCTACTATCTAAGTTCCCTACCTCCTCATCAATATAGTTTATACCTCACTTTTCGGATATATATATTAATATGTTAAGTCTCTAGAAATGTTATTAATTATAAATCTTTACATCTTCACCACCCTTTAGGATGATGTTGATGACGATGATGATAACAATTACTGATGATGCCAGCAATGTTATTATAATTGATGACGACCCTTGCTTTTTGACCTGACCTTTCTCTTGACCCAATTTTATTGAGGATGCCTTAGGACAAAATCGGTCCTTTTCAGGACCACCAAAAATTTCCTAAAAGAGATTTTCTTATTTTCTTTATCTTATTTATTTTATTTGCTTATTCACGTTTTTGACATGATTCCGTTATTAAAAGTGTAGGAAAACGCAAACGTTCACATGCTAGAGAAAAATTTAGTGTTGATAAACGTTTCATATAAGTGACATCATGCTCAAAACAACCCTGCAAAAGTTAACTTTTTATTAAAATTTCAAAATTCAATTAAAAAAAAACTAGTGGAGACCCCCTAAATTCATCTAAAATCGCCCTCTTTCTGAGGTTTTTTTTTTTTCAAGTGTTTCGGCATGATACATTTTGTTAGAGATCGTACATAGATGATATAATATGGTAATGATGGAATTTAATTGAACAAATGAAAATAATAATAGTAAAATAGTAACGATGCGTCATATATAAAACCACTTTTTTTTGGGAAAAAAATATTTTGTTTTTACCACCCTAATGTGGAAAAGATATTGCCCACAACCACGCCCATAATACAAGGAAGCAGGAGAACAAGAAACGAAAATAAATAATTTTATTGACCAAAATTTGTTTGCTTTAAAGTTGCGTTTCAAAGTCATGAGACACTTTTAAATTGCGACTTCAACTTCAACAAAAATTAAATAAAGCATTTAGATAAGCGGTTTCTTAAAAATATATATGCTCTCATACTAATTGTCTATCTACGAAGAACCGTTGTTGACGCCAGTTCTTATGCGTTCAGACGAATCGACATCTTTTGCATGGCTAGCTCTGTTTTCTTCAAATTCGGCTGTTTCATAATGATAAGACTGTTGCCGAAAATTAGCTCTTGGTGAACTTAAATGTAATGGGTGAGATTCTTTTTGATGTTTTATTGAATACTAGGGGGCTTCGCCCCCTGCTCGCCAACCCCCGGCTCGATTCGCTCGCAGAATTGAAAGGGTGGTTTTTGGATTATACTAAATCAGAATTTTATATAATATAACATTTTTTGTCAAAATACATATAAATTGAAATTTCGTGTCCATCGCTGTAATTATTTTTTCCCTGTAATTGAACTTTACCTAAAAATCAGATTTTGTGATATGCCGGAAAATAGTATGATCTGGCCGGAAAAAGCTTAATTTCGTGAAATAGTAGAGATTTGGCAAGAAGAGTTAATCTGCAAGTTTCGTACTGAAGGTTAATTTCCTTCCAATTGTTTCTATGGCAACTTTATGATAATGAAATTAGACTTTGGCCAAATTTGGTCACGAAATAAGAGTTAGTCTCAAACATCCAAATTTTAAGTTTTGTTGAGATATCTCAAGAAACAAAAAAGTTTTTCGTACTTAATGTTAATTTATATCCGATTGTTTCTTTGTCAGCTATATGATATAGCCGTCCGACTTAGACCAAATTTAGTCAGGATGTAGCAGGCAGTGCCATATATACAATCTCTGAGTTTGGTTGAGATATCTTAAGAAATAAAAAAGTTTTTCTTAAAAAGGTTAATTTGCATCCGATTGTTCCTATGGCAGCTATATGATATAGTCGTCCGATTTTGACCAAATTTGATCAGGATATGACTGACAGCCCCAAACATACAATATATGAGTTTGGTTGAGATATCTTGAGAAACAAAAAATTGTTTCATACTAAAGGTTAATTTCATCCGATTGTTCCTATGGCAGCCATATGATATAGTCATCCGATTTGAACCAAATTTAGTTAGGATAAAACAGGCACCCCCAAACATACAATTAATGAGTTTGGTTAAGATATAAGATAAGATAAGTTTTCTATACTAAAGGATAATTTCATCCGATTGGTCCTATGGCATAGCCGTGGGTTACGAACCTTAAGCTGTGCAGCTTATGTAAAAGTTCGTCGATCACCAAAGTCCAAAGAAGAGGTGAGAGTACTTTCCCTTGAGAGCAACCTCTAGTGGCTATACAGTTCTAAAGATAGGTATGATAATGGTTAGAATAAAGGTAATTATCAGGGCCGAAGCGCCTTTATTGATCAGGGCTGTATGTATAGCCTCGTATGAGGTGTCATTAAAAGCCCCGGATAAGTCGATAAACGTTCCGAGCACTATTTGTTGAGATGCGAGTGCCTTTTCAATCGTAGTTGTTAGGCAATGGATGGCAGACTCAGTTGACTTTCTAGCTTGATACGCAAATTGGTATCTGTATAGGGAATGTTGCTTAATTAAAAAAAAAAACAAAATCGCGCGCGCGGCTCCCTACTATCTAAGTTCCCTACCTCCTCATCAATATAGTTTATACCTCACTTTTCGGATATATATATTAATATGTTAAGTCTCTAGAAATGTTATTAATTATAAATCTTTACATCTTCACCACCCTTTAGGATGATGTTGATGACGATGATGATAACAATTACTGATGATGCCAGCAATGTTATTATAATTGATGACGACCCTTGCTTTTTGACCTGACCTTTCTCTTGACCCAATTTTATTGAGGATGCCTTAGGACAAAATCGGTCCTTTTCAGGACCACCAAAAATTTCCTAAAAGAGATTTTCTTATTTTCTTTATCTTATTTATTTTATTTGCTTATTCACGTTTTTGACATGATTCCGTTATTAAAAGTGTAGGAAAACGCAAACGTTCACATGCTAGAGAAAAATTTAGTGTTGATAAACGTTTCATATAAGTGACATCATGCTCAAAACAACCCTGCAAAAGTTAACTTTTTATTAAAATTTCAAAATTCAATTAAAAAAAAACTAGTGGAGACCCCCTAAATTCATCTAAAATCGCCCTCTTTCTGAGGTTTTTTTTTTTCAAGTGTTTTGGCATGATACATTTTGTTAGAGATCGTACATAGATGATATAATATGGTAATGATGGAATTTAATTGAACAAATGAAAATAATAATAGTAAAATAGTAACGATGCGTCATATATAAAACCACTTTTTTTTTGGGAAAAAAATATTTTGTTTTTACCACCCTAATGTGGAAAAGATATTGCCCACAACCACGCCCATAATACAAGGAAGCAGGAGAACAAGAAACGAAAATAAATAATTTTATTGACCAAAATTTGTTTGCTTTAAAGTTGCGTTTCATAGTCATGAGACACTTTTAAATTGCGACTTCAACTTCAACAAAAATTAAATAAAGCATTTAGATAAGCGGTTTCTTAAAAATATATATGCTCTCATACTAATTGTCTATCTACGAAGAACCGTTGTTGACGCCAGTTCTTATGCGTTCAGACGAATCGACATCTTTTGCATGGCTAGCTCTGTTTTCTTCAAATTCGGCTGTTTCATAATGATAAGACTGTTGCCGAAAATTAGCTCTTGGTGAACTTAAATGTAATGGGTGAGATTCTTTTTGATGTTTTATTGAATACTAGGGGGCTTCGCCCCCTGCTCGCCAACCCCCGGCTCGATTCGCTCGCAGAATTGAAAGGGTGGTTTTTGGATTATACTAAATCAGAATTTTATATAATATAACATTTTTTGTCAAAATACATATAAATTGAAATTTCGTGTCCATCGCTGTAATTATTTTTTCCCTGTAATTGAACTTTACCTAAAAATCAGATTTTGTGATATGCCGGAAAATAGTATGATCTGGCCGGAAAAAGCTTAATTTCGTGAAATAGTAGAGATTTGGCAAGAAGAGTTAATCTGCAAGTTTCGTACTGAAGGTTAATTTCCTTCCAATTGTTTCTATGGCAACTTTATGATAATGAAATTAGACTTTGACCAAATTTGGTCACGAAATAAGAGTTAGTCTCAAACATCCAAATTTTGAGTTTTGTTGAGATATCTCAAGAAACAAAAAAGTTTTTCGTACTTAATGTTAATTTATATCCGATTGTTTCTTTGTCAGCTATATGATATAGCCGTCCGACTTAGACCAAATTTAGTCAGGATGTAGCAGGCAGTGCCATATATACAATCTCTGAGTTTGGTTGAGATATCTTAAGAAATAAAAAAGTTTTTCTTAAAAAGGTTAATTTGCATCCGATTGTTCCTATGGCAGCTATATGATATAGTCGTCCGATTTTGACCAAATTTGATCAGGATATGACTGACAGCCCCAAACATACAATATATGAGTTTGGTTGAGATATCTTGAGAAACAAAAAATTGTTTCATACTAAAGGTTAATTTCATCCGATTGTTCCTATGGCAGCCATATGATATAGTCATCCGATTTGAACCAAATTTAGTTAGGATAAAACAGGCACCCCCAAACATACAATTAATGAGTTTGGTTAAGATATAAGATAAGATAAGTTTTCTATACTAAAGGATAATTTCATCCGATTGGTCCTATGGCATAGCCGTGGGTTACGAACCTTAAGCTGTGCAGCTTATGTAAAAGTTCGTCGATCACCAAAGTCCAAAGAAGAGGTGAGAGTACTTTCCCTTGAGAGCAACCTCTAGTGGCTATACAGTTCTAAAGATAGGTATGATAATGGTTAGAATAAAGGTAATTATCAGGGCCGAAGCGCCTTTATTGATCAGGGCTGTATGTATAGCCTCGTATGAGGTGTCATTAAAAGCCCCGGATAAGTCGATAAACGTTCCGAGCACTATTTGTTGAGATGCGAGTGCCTTTTCAATCGTAGTTGTTAGGCAATGGATGGCAGACTCAGTTGACTTTCTAGCTTGATACGCAAATTGGTATCTGTTTAGGGAATGTTGCTTAATTAAAAAAAAAAACAAAATCGCGCGCGCGGCTCCCTACTATCTAAGTTCCCTACCTCCTCATCAATATAGTTTATACCTCACTTTTCGGATATATATATTAGTATGTTAAGTCTCTAGAAATGTTATTAATTATAAATCTTTACATCTTCACCACCCTTTAGGATGATGTTGATGACGATGATGATAACAATTACTGATGATGCCAGCAATGTTATTATAATTGATGACGACCCTTGCTTTTTGACCTGACCTTTCTCTTGACCCAATTTTATTGAGGATGCCTTAGGACAAAATCGGTCCTTTTCAGGACCACCAAAAATTTCCTAAAAGAGATTTTCTTATTTTCTTTATCTTATTTATTTTATTTGCTTATTCACGTTTTTGACATGATTCCGTTATTAAAAGTGTAGGAAAACGCAAACGTTCACATGCTAGAGAAAAATTTAGTGTTGATAAACGTTTCATATAAGTGACATCATGCTCAAAACAACCCTGCAAAAGTTAACTTTTTATTAAAATTTCAAAATTCAATTAAAAAAAAACTAGTGGAGACCCCCTAAATTCATCTAAAATCGCCCTCTTTCTGAGGTTTTTTTTTTTTCAAGTGTTTTGGCATGATACATTTTGTTAGAGATCGTACATAGATGATATAATATGGTAATGATGGAATTTAATTGAACAAATGAAAATAATAATAGTAAAATAGTAACGATGCGTCATATATAAAACCACTTTTTTTTTGGGAAAAAAATATTTTGTTTTTACCACCCTAATGTGGAAAAGATATTGCCCACAACCACGCCCATAATACAAGGAAGCAGGAGAACAAGAAACGAAAATAAATAATTTTATTGACCAAAATTTGTTTGCTTTAAAGTTGCGTTTCATAGTCATGAGACACTTTTAAATTGCGACTTCAACTTCAACAAAAATTAAATAAAGCATTTAGATAAGCGGTTTCTTAAAAATATATATGCTCTCATACTAATTGTCTATCTACGAAGAACCGTTGTTGACGCCAGTTCTTATGCGTTCAGACGAATCGACATCTTTTGCATGGCTAGCTCTGTTTTCTTCAAATTCGGCTGTTTCATAATGATAAGACTGTTGCCGAAAATTAGCTCTTGGTGAACTTAAATGTAATGGGTGAGATTCTTTTTGATGTTTTATTGAATACTAGGGGGCTTCGCCCCCTGCTCGCCAACCCCCGGCTCGATTCGCTCGCAGAATTGAAAGGGTGGTTTTTGGATTATACTAAATCAGAATTTTATATAATATAACATTTTTTGTCAAAATACATATAAATTGAAATTTCGTGTCCATCGCTGTAATTATTTTTTCCCTGTAATTGAACTTTACCTAAAAATCAGATTTTGTGATATGCCGGAAAATAGTATGATCTGGCCGGAAAAAGCTTAATTTCGTGAAATAGTAGAGATTTGGCAAGAAGAGTTAATCTGCAAGTTTCGTACTGAAGGTTAATTTCCTTCCAATTGTTTCTATGGCAACTTTATGATAATGAAATTAGACTTTGACCAAATTTGGTCACGAAATAAGAGTTAGTCTCAAACATCCAAATTTTGAGTTTTGTTGAGATATCTCAAGAAACAAAAAAGTTTTTCGTACTTAATGTTAATTTATATCCGATTGTTTCTTTGTCAGCTATATGATATAGCCGTCCGACTTAGACTAAATTTAGTCAGGATGTAGCAGGCAGTGCCATATATACAATCTCTGAGTTTGGTTGAGATATCTTAAGAAATAAAAAAGTTTTTCTTAAAAAGGTTAATTTGCATCCGATTGTTCCTATGGCAGCTATATGATATAGTCGTCCGATTTTGACCAAATTTGATCAGGATATGACTGACAGCCCCAAACATACAATATATGAGTTTGGTTGAGATATCTTGAGAAACAAAAAATTGTTTCATACTAAAGGTTAATTTCATCCGATTGTTCCTATGGCAGCCATATGATATAGTCATCCGATTTGAACCAAATTTAGTTAGGATAAAACAGGCACCCCCAAACATACAATTAATGAGTTTGGTTAAGATATAAGATAAGATAAGTTTTCTATACTAAAGGATAATTTCATCCGATTGGTCCTATGGCATAGCCGTGGGTTACGAACCTTAAGCTGTGCAGCTTATGTAAAAGTTCGTCGATCACCAAAGTCCAAAGAAGAGGTGAGAGTACTTTCCCTTGAGAGCAACCTCTAGTGGCTATACAGTTCTAAAGATAGGTATGATAATGGTTAGAATAAAGGTAATTATCAGGGCCGAAGCGCCTTTATTGATCAGGGCTGTATGTATAGCCTCGTATGAGGTGTCATTAAAAGCCCCGGATAAGTCGATAAACGTTCCGAGCACTATTTGTTGAGATGCGAGTGCCTTTTCAATCGTAGTTGTTAGGCAATGGATGACAGACTCAGTTGACTTTCTAGCTTGATACGCAAATTGGTATCTGTATAGGGAATGTTGCTTGAGATTTTCATCCCGAATATGCTGGTCTATAATTTTTTCTTCTGTCTTTATGAAAGAAGAAACTGAAGCTAATGGGTCTATATGACTTAGTCAGTAAGAGACATGCTCGGAAGATGCGGATCAGGTTGGGAGCAATTAGATGCATACCGTTTTGCAAAAAGTAAGGATAGATACTATCTGGCCCTGGTAATTTGTAAGGGCTAAAGGTGGATATAGCCCATTGCACTTTCTTAAGATGAAACAGCTTATACGGGAGGCTTCTGTTCATGCCGACTGCTATGGTGGGTGCCCCAGGAGCCGTACGAGCATAGCCTGCACCAATACACCCTGGGAAGTGATTATCCAGCAGAAATTTGCTAGTTTCACCTGGGATATTTGTAATGCTTCCATCAGGATTTTTCAAAGTGGAGATGCCGTTTGAGTTATCTTTCGAGAGAGCTTTTAGTATCCGAACCGCTTCGGAAGGGTTATTAATCTTCCCACAGTAGTTTCTCCACGTTGCTCTTTTTGACTTCCTCAGCTCATTGTTGTAAAGCGTTAGGGCAGCTCTATATGGGACCAGTCTCTCGATATCTTCGCGCTATCGAAAAGTCTTCTTGCATCCTTTCGCTGTTTCTCCACGGCATTGTTTCACCAGGGAACTTATCTTTGAGAATTGCGATTGTAACTTTTTTTGAATGCAACATCTGTTAATTCATATTCCAACTCCTCAATACTATGTATAGGAGAGTTGGAAAAGTTCACATTCTGTTCAAGCTCAAATGAAAAGTGCTCCCAGTTTGCTTTTCTGAGAGCTGCACAGTTTCCAGCACTGTGCCCTTTCCTCTGTCGCACATGGACTTGTTCAAAGCCGTAGCACAATTTGTTCCCTAGGCTCCTAATCTGCTCGTCCGAAACCGGGTCCACAGGGTCAATTTGCTTAACTCTATCCACACGGCTTAGAATCCACGGTTCTGCCCTTCGAGGAGTTAAAGGTTGTCATCATTCGAGTACGTCTCCGTCTTGGGGAAGTACCCGATGTAGATTTGTGGCTTCGGCATATCAGCCTCAGCCACTAGCTCGATTTGTGCCCCATTCCACAGTTTCAGCTTAGGCACTGTTGCCTTTAGCCAGTCCGCTGTTTCTTTGTTGGCACATGATATCAGAAGCAACCCTCGGAAAGTGGAAAGTGCAGCCCGTTAAGTACGGCTCTATAGCCCCTTGCCGCTGCGTTCTTATGACGTTCAGAATGGCTTCCTGTATCGTCAAAAGCTCCTTTGAGCAAAATAGGGCTGTTGGGATGACAGCGAACCTGACAGCATTGGTGACTACACTGTTGGAACGGTGTTCCCTGGTTCCAGTCGTCACAGTCGGTCGTGGGATCGGAGGCTGTTCAGCCTGTTGATTCCTTGACACGGCCTTGTCTTCTGGTACCCTGAATGGAGTTTGCCATATTTGGTTCAAGATCCAGCCCGTCGTCAGCATATATGGGTTCGACATTTGTCGAGAGGTCATTGACCTCGGGTTGGGGAGGCTGTTCAGCCTTATGATTATTATGATTTTTGGTGTCCATATGTTGGTCCCACGAGTTATGAGGAAGAGGCTGGTTTGCCGGAGGTTTGAGGTCTGGAGACTGTCTTTTACATCCTGACCAAATTTGGTTCAAATTGGATTACTATATAATCTAACCATAGGAATAATCCGATGAAATCTAACCTTTAGTATGCTTCTTAAGATATCTCAACCAATGTATATTTGCCAATGTGTTTAAGTTTGGTCCATGTCGGAATATTTATTTATTTTTTGAATTTCAGGCTAACAGCAGATAAAAGAATATATTTAAATTACAAAATAAATTACAGTTCAGTAAATGCTCTGAGGTTTTTTAAATAAAAAAGAAATGGACTGGCCCAACATTAGTTGCAAGGATTTGGGAAAACCCAAATAGTGTGCGGAGAAAGCTCGAAACCAATCGTTCGGTGCAGACTATTATAATCTTCACACAGACTACGAAGAGGGTTTTGCAATTCCTAGTTTATAGAGCAATGCTGAAGATACAAAGGATTACAGTTACGAGATATTCTAGAAGATACACTGAATGTTATTTCATCCAATAAATAAGCCGAATCTATATGGCCCTGCAGTAATTTGTGAATGAACATTACTCCAAGCCTAATTCTACGGTTGGTAAGAGAGGGAAGACTGAGTAAGGGAAGTCTACTACCATATGACGGTAACTGAATTTTTGAGTTCCAACTCAAGCCACGTAGAGTAAAAAGTAATAATTGATTTTTAACCGATTCTATCCTATTATTCAAAAATCGGACGAACAAGTGAGGTGTAGAGTATTTTAGTTGTAAAAGGATCGTCAAATTCCTTGGACCAACGCTTGATAAGCCCGAGAACTCTCATTTCTTTATTGACAGTTATAGCAATATTTTTTATCAAATTTCAATCTGTGATCTAGATCTATACCGAAGTCATTAACTATTCTAGCTGAATCATTCAATCATTTTAATATAATGCCATTAAGTGAATACTGAGAAATAACGCGTAAAGATCTAAAGAAAAACATAGCTTTACATTCCAACCTATTGAAATTTATTAAACTAGTTTGGCGCAAAAGAAGGAATGCATTAAAGTCTGCTTGCAAGAGACTATGAGAAAAAGGATCACAGGAAAAGAAACAAAGCTTGACGTCATCCGCAAACATAAGTGCATGGGAGTGAGATAAAAAGATGAAAGATCATTAATAAAAATGGGGGCTCCGCTGGCTTCGCTCGCGGGGAGGTGCGGCTATAGGCGAGAGTGCTCGACTGTAGGATACCCTGTGCCCTGGCACTTCGATAGCCCAATACATATTTGCACTCCGCATTACGTTTTCGACAAATGGTTTGTACTAAATATATCTACTGAACCGATTTAAACAAAATTTGATTATAGTGTAAAGGACAATAGAAGATTCCCAATCTGTCAGTTTGGTTGAGATATCTCAAACAAGGAAAAAGTTTTTCGTACTAAAACTTGATTTTGAACTGATCGTTCCAATAGCAGCTATATTATATAGTGGTCCGACCCAAGTTTAGAAACAAACTTGTTATGCGCCTGGTTTCTAGGAACCTTCATACCAAGTTTAAAGTCTCTAGCTCTTATAGTCTCTGAGATCCTTTGACTCAAACAGACGGACAGACAGACGGGCATGGCTCAATCGGCTCGGCTATTGATACTGATTAAGAATATATATAATTTATAGGGTCAAAGATGCATTCTATTGCCTTTTACATACATTTCAAATAAAATTATACCCTTTTTGAAAATTTTCAATGGGCACAGAGTATAGAAACGTGAAAAATTATGGGCCGAGGTGACTTCCTTGCGGTACTCTAGAAGTACATTTGATGGACGTAGAAAATTCATTTTTGAAATAACACTTTGTGTTCTGTTAGTTAAATAATTGGAAATCCAAAGAAAAAGGTTGTTCGGAAGAGCCTGAAAAGCTTATCAATCAAGAGTGAGTGTTTTACATAATCAATCTGTTTGCATCTTTTTCTTGAACCCTTTAATCAGTAGAGAAGTAAACTCTAGAA
This sequence comes from Drosophila rellima, assembly GCA_035043635.1. Lineage (NCBI taxonomy): Eukaryota > Metazoa > Arthropoda > Insecta > Diptera > Drosophilidae > Drosophila > Drosophila rellima. Next base: position 46,077 of record JAWNMV010000095.1, on the reverse strand, counting down.
GGTTAGTGGTTGTGGATATACGTCTCATAAACCAGTGTTGAGTAGGTGAGATAATAGAACTACTTAAATGTAGATGATGAGAAGTTATTATTTTCTCAAACAACTTCGGAATTGCAGACAGTTCGGAAATACCTCGATAATTCTGAACGTCGGACTTCTTACATAGCTTTTGAAAAGAGGAGGAATCAACGGACACGAACAGGTGTGTGCACTGGTTTAATCAATTTAAGATCGCTAAGAAGCGAGTTTTCTGTGATTAGAGGACTGAAAATACAGTTAGAGCAACTTAGCCTATAAGGATAAGACTGTCCAACATGGAGACTACTTGTAGAGTATGTAGTTTGGAAAAAGTCAGCAAACAGATCTGCTATTGATTGATCATTAGCTTGAATATTGTTGAAGACAACAGATGTTGGTAATGTTGCACCTTTACATTGAGTTTGCGAGTTTGTAGAATTCAAGCTTACAACGTTGTAAGTATTTATTGTAGCACTGCGAGTTTAGTACTAGGAAATTTGAGAAGATAATTACATATTCAGAAAAATCAAAAGGATTTCCATTTTTTTTATATTTTTTGAATTGCTTGGATTTTACATTTTTCAAATGTGATTATCCTCTAGAGAGCCAAGGAGGTCTAGTGGAGCTGATATAAGATAAAAGCGGAACACAGACATCAAATAAAGAATTTAGAGTATTATAAAGAAACTTAATGGCATTATCCAAGTCAGAACATGTGTATAATTGACACCAATCAGAACATGAAATTAGATTGTTCAGCTTATTGAAATCAGTTTTACTAAAGCCCCGTATGCGCACAGTGGGCTTCGATGATAATCCAACTGGCCACTACAGCAAATTAATACAAGCGGTCCAGAACGATTCTGATGCCAGATTAGAGTCCACGGCCAAAAATACCCCACCTCCTTCGCGATATATACGATCGCATCTATATATGGAGTATTTAGAAGAAAGAAAAGAAAAGTCTGATGTGGAAGGCTTGAGCCTGGCTCAGTAAAACAGATGACATCGAAATTAAGTGAATGACTATTGTGGAATGGACTGGATAGCGTACTATTTAGGCCTCGTACATTTTTATAAGCTAAAGTGATAGAGGAAATAAGTTTTTTGGTACTACATTTGAAGATGAAGCAGATAGATAAAATCTATCACCAAAGATTGGGGCCCGAATAGTATTTCCCTTGTATTCAGCAACAAAGATATGTTCGGGCCAGAAGTGTTGTTGACAATTCATATCAAAAATCTTTTCCGAATACGATACATTGAACAAAGAGATTTGAGGTAACTAAAATTGAATTTATCCACAGAAATATTAAGAATCCTGTATAATGCTTTGAATGTACATATGGGCACTTCTCTAATGTCGAAGGCAACATTCGTACGCATTCAAAGTGAAAAAAAAACATATGCCAAGACACTTTTTTATTTTGACTAAAGGCGAATCTTTTAGCTCTTTTTAAGCACTAAAATTGATACTAAGGCTGATTTTGGTCAACTGTTCGTTTTCAAGATAATTTAAAAAAAACCGAGGCATTCGCACGCGACAATTCTCAATTGTTCGGCGAACAGTTTTAACACTGATTTCAGCGAAACCTGCAAGCATATTTTAATGCGGCCAATATTAGAATGTAATGCATTGATTTATCTTAATAATGTTTTTTATTTAATTCAAAAATATTCAGTATTTTTTTTTATTCCATTTTATTCATTGTCGCACGCGACATTTTGTTCCATCATACTTATTATGTTTACTTTAGTATCTTTTAAGTAATTAGACGTGCTTAATATGTTTTTAAATGACCTTAAATATATTAAGTATATTTATTTTAAAACAAATATAACGAACTTAACAAAATATCTTCAATAAAGTAAAACAAAAAAAGGTGTATTCATTTTATATAAGAAAAAAAAAACAGAAACAAACTTAAGTGATAATAGTATTATTAATATCAGTTGGATTTATTTTTCTCGCCTCCGTTTTCACACATCTACATTAAAACAATGAATAATTTGAATTTTAGAAAAAAAAAATTATTTATAATTTATACATTTTAGACTTACCATGTCGCACGACTTTGACTTTGACTTTGCATTTGAATATTTCAAAATGTGCTATGAGTAAATTAAAAATTTGCTTTGACTTTATTTTTTATTAAATTTTTTAATTTTATTAAATTTCATATATTCCCTATAGTAATATATTAAAACAACATACTTTTAAAACTTTGAATTTTTTGGACGCCGTTGACATCTCTGTGGAATTGCCCATATGCCTTAGCATCATACGAAGACTCATCTTTGGAAAGCCTCAAATCAAAAATATGCTTCATAGCTTTCGGAGAAGGAATTCCTTGGAGAGACTTTGACACGCGAGGAGGTACGGCAATCAAAGCTTTGGCTGCCTTTACAACTGACGCAGCATTTGCTTTCACACTATTAGTGACAGATAAAACCGGTATTTAAATTTATGTTCGATAATAGGACATTTGCCTCATGAAAAATGTTTAACAAGTCCTTGAAACTATCTCTAGTTCGTTTCATATATTTGCAAACTTGCACCTTAATATCCCGGTAAGTTTCACAGCGCCATCTCAAGCCATTGTTCTTCTCAAAGCAATCTTTGACTTTAACCGTTTGTGAGGCGGCGTTAGAGCGCGCCCGTCTCACAGGCATAAGTAGTAAGCTAGTTTGTAGGTTGGTTATAGTTATTACTTTTAGTTTCAACGCACTGAAGCGTATTGTATTAGGTTAAGTTAAGGAAAATATTAAATAAGCGCACGAAGCGCAAGAAACCAAGCTAGGTTTGGAAACGGAAAACTAAGTGGCGCCCGATCAGGGATGCTGGAGGCATAAAAGGGGCGTGGCATAAAATTATACTCAAATGAATGATCGCATGCGTAACATAGTTAGTAGACCTAGTCGGTATAGATAGTCGTATATACACCGCCATTCCCAACGTTTTACTTTTCACGTGACAAAATAAGCGTGTGTGAAAAGTAAAATGCCACACAGTCTGAAAAGTAACGGGACGTGCATATTGCATGCACACAGACTCAAGAAACGCTGTGCCCATCAACAACGGCAGCGGAGAGCGTCGGGGCCGAAAGTAACGGAAAAGTTGTCTGCTCAGTGGTGACATACGACAGTGATGCCCGATAGTGATGCGCAACGCTGCGGTGAATCAATGAAGGGCAATAGCAAAGCGCGAAAATGCGCTAAAAAGAGCGGATGTATAAAACAGAACGGAAAAAAGTGAACAAAATGAGACAGTGAACCAGAGGTGACAACCTGTATTTTTTTGGTGAAAATAAACTAGGATAAAAATAGAGGAAACAATAAAATTAAAATAAAAATTGAGGAAACAATAAAATTAAAATAAAAATAGATAAAACAATCTTTATACCTCAGTAAAATTTATATTTGTGTAATATTTTTTTTAATTTTTTTTTTTGGAACTTTTACTTTTTAAACTTTTTTTTTAAATAGGTAGTTGATATTGAAATTTAAGTAACACTTTATTTGTGGAATTATGAAATACTTAATTAATATAAAATTAACTTGAAAGTTTTGTTCAACGAAAGTTGATATTTGTGCAAAACAAAGGTAAGGCAAAAAATTTAATAAACTTAAATATTAATCAAATTCAAAACGACTTCGTTAATAAGGTTAGTAAGATATTGAATGTCCCTTTCATTGTGCGACCAATCGTAATCGTCGGCGCATCGAATTTGCCAAGTTTTTAAACGTGCTTATTTCGATGGTTGCCCATTTCTTTAAAATGGCTTCTTTTAAGTCCTTTTAGGAATCAAACTGCCTTCCACCTTCAAAAGGATGCCCCAGAGATCCTCAATGGGATTCAAGTCTCTACTTATTGCTGGCCCCTCCAATAAGTGGATATTTTCGACTCCAGAAATGACTTCGTATACCTTGATGCATGTATAGGAGCATTATCCTGTTGAAAAATCCTGTCTTCGCCATGGAACTCCTCTGCAAATTGTATAAGTTCACTTTTAAGGAGATCCGAATACATTTGCGAATCGATTCGTCCTGGTATAAAGCAAAATGGAGTCTCTTCAAGTGAGCTAAAAGCTGCCAATACCATGAGAGAGCCTCCACCATGTTTCCGCTTATAGAAAGCCTGCCGGGGATGCCTTGGGTCACGCCAATACTTTTGATTTCCATCTGGACCGTCCAAGCTAAGCTTCTTCTCATCGCTGAAGATGACTTTGTCGAATTCGTTTTCCCAAAACTTGTACCTTTCATAAAAGGCAAGTCGGGCGTTCTTATGACGGGGTACAATTTTTTTCGTACGAACTTTGGCATTATATTTGAGTTGTAAATCTTTTCGGCAAATCTGTTGCACTCTCTGCCTAGTTATTGGTAACTTCAATACGGTCTTGATTTGTGCACAGCTCATTGTTTTCACCGTTGCAAGTGCCCGAATGTATCGCTTAGTGCGCGCATCAACTTTTGGAACTGCCCCCTGGCGGTTATTTCGGGCATATTTTTCAGGGTTTTTTAAATGATTTCCAATTGGATTTTGATGAAGCTTAAGTCTTTTCGCTATTTCACCAACCATGAAGACCGTAAAGTCGCCAGAAGGTCTCCTACCGGCGCGGCCAGAGAGTCCCGTCCGGCGCAGGATCAACCCGATACTCTCACGAGCGAGGCACTGCAAACGCCGAAAGCCCAGACCCGCTCTAGCCGAGCGGCTTTGATGACGGGGACCTAAGCGAGAGTAGCCCCGGCGTGGGGTAGAAATAGCGAAGCCACAGACGAGAAGAAACCGGTCCGGCAGACGGACGGCCGACCTGGGTCGAAAGACACGGGACTCGCGATGGTAGATACGCAAGAAGAGTCAGAGGATGAGGCCCCAGAGGTGGAGGCAGAGTGGCCCACAGAGCTAGAGCCGGAACTTAAGGAGTTCCTGAACTGGTACTTAGTCAAGAAGAAAACCGGAAACCATTCCCGATGCTTATCCAGTCCCTCGGATTAACGGCACCCTTAAGAGGTTGCGCCATGCCCGTTTAATTCCTTCGCTAGATTTGAGGCAAGGATATTGGTAGATCCCGATGGCAGCGGATAGTAGAGAATGTACTGCGTTTACAGTGCCTGGGCGAGGGCTGTATCAATGGTGAGTGAGGCCGTTCGGCCTACTTTTGGCTGGTGCAACTTTTCAGCGAGCTTTAAACACGGTGATCGGGCTGGAGATGGAACCCCATCCACTTGCTTATCCGGATGACATCGTTGTTATAGGAGCTACAAAAGAACAGCACGTAGCCAACCTGAAGGAGGTGATCCGCCGTTTCGGAGCGGCTAACCTCGAGTTAAACTGACAGAAGTGCAGCTTCTTCTTGAAAAGAAACGTGTACCTCGGCCACGTGATCGGCGGAGAAGGAATTCACACCCACCCTAGTAAGGTGGAGGCCATTCGGAACCTCAAGGCACTAGCCAGTTGCAAAGATGGCATCTTGGTACCGAAGGTTTGTACCTAACTTTGCAACCTTGGTGCAGCCGATGACGGAGCTGACTGAGGCAGTCGACGTTCGCGTACGCTAGTCGAAAACTGCTCAAGGCCGAGATGAACTATTCCGCCACCAAGAAGGAATGCCTAGCGATCGTCTGGTCCATCAGGAAGCTGCAGTGTTACCTTGAGGCATACCGTTTTGACGTAGTCACGGATCACTTGGCCTTTAAGTGGCTGAATTCATTAGAGAGTCCGAACGGGCGAAACGCGCGCTGGGCGTTAGAGCTGCAGCAATTTCAATTTGACATGCATTACCGACGAGGCAAGCTCAACGTAGTGGAAGACGCGCTCTCAAGAACCCCTTTGGAGATCTGCCAGCAAGCAGTGTAGGTCGTGGCAAAGTTCAAGTGGATCGAGGACCTGCGAGCGAGGTTTGCAGAGGAGCCAGCCAAGTTCGCAGACTACACGGATGACGAAGAAAAACTTTGCGTTCCCAGTGGCCAGAGGAAACGGGTCCTGCAAGAGTGTCACGATGCTCCCACCGCTGGATACCAAGGCGTGAGGAAGACCCTATCTCGCCTGTCGCAGAGATATTACTGGCCGGGAATGTTAAGGGACGCCGCCTAATATGTGAAGTGCTGCGAAACTTGCCAGAAATATAAGTGCAAACAGCGGAGGCCGGCTGGCCAGATGCTTAAGAGGCAAGTATCGGAACCAATGGCAATATTGTGTGCAGATTTCGTTGGCCCCTTCCCCCGCTCAAAGCACGGGAATACTATGCTGCTGGTATTCAATGACACGTTTTCCAAGTGGGTGGAACTGGTGGCCCTCAAAAGAGAAACCACGCCACATTTGCAGACGGCTTTTCGCGAACGCATCTTGAGTAGGTTCGGGGTACCGAAGAAGTTTGTTTGCGATAACAGGGTACAAATTCGCGAGTCGGAATTTCGACGCTGAGCGTCGAGATCCAGCATACTGCCCCTTATTGTCCCCAAGAAAACCCCACCGAAAGGACCATTCGGACCGTGAAGACCGTGATAGCGCCATTCATCGAGGATCGGAGATATCGCTAGCGATCAATTCTAGTGTGGCGGACTCTACGGGATTTAGCCCCGCATTCTTGGTGCAGGGGAGAGAACCGTGTCTTTTGGCAGCTTTGTACGACGAGATAACTCTGGGGTCAGCGACTAGCGCTTTGGACCTAAAGGAAAAGCAAGGTAGGCTAAAATATCTCTTTAGTTTCGTTCGCAGCAATCTCCAAAGAGCAACGAAGGTCCAGCGTCCAACGCCTCTGAAGGTTTCGCCGCAAACCTGGCGCCTAAGTTGGGCCTAAGTACAAGGTCGTCAAATTCATTTCTCCCAATATCATGCGTCTCGCCGGTGAGTCCAGCCTCAGGAAGAGCAGGAAGAGGGTGGCTAAACCTAAATAAACAATTCGAGCCTCGACCCGATTCGGCTGAAACGGGAGCCCCTTCGGAGGAGGCCTTTCTACGGCGAGCGCTGCCACGAGGAGCAGCCGAGGCAGAACCAGTCTACACCGGTAACCTCAACACCGTCGACCATGATAACGGGCTCGTGGTGTGCATGTCGATAGAGTACTTGACAATGTACATCGAGGTACCGCAGGCCCGTATCTCGCCTAGTTACGTCGAGGAGCTCCGTCGCCGGAATCGGAAGTGGCAGTGAAGACTGGAATGCTGCCGGAGGATTCGGCAATGGAGCAGGAGGATCCAAGAGGGGTTCGTTCGTACCCCCCGTTGGTGCAAGAGGACTCCTCGATCATCCAGGAGACCTCGCCCCTTACGGAGGATGAAGCCGCAGCAAAGGATGAGGCAATTCCTCCGTTTTGGGAGTAATTGCCCACGAAAGGGCTGAAAGTGGACCCGGAAAGTATGTTCCCCCGGATTAGCATTCGTTTCCGGCCTGGCATCCACGTCCCCCACGGACAGCGAACTTTTGCGGGACTTGGACGACTTGCTGGATGGTGGGGAGCCGGAAGTGGAACCGGCGGTTCCGCAAGATTGGCGAGTTTTCCCGCGCGAAACTATCCTCAAGCGGCCGGTGGTGGAGATGCTCCGGGCCGAGGTGCGCAGACACGGAAAGCGGTACCGGCGGGATCGTTTTCGCGTGGTGGATCTCACCACGGATTACACCGTCACCATAACCGCTGCCGGAGCAGTAACGGTGACCCTTCGTTAGAAAGGGTGGGGGCGGGTGAGTGTGAGGCGGCGTACGAGCGCGCTGTCTCACAGGCATAAATAGTAAGCTAGTTTGTAGGTTGGTTATAGTTATTACTTTTAGTTTCAACGCACTGGAGCGTATTGTATTAAGTTACGGAAAATATTATATCTTCTACAAAAATCCTCCCTACGAGGTAAAAGTCTAGAGACGAAAACATTTCATTGCCCCAAAATTTTTGATATCCAATTTTGTGACGAACGATATTAAATTGTATAAATAACTTATTTAAAAAAAAACAGTTTGGCATTCAGCACATTGCGCACATCTGGCCAAGGATCTTCATCTGACCAGGAACATCTGACTCCATATAGAGATCAAAATCAAACATCAAAGATTTTGGCCCCAATCTCGGCTACAATCTTATATCTGGAAGAATCAAGTAGGCGACATTTCCTAAAGTCCACAAGAAGTTGTCAACGAAGCGACATTCAAAGGAACAGCACTGCGTTGAAGCTGTCAACAAGGTGACTATCACGCAACCTTACACAACAAAACGAAATTGTCAGCTAGGCGACTAATAATAAATTAAAAAAAATAGAATCAGTCAACCAGGTGACATTTCTATTCAATATGGATCTTTAAACAAATATAGAAAAAATCCTCAACTAAAAAAAAACATTTTAACGAGGTAAAATTCTAGTGATGAAAACATTTCCATGTTGGCATTCGGCTAATAGCGCAATAAGGTTCCGATCCTTCTTACCTAATAAAAATAACTTTATTGCGCAGTGCCGAATGCCAATCTGTTTTTTTAGAATAAGAAATTTATACAATTTAATATCGTTCGTCACAAAATTGGTTATCAGAAAAGTTGAAAGGTATGCGCCCTTCAAAATACCTTTCCAACAATATAGAACATAAACCATCTATCGTTTGTATACTGTGGGGATGTCAATTTTAGCGCGTCTAAGCGATTTCTCGCTAAACGAGCGATTTTTTCGAAAAAATCCTAAAACAAACTTTTCTAGTTTTTTGATGGGGAATATATTCGCATTCATAAATATAAGCTTATTCAGCGCCTTGATACAAACAAACAAACAAAAGGACTGATTTTTCATCACATTTTTAGAAGGCGTCTAAATTTTTCAAATTTAATTATCTTTCGAACCAGTAGTCGGAATTTGATGATCGAGGTGTCATTCGACGCCTATTTTTGATAAGAATATTAAGAAAATAAATAAATAAATAAAATTTTACCAAAAAGCTCGAACGGTCCCATTTGCTACAATAATCTAAAATACACCCCTCCCATTTACACATGCTTACCTCACGAACCAGGTGAGCTTCCAACAATCTTAGTATGCACTTTTTTTAGTTAGAGCTGTACCTTTCGATCGGTATATAACTCGACCTGACAGCCATAGCAAGTTTTCTATTCTTCCTGTGTATGTTGTAATATGCCAATATTTAGATACAATACACTGGCACGTCTGTGCCGTTTGACTTTAGTTTCAGAATGTTTTATTCAATATATTCTTATGGCTAAGACCGCATAGCTGCGCTGCCGGTTACGCCAGCAGCGGAGCGGCTTCATACATATTTTGTCTTATCAGCATACTCGGGAGAGAGAGAGTCTTATGTACATATATGTATATATGTATATTTATTATATTTGTAATGTATTTAGTGTTTTTCTTTTTTTAATATATATATATATTTTTGCATATTTTGTATAATGAATTTTTTTTTTTTATTTTTTTTTAATTTTTTATTTTATTTTGTGTCTGTTATGAATTAAAAATTTTTAACCTATCTTTATGAACTGTTTGTTTTTTACTCTTATTTCCGAAAATAACTATATTATCATTATCTTCTATTTTTTTTAACTCTATAGGGCCCTGTGTATGTAAAATCTGGCCTACTTAATTTCTTAGTAAAACTTTATCTCCTATTGATAGAGTTATGTTCCTAGTTTTTAAATCATATAATTCCTTATTTTTCTGTTTATTTAATTCGAGCATATTTCTTGCTCTTTTGTATGCTACTTCTAATCTATACCTACTTTCTGTAGCGTAGTCTTCTATATTATATATAGGTTCTATATTACTTATGCTGTTAAAATACTTTGGTAGATTATTAGTCTTACCAAATACTAACTCATATGGACAATAACTCTGTCTCATAGAGGGGGTTGTATTGAAGCAATAAACAAAATATTGAAGCCATACGTCCCAATAAGTTTTATTTACTGATATATAGGATCGTATATATTCGTTAAATGTTCTGTGGCTTATTTCTTGTTCCGTCGTACTCTTGTTACTTTCTCCTTTGGTAAATGCTCTCGATGCGTAAGCTACTGGAAGTTAAGTTCCATTGTGGGCTTGTGTTAGCACTGCACCACAGGCTTGCTTACTAGCATCTGTGATTATACAAAATTCTTTTGTAAAATCTGGATATTGTAACAGAGTAGGCTTTATTAATTGAGCTTTAAGATATTCAAATGCATTTTGACATTCATCAGTCCATTCAAATGGAACATTCTTTTTATTTAATCTTGTTATATGCCTAGAATAATCGACGAAATTTTTGATGAATCGTCTGTAGTAATTATAAAATGCTATAAAACGTCTAGCGCTATCAGAGTCATGTGGAACTGGATAATTTAATATGACATCAAATTTTTTGTCATCTGGCAAGATTCCCTTATCTGTGCATTTGTGTCCCAAAAATTTGACTTCATGCATGAAAAATAAACATTTTTCAGGATGTAGTTTCAAGTTGTGTTTCCTACACATGTCAAAAGCACTAATTAAATTGTTAAGCATGTGTTTTTCGGAACAACCGATTACTATTAATTCATCCAAATAAAGGAATGGTTCAAGTCCAGAGAATGCAATAGTCATCATTGTTTGGAATGAATTTGGCGCTATTTTCAAACCAAATGGCAATCGCGTGAAGCGATAAGAGCCCTTGCTCGTTGAAAAGGATGTTATATCTCTAGAGTTTTCGTCTTGCTCAATCTGATGGAATCCTGACATTAAGTCAAGGCAAGAGAAATATTTTGCTCTTCCTAGTTGATCTAAGATATCATCGATCCTAGGAAGTGGAAATTTATCGAATAGTAATTTTTTATTAATTTGGCGATAGTCAATTACTAATCGCCATTTTTTTTTTCGTTATCTATGGATTTCTTTGGTACTAGTAACAGTGGACTGTTGTTTTCTGAGGCTGAAGGTTCAACTATTCTATCTTTAATTAGTTTATCGACTTGAGCTTCAATTTCGTCTTTTTGACTATGAGGATTTCTATAATTTTTTAAATATACAGGTTCATCATCTTTTAATCTTAGTTTCTGCTTATAAAAATTATTGGTTGTTATTGATTCGGTATCAAGTCCGAATATGTCTGTGTATTTACAACAAAGTTCTTTTAATTGTTTATTAAATAGTTTTGGAAAATTTTTAGTTTACTTTGACATAACATCGTTCGTTCTAGTTTCATTATTTATTTCGGATATATCATAATTTGCTAATGGTTCATAATTCAACTTATTTATTTTAATCATTTGATCGGTACTAGTTGTATTAAGTAAACGGACGAATGCATTTGCAGTTGTTACGACTGTGTTTGCTGCATATATACCAGGTTGAATTTGTTGGTTCGGAACTAAAATGCTATCTTCATTTGAAGTTAACTCAATTTTTCGGACAACTTCGGATCTTGCTGGTAACACTATTGTATTGTTACCAGAGCTGTAATTTATGGGAACATATATAGGATAGTTTAGATTGTCTGGTCTTATTATTAGCAGATCTTTTGAAGGTGTGAAATCTAGTTGACAATTATATTTTTTAATAAAATCTATTCCTAAAATTCCATCACACGGTATAGAAAAAGTTGATTCGACAATATGGAAGTTGTGTGGAATTATATATTTAGTTGTTTGTATTTCTAAGGATGTCAGATGTAGATGTCCTTTAGATTGAATTAATCCTTGATTGATTCCTTGAATATTTATTTTGTTGTCCATGTTTATATCATTAAAAGTGTCTGAATTGTCTTTTAACAGAGATATGTCTGCACCAGTATCTATCAAAAATATTAATTTCTTGCCTGTAGCTACGTTTGTGAATGTTACGAATATATTTACACTAAGATTAATCGAAAGAACCTTTTTACTGTCGATTGCTGTGTACCTAAGGGCTGTTGTGAGTTTCCTGAAGCATTCTGGGCAGTTCTCACATTTTTGTTATTGCCATTATTATTGTTGTGGCCTCTAGAGTTTCCTCTATATTATTATTATTATTATTATTATTATATCTATTACTATTATTTTGGTAATTTCCACGGTAGTTTCCGCGGTTATACACTCGGTTAGGTCTATATCTTTGTTGCTGCGCAGCATATAGGACTTGGGTGTCCTACTGCGTCTGTGCAACTATCGACGAACACAGTTGTAATCTCACTCATTGTATTGAAATTTCGTGATTTCATTACAGACCTAACTTCGTCAATTGTGCTGTTTGCTATGATTGATTTTACAGCAACTTGTAGGCTCAGTTCTTCGGCATATTCTTGCGATACACAGTTAATCATATGTGCTGATTGCAAAGCCCTTGTCAACTGTTCAACTTCTTGAATATATTGACTTGCTGTCTTTTGCTTTTGCTGCAGATTGAACAATTAAGCGGATAATGCTTTAGCTGATTCGCCTTTTATACCGCTTTTTAGTTTGTCTATTATGGACACTATTGTTTGTTCAGTATTGATTAAGTTTCGAACATGGCCTTTGAGTTTAGTCTTTATTAGGCTGACTGCTGTAGTTTCATGTGTTCCTCAGGTATGAGTGAAGAGGCTAGTTTAAGAAATTCTACTTGTGACATGGCCATATTTAGAGTTTTTACTTCAGTAATAGACCCTGATTCAGACTCAGATAGTTCGGCTAGTGTGATTACCGCTGGTATAGTAAGATCGCCTAGATCTTCTTTTTTTATTTCGGATTTCGGATTCGCTTACTGTTTCTAAATCTGTGTTTGTTTCTTCCTCGACTAATACTGGAGTATTCAAAATCGAAGGTATAGTTATGTCTAGCGAATATTTTGATTTAATGCTATTTAAGTTTGTTTTTAATCTATGCAAAAATCTTGATACATACGACCAATGCTGTGTTTAACTTTTCTTTATTGTCGTGTATCAGGGAACGAGCTTGGTTAAAACATGCAACTAGTATTGTTGCGTGTCTTCGTATAGTCTCGTTTAAAATATTCCTATTTTGTGCTAGACACTTGTATAATTTATCAAAATTTTCTTTTATTTTAATTAATGCGGCATTAATATTTTGCCGTTTCCTTTCATTTTAAAAAAAATTATTAAAATGTGCAAAAAATATATAAATTTTCAATCAAATAATTATATATTTTTATTCATGTATTCTTTTTGGACTTTTTCTTTTATTTTTAAACAATCTTTGTTACTGTTTGCTATAAATTTGTTTTAAATTTTGTCCAGGTCAATTGCCTGTCTTTGATATCGTATTTTAATGCATCTATTGTGTAGTTTATACAATTTAAATAATAGATGTCCTATGATTATTATGAAAATAATAGCAATAAGTATTGTTATTAACTTTAGGTCGGTGTTATTGACTTCGACTTTGTTTATTACATTTGCTGTCGAATCTACCGATTTTACATCTACTAAGCCCATTTTGACAAAACTTTCAAATATTTCTTCAGATTTACTTATTTTGTTTGTTTCTATTGACATATATAATTTAATAGAATTTTTTTTTTACTTTTATACTGCTGTATATATTTTTAGTTAATTTTGAAATTAATTAATTTATATTTTTTTTTTTACATTATTTCCTGCCTAGTGTTTGTGTGGCTTTACAGGCCGCACTCTAATTGGACAGATGTTATTCCGCTCAATTTTACAATTTTAAATTTTAAAATTAAATTTTATGCATCGCAGTGCATTGAAAAAAAAATTTTGTTATCGGTGGGCGCTCTTAGAAGCGCTGTCGGTTCACTACTCCGGGTCTAGCTTGTTGCGCTAGACGACGCCGGTGCTGGCTGCACAGGCTGCTACTGCTTCTGTGTTGGGGCACCGGTGCAGGCTGCACAGGTGTATTCGCAATACGGAGAGTATAAAGGTCCCTCGCAGTCATTCGGGCATGTCTTCCTTAATGTTGGTATTTCCTTCGCTTGGGGTGGTTGAGTTTTGATTAGTATTTTACTTATATTTTGTATTGCAGTGTAGGTGGTTGTGTGCATCGGCTCTTGCTTTTTCTTTTCTGTTAGCAACGATTTGATGTGATCGAGCTCCGTGTGCAATTTCATAGTTGTGCTCCACGGCAAATTCTCGTTGCTATTTAGCAGTTTTGCCTTTCGGGCTCTCAGGCGTTTTACTACGCCGCCTCTTCTGCCGCACAAACCACTCTACTTACTGCGTTCAGTTTTCGTTCCGTTTTGCCAAAAATTGTTGTTGGTTGTCGATAAATCCGCTGCTGATGTTGCTGCTACTCTTGTAGTTGCCATTACAGTTGATGCGTCCATGCGTGTAAGACTCAGTCCTGTCACGGTCGCCATGTAATATGCCAATATTTAGATGCAATACACTGGCACGTCTGTGCCGTTTGACTGACCGCATAGCTGCGCTGCCGGTTACGCCAGCAGCGCCTTTCGCACCCTTCGTGACGCTTTCGTTACTAGCGTGGACTGCCGTTCGCAGCGCAAGAAGCGCGAGAAACCAAGCTATGTTTGAATTTAAATTTAAATAGAAACGCCCGTCGTCGCAGGCTTGCGCGGATAAGCGATCGGTTGCACAACACTACCGAACAGTGCGCGATTTCACCTCGTTGACAGAGAGCGAAAGCTCCGAGGTGAAAAGCGAAAGCTGTGGTGAGTTTTGCGACCGACGATAGCGCGTGGCTTAGAGACGAATGGCTCGAGACTTGCGATCGAGACACTGAAGAGAATAGGCGTTGCGAGCTGGCGCGTCAGAGAAACGGAAAAAACGTGAGTGTGGTTAGAGTGAGTAAGAAGAATAGAAAAGTGAAGCAGGGTGCGCGTAGTGTAATTAGACTTATGCTAAAAAAACCTGAATATACATTGTGAATTGGAAGAAACCTTACTTTCCCTTGTAATTAGAGCTTAATCATAATCGTAATTTTTGGGGACGAGGAATTATTCCCGTCCGCCGTGTGAGCAATCCCGGCATTGTAATCAGCAACTAACACTAACCGTAGTATTTGGAAGAGGAATTGCTCCCGTTGGCTGTGTGAATAATCCCGACAAAAATCTACTAACCCGTGCGTAGAATTTGGACGAGGAATCGCTCCCCTTAGCTGTGTGAAGAATCCCGACACCCAGTAGCGTTTTGTTGTAATTTAGAGTGGCCAGCGGAGCACTGGAGCGTATACCCTGTACCGTTCCTGGGCTTCATAGAGTTGTCCCACGCGCCCACATAGTTGGTCACGCGTAAGGGTGTAGTTAGGTTATGCATGAGACACTATCTATTTTCCAGTCGAACATTTTCCTCCCCTTTATCCCCGCGTCCAGCGAAACTTACAAATTTCTTGTAAGTGCCAGACCTAGGCAGACTGAGTCTGCACACCGGCTGGAAACTTCCTTTCACGTTTAACAAGCACACTTCAAATGAAAAGTCCAGTCACAAAAGAAGCAAGAGATAAATTCTTTTTTATGGTCAGGTCCATGACACTTGTTATAAAATCAGACCAAATCGGATCCCATAATAATTCTAGGGTATTTAGTAGGCGATGCAAGCTCAAACAACACTAAGATAGAGTGAGAGCCGGCTTACGGGAAAATAATGCTAATGCACGAACAATACCAATGCGCTTGCAATGCTAAGTTGCTGTTAGTGGAGAGCGCAGATAAGCAACACTGAGAGCGAGAGAGCAAGTTAACAGATGTTAAATGCCCAAACATAAACAATGTTCTAAAGAGCAGCTGATCTGATAGACCGAATAAGAAAGGGGAAGTAATGCAAACAACAACAAATATTTTGCACTAGTTGAAACACAAATTTAGCCTGGTGTATTTAATAAAACAATCACGGTTTTAATACAATAATACCACTGACAAGACACAAAAAGCGTAAATATCACAACTGGACAAAGTATTAGAATAATTACGTGTTAAAAAGTACTTAAGAAATTGAGTTGACGGTGCACAGCAAAACACGACTGAACACAGAGAAAATTAGAATGTTATGTTATTTTTATGTAGTTTTACTATATCATAAGTTGATATAGGAAGAATCGAATGCAAATTAGCCTATAGGATGAAACTTTTTGTATAAATCCTTCAATAAAGCTTTTTCCAGCCGAATCCAACTATTTCCTGCCAAATCACAAAATCTGTTATTAGCCAAAGTCCAATAGCAGGGAAAAAAATTATAGCAATGGACAATTGAAGTTCTATTTTTACGTAGTTTTACACTGAGATTCAACGTGAAGGCCTAACGGTTAAGCGTAAAAAGACGAAATTTTCACACAAGATAGATGAGACAATTTGCAACTTACAATCGTGCAAAAAGACGGCGTTTTGCGAAATTCGACCAGTAAGTGGGTCAAATTCGAAGTCAAAGTTCGGGGAATTGCTTAGTATGAAAAAATTTTTTGTTTCTTAAGATATCTCAACCAAACTCACAGATTGTATGTTTGGGACCAAATCTTACATCTTGACTAAATTTGGTCAAAGTCGGATTATTATATCATATGACTGCCATAGGAACAATCGGATACAAATAAACCTTTAGTATGAAAAACCCAAACACCGTAAGAATGTGTCACGAATTCATCCCTTGTACGTTATACAGCCCGTAATATTAAGAAGACCCTCACAATGTTTTATATAGTATAAAATTCCAACCGAAAATAATCGTCGTTTACTTCAAGTCTTTGTTTGAATCACCAACTACACATCTATCCACCTAGTTTTAGCACTAGATGCGACAGAAACACCTCTCCGCCGTCCACCTGGCTTATGTACTAGTTGTGACAAATATTTCGGATTCAGTTTGTACTGTATTCATACACTTTTAAAAAACAAATAAAAAAACATTCAACATTTTGGTGACCACGACAAAGGACTCCAAGGTTTCTTCACCAGCAAGAACTTTTACTTAAAAAAAGATTTACATCTGGTCAAGGATCAGAATCCGACCAGGAACATACATCTGGTGACTCCAAATAAAGATTCACCTAGAATCAAGCATCCAAAAAACATTTACCATTTTGGTAACCCCAACAAAGGATTCCTAAAAAAAAGTATACACATCTGGCCAAGGATCTTCATCTGGCCAGGAACATCTGGCTCTATATAGAGATCAAAATCAAACATCAAAGATTTTCGACCCCAATCTTGGCTAGAATCTTATATTTGGAAGTAACAAATCGGCGACATTTTCCATAGTTTACAAAAAGTTGTCAACGTAGCGACATTCAAAGGAACAGCACTGCGTTGAAGCTGTCAACAAGGGGACTATCACGCAACCTTACGCAACAAAACGAAATTGTCAGCTAGGCGACAAATAATATATTAAAAAAAATAGAATCAGTCAACCAGGTGACATTTCTATTCAATATGGATCCTTAACCAAAATAGAAGAAATCCTCAACTAAAAAAAAACCTTTTTACGAGGTAAAATTCTAGTGACGTAAACAATTCCATGCCCAAAAATGTCTGATATCCAATTTTCTGACGAATAGAATTAAATTGTATATAAAACTTATTCTTAAAAAAAAATTTGGTATTCGACACAGAGCAAAAAAGGGATTTTTGTTAAGCGTCCGACAGACGAGCACTTTTTAACTGACACTTTTAACCACTAAAAATTTCTAGTTGAACCACTGAACGGATTGATGATTGATGTGTCATTCGACGCGTATTTTTGATACGAATAGTAGAAAATTAAACAATTTTACCAAAAGACTCCAACGGCCCCATTTGCTGCAATAATCTAAATTTCGCCCCTCCCACTTACACCTGATTATCTCACGAACCAGGTGTGATTCTAAAAGTCTAAGTATGCACTTTTCGATCTGATCGGACAGTTATAGCAAATTTTCCATTTTTCCTGTACATATTGCTAGTCGCCTTTCGCACCCTTCGTGATGTTTTCGTCACTAGTGCGGACTGCCGTCCGCACTGATGCTCAGCACCAAGAAGGATGCGACTGAGCGTAAATCGAAAATAGACTAATATCATGCCAGGACAACATTGCTCAAGAAAAAGTGAACTTTTTAAATAAATGACGACATCATGAGAAGAAGGCCGACCTGGGTAACGCACACAAGATTTAGCAATGACGTCGAAACAGTGGTGCAAAAATGTCTTAAACATTTTTCTGAATGTAATGTTAATGCAAATGCTAGAAGAGAGTTGTCATCAAAAACCAGCGCTACGCAACACACCTCCAAAACGGATGGATAACAGAGATGACCTACAGAGTCGAAACCCAAATCAGATTCCCATGCACATCTACAATGGCAAGATTCCACTCACAAGGGAAATTCACATATATGAGGATGCATTGGAAAAGGCATATGGTGCAGCTGTTTACATTCGCGCCATACAAAAACAATCAAGTGTTTGTTGGATTGCTTACTTCAAAATCTAGAGTGGAACCAACAATAAAGCAATCATTGATCCGTCTAGAGCTCTGCGACGCGCTTTTGGCGCTGAACTTACAGACAAGGTTCGAAAGGATCTTTATTTGAGCGTCGATTCGGTGTCCGATTATTTTTGGACTGATTCTACAGTGGTACTCGCCTGGATCAACTCTTCTGCATCTTCGATCCATACGCTTATAGCAAATCGTTTATCAAAGATTCAGGCTCTCCAACCAAAAGCATTGGCGACATGTCACATCATCCAACAACGCAGCTGACGTACTGTCAAATGGGATTGCAGCACGAAATCTGCCGGCCGACAACCTGTGGTTGTATAACCCACTCTTTCAACCACCTATCATTACAAGCAACTTGGAACAAAAGGCGAACACTATCAGTTTAGCAGCCACTTAATCGTTTCCTGGAGATGAAGTGTACAAATGCAACCATTAAAATTTATTCCTTAAATTACAACGCATTAAAACATTCATGTGGCGCTCTTTCTATAAGAAGAATAGATCACCTACCAACGCGATTACTGCAACAGAACTCAGCAACGCCTGCAATGTGATTTTGTGCACTGTTCAACAAATGTATTTTGCATCGGACTTGAAGCAACTGGAAAGGCACACGACTGTGTACAAAAATAGCTGAATCCTTTTATTATCCCCATACCTGAAAAATAACGGACTAGTTAGAATTGGATGTCGACTAGAGAGCTCGCATCTATCATGTAACGCAAAACATTTCATAACCCTACCATAAAATGTCGAAATTGTAAAAATGATAGCAAAGGAAATTCATGAAACTAATATGCATTGTGCAGCCCAAGCACTGAGAGCAATTGCCAGACAACAGTTTTGGATCATCTAGGACAAGACAATGGCAAGGAACACAAATCAGAACTGTGTGAGATGCACCAGGGCTAAACCCAAATTATTGGAAAAAATAATGGGAAATTTGCGAGCCGAACATGTCAGTCCATGCCGCCCGTTCTTCAATACAAAAGTGTGGATGGAGTGGATTCATCACAAGATTCGTGGACGAAAACCAGACAAGGCATACATTGCTGTATTTTTCTGGTTCTCTACTAAGGCAAGCGATCTTACTACTGTAGCAGGAATAGGCACTTAGGGATTAAACATATGAATTGATCGCCTATTTGCATCTCGCTGTTATATGTACACAGCAGCTCGATGCAAATATATAATAAACGCTGTAAATATATAACGTAAGCTGTAATTAACATAACATACAAATGTAACATACTCTGTAAATAAACATAGGAATAAGATAGGCTTAACATAACTTAACAAAGCATTCTGTATTTGGCGATTAAACGAAGCGGTTGTTCACGTTTTAAAATACAATATACCGGCTACAGATTTCAGGAGTGGGATTAATAACCAAAGTGCCTACAGAGAAAAAAAAAACCCACCCGAATTCATTCTGAACAAACAATTAATTAAACAATAACGGATGATTTGATCGGTCCAGATGATTACTCAACTACGCAATTGCGATTGGCATCACGCCTTAATGTAGTGTCAGCAGAATTGCAGAGAGTAGCTCCACCTGATGAGAATCCTAAACTAGATGAGAACAAGAGCGACAACCAGACGAACTCAAAAAATGTCACCTAGCTGAAATTGAACGCGCGAAAAGCAAAAACGATACGGGTGGCGCCAAAGCTGTTGCGTCGTTTGATGAAAATATGACTGACGACGCCGACAGAGCAACGGACGAAAAGGCGACGATCGAAAATGCAGAAGACAAAGTAAAAATTTACAACGAAAGACACAGCACCATCGAGAAGCTAAAACTGCAGCTGGAAATGATGAAATTGGATAGCAAGCTGCTCAAAAGATGCGAGAAATGTTGCCAACAGACCACGGCAAAACAACAGGCAGCAACAATGACATCACTATGTGGATTTTGCAACTCAGAGCGGTGGCAAATGTTTAAGACTTAAAGGACAACATGTGAATGTTGATAAAGGCAAAACTGAAGGACACCGCTTTGAAGTCGCTACATTCAGATAATGTACATGGTCATGCCGATTAAAGATCTGCTGCTTGCTTTAGAAGAAACTTTCCGTTCAAAAGAAAGTAAACACTTCGACGAAAATTTGAAGCCCGAATGTGGAAGTAAAATTAAGATTTTGCGGTGTACTTCGATGACAAGTTTCTGTTAGCAACACACACAAACATCCAAAACGACGAATAGGTGAATGGAATAATCGAGGGAATTCCAGATGAAAACTTGCGTAGGCAAGCACACAAGCAGTGTTTTGCAGTTCCCTATCATCTACTTCAGGCTATGGAAAAAGTTACGTTATCCAAGAAATTCAAGAAAACGGATGGAGAAGAGAAACCAGACAAGGCGGCTACAGCAGGACGTTGCTTTAACTGTAACTCACTGGGTCATTTCGCAGCAGATTGCCGAAAATCAAAATGTGAGTGGGGAGCATGTTTTGCGTGTGGCAGCAAGGAGCATTGCGTAGCTGAGTGCAGTAAGAAAATGGCGAATAGCAAATATATAAGGAATTTTGTTATCTCTATTAAGAATAATTTTAACATATACCTCAAATAAGAATGCGTCATCGACTCAGGGAGCCCAATACGTTTCATCAAAATATCATGCCTAAACAAGCGCGACAGTCGAGTGCAATCGACAGTAAGATACCCTGAGCCTATGTAAAACGCAGCAAGTTCGATTTAGATATCTCTAGAAAGGGCAATAATTTGTATACTAATCCTTAATTATCGACCAATCGTTTATATGGCAGCTATCATACTTATATGATATACATATATGAGTGTATGTACCAACTTGCACGATATCATTAAATTTTTTAAATACATTAAAAGGAAAAAAAAAACAGGAAATTAAACTTTATTTTTATGCCACAGCCAAGACTCGAACCCACACTCTCTAACGCACGGGCTTACATCCTTACCATTAGACCCATGGACCAATAGTATTGACGCTAGCAAATGTGTTATACATACATTCAAGCAGACAATTTAAATAAACGAAAAACATTAAATCCTGGGCGGTTCGCCCGGACTCGAACCCGCGTCTCAGGCTTAGCATGCCCGCCCACCTACCACTGCGTCGGTTAGGCACACGCTGGCTAACTCGATATACATACATACTTACATACAGTCTAGCAGAGTAAATATAAAATGAATTAATTAAACATTTTAATTCTAGATTTTTGCTGCCACAAACTTGTTAATATCTTCACTATTAATGAACCAGCTGGTGATTAGTTGCTGGACATGATCCTACACCCGTTGGCATTCAAAAAAAAAAAAAATGATTTAACTTAAAACCCTAAATTAAAGTTGATGTCAGGTTTCTTCGAATTACGCCCCCACAGTGGGCGGTGCGAAATTTCAACATAAGCTCAAGTTGCCTGACTTAATGGGGAATCTTTATTCCAAATTTGGTGGTCCTAGCCCTTACCATCTCTGAGATCCTTTTGTTTACACGGACAAGGGTATATCGGCTCGGCTGTTGATGCTGATCAAGAATATACATATATACTTTATGGTGTCGGAGATGCTTCCTTCTGCCCGTTAGATACTTTTGAACAAACTTTATATACCCGTTTTTAATATTAAACCTATCAAGTGTACATCTATTTTTGTTGTTTTTTTTTAAAACAACATGAACTAAACAATATTGTAACAGTGTAATATTTTCATTAATATATGTTTGTTTAGTTCAATTTAATTATGGTTTAATATTTTTAAATATATTGTGTATTCAAAATTCAGGTACGTCGCGCAGAAATCTAATGTACGCAATATTGAGAAATATCAGTGTATGTGTGTGCAAAGGGAAGGGGAACGAACTCTGCTGGCACAAAAGCAGCGCTGCGAGAAATCATACAGAATCAGAATATTCATCTCTTATCCTCTTTGCACATACAAACCCTGATATAGCCAGACAGAGACAGAGGCCGAGCCTGATCTGTTTGTATGTGAGAATCCTACAATAAATGTGCACATATGTATAGGTTGCCTGTGCCATATTGAGAGAATTTGCAACGATGCTTTGCTTTTTCGTTGCTGCGAATAAGATTTTGTATGTAGACTCCCATACCCTGTACGAGTTAAATTTTGAATAACAAAATTTCGAGGTTATTTAAATATTTATAGATTTGCATTTGTTTGATCATCAACCTTTACGAATGTATTAAATTTAGTGCGTTTTTTTGTATAAAATAATGTGGGTAAAAGATTTTAAGGGCAGAGGGTATTTCATAGTGCTCATGTTTTCAGTTTCTCGGGCTATGAAAGCTCTGCCAGTCGACCGAAGCGGCCACAAAAATAAAGTCCCTTTCGCGGAGCGTCCACTCTCAAAATATTTCCCAGCCGAGAGTGGACGCTCCGCAAGCAATAACGAATGGCACATTCGATTGTATGGGATGAGTTCTCTATAGGTTATTTGCTTAGTGATAATACTCTTTGTCCTGACTCACTGACTGACTCGCTGACTCACAGTTTGGCATTCGGCACTGCGCCAGAAAATTATTGGTATTAAGTAAGAAGGATCGCGACCTTATTGTGCAATGTGCCGAATGCCAAACTGTTTTTTTTCAACATAAGTTATTTATACAATTTAATATCGTTCGTCACAAAATTAGATATCAGAAGTTTTGGTTAATGGAAATGTTTTCGTCA
This sequence comes from Drosophila rellima, assembly GCA_035043635.1. Classification (NCBI taxonomy): domain Eukaryota; kingdom Metazoa; phylum Arthropoda; class Insecta; order Diptera; family Drosophilidae; genus Drosophila; species Drosophila rellima. The sequence continues at coordinate 23,078 of JAWNMV010000095.1, read as the reverse complement.
CTAGACTTTTACCTCGTAAAGAGGTTTTATTAGAAGATAAAACTGATTCTTAAAAAAAAAGTTTGGCACTCGGCACTGCACAAAAAACTGATTTTTTTTAGGTAAGAAGGATCGGGACCTTATTGCGCACTATTATATGGTTAACAATTAATATCTTGCAGAAACGAATTTTTACGGATATATTTTTTACATGTCAAATAAGGGGGCTCCGGCTACAGTCGAGTGTGCTCGACTGTAGAATACCCTGTGCCCTGGGTCTCCGATAGGTCATACGTATGTGCGCTACGTTAAGCATGCCGAAGGTGTGATGATGCGGCATTAACTTTTTGACTAATTGTTCGTATTACATCTATGTGATCTAGTGAACCGATTTAAACCAAATTGCAAATTCTGAATCTGAGTTTGGTTGACTTATCTCTAAAAACAACAATAAATTCCGTACTGTATCTTAAAATTCGTTCCTATGACAGCTATTTGATATCCGATTTCAACCAAACTTGGTCAGGATGCAGAATACCATACCAAATGTATTTTGTTAGTTTGGTTGAGATACCTCAAACAACAAAAAAGTTTATCATACTAAAACTTGATTTTCGACTGATCGTTTCTATGGCAGCTATATCACATAGTGTTTCGATTTTAACCAAGTTTGGTCAGGACGTATGGGACCATCCCACATGCATATTGTCTCAGTTTGGCTAAGATATCTCAAGCAACAAAAAAGTTTTTCATACCAAAACTTGATTTTCGACTGATCGTTCCCATGGCAGCTATATTATATACTGTTCCGATTTGAACCAAGTTTAGTCAGGATGTATGGGACTATCCCACATGCGTATTGTCTCAGTTTGGCTGACATATCTCAAGCAACAGAAAAGTTTTTCATACAAAAACTTGATTTTCGACTGATCGTTCCTATGGCAGCTATATTATATAGTGTTCTGATTTTAACAAAGTTTGGTAAGGATGTATGGGACTAACCCACATGCATATTGTCCCAGTTTGGCTGAGATATCTCAAGCAACAGAAAAGTTTTTCATACTATAGCTTGATTTGCGACTGATCTTTACTATGGCAGCTATATGATATAGTATTCCGATTTTAACCAAGATTGGTCAGGATGTATGGGACCACCTCATATGCATATTCTATTAGTTTGATTGCGATATCTTGAACAACAAAAAAGTTGTTCATACTAAAACTTGATTTTTGACTGATCGTTCCTATGGCAGCTATATGATATAGTGGTCCGATCGAAATTTTAAAACAAACTTGATCTGCTCCCGCTATCCAGGAACCTACATACCAAGTTTTATGTCTCTAGCTCTTATAGTCTCCGAGATCCTTTGACTCAAACAGACGGACAGACAGACGGACATGGCTCAATCGACTCGGCTATTGATACTGATCAAGAATATATATACTTTATAGGGTCGGAGATGCTTACTTCTGCCTGTTACATACATGGCAGAAAACCATTATACCCTTTTTGACCATTTTCAATGGGCACGGGTATAAAAACGACAAATTGGTTGCATGCTGAATTGATGAAGCATTTGCAGCATGCGAGGTAATTAAGGTCCTGGCAAATGTTTTAAATTATGCTTAGGAGGAGACGTCTAGGCCCGTATGGGTGGTTGAAAGTAGGACAACACTCTTTATAGGAACGTCACAGAGAAGGACGTGGACAACATTTCCTATGCCGTTCTGAGTCGCACTTAAGGATATATCGGTTGCGTTAAACTTAATTTTGATACCCGTGCCCATTGAAAATGGTAAAAAGGGTATAATGGTTTTGTGCAATGTATGTAACAGGCAGAAGGAAGCATCTCCGACTATAAAGTATATATATTCTTGACCAGTATCAATAGCCGAGTCGATTGAGCCATGTCCGTCTGTTTGAGTCAAAGGTTCTCAGTATGTAGGTTCCTGGATAGCGGGCGCAGATCAAGTTTGTTTTAAAATTTGGATTGGACCCCTATATCATATAGCTGCCATAGGTACGATGCGTCGAAAATCAAGTTTTAGTTTGAAAAACTTTTCTGCTGTCTCAAATATCTCGACCAAACTAGCAGGATATGCATTTATGACAATACATCCTGATCAAATTTGGTTGAAATCGGACCTCTATATCATATAGCTGTCGTAGGAACGATCAGCCCAAAATCAAGATTTAGTATGAACAATTTTTTTGTTGTTTGAAATATCCCAACGAAACTAACAGGATTTACATTTGGGATGGTCTTATACATTTTGATCAAATTTGGTTAAAATCGGACCACTATATCATATAGCTGCCATAGGAACGATCAGTTCAAAATCAAGTTTTAGTATGAAAAGCTATTTTGTTGTTTGAAATATCTCGACCAAACTGACAGGATATACATTTGGGATGGTCTTAAATATCCTGATCAAATTTGGTTGAAATCGGACCACTATATAATATAGCCGCCATAGGAAAGATCAGCCCAAAATCAAATTTTAGTATGAAAAGCTTTTTTGTTGTTTGAAATATCTCGATCACACTGACAGGATATGCATTTGAGATTAACCTATATATCCTGATCAAATTTGGTTAAAATCGGAGCACTATACCATATAGCTGTCATAGGAACTGTCAGTCCAAAATTAAGATTAAGAACGGCTTGCAAATAGGTATGGTCTATCAGAGTTCCAGGGCACAAGGTATCCTACAGTCGAGCACACTCGACTGTCCTCGCGAGCCTCCTTGTTTAGTTTAGAAAACAAATTTAACTTTTGAGGGCGTCTGGGACAGTGGGCTGGGACAGCAAATTAAGTAACCCGAATTTGATGTAATATGGTCGGATCAAGGATCTGCCGCAGGAGCAATACGATCTGCTTAGCAGATATGCTATTTTGAATGAGGAGGAATAAAGAATATCAATATATCAATATAATATGTCCGAAGCTCCACACACGTATTGGCTTCAGCACTCCTCTTGGCCATTTCTGCATATAGTGCTAATTTTTTTAATTTGAGCCTCCTGTGGTGGTAAACCGATTTTTAGTTAATTTTAAACAGAGTTGCAACTTTTTTTTGTCAAATTTAGGCGTTATTGATACCGGTGAGCCGTAGAGCCTTTATATTTGAACGTAACTGTCAAATTTTGTATTGTAAAGGCTTACTAACAGGCCTTATACTGGCTATTTTATGTACTCCAGAAAAAAAGATTTAAGGTATGTCGAAAAGATACCTTTTCAACGATATATAGAACATAAAAGTCGATATTTTCGTTTGGATACTGTGAAGCTAAATTATAGCGGGTCTTACCGATTTCCCGCTAAGCTAGGGATTTTAAAACAAAAACGTAGAACAAGTCCTCATTCAAACTTTAAAGCTATATCAACGTTTTTATACTGTTGTCCGCAGTGATATCTCAATAAACTTTCAGCTATGTTGTGCTTTCTAGGTTTAACCGCTTGGTCTATACGTTGATTCTCAGTCAGTGAGTCTGTCATTCAGGACAAAGAGTTTTATATATATAGAGGATAGCATTATTTGTAAAAAACCGCTGACCTCTGTTTTAAACATTTCCCTGTAATTTGGCTTTGAGTAAAAGTCACATTTAACGAGAAATTTGCAAGATTTGGCGGGAAATTTGATAGATTTAGCTAGAAAAATCTAAGTTTAGGAGAAAAGCCCACATTTGGCAAGGAGATGTAATCTGTGAGTTAAGTTAAGATAGCTCATAAAACAACAAAGTTTTACATATTAAGGGTTTATTTGCATCTGATTGTTCCTATGACAGCTTTATGATATAGTAATCTGATTTTGACCAAATTTGGTCAGGATATAACGAGCAGTGCCAAATATACTATCTGTGAGTTCGGTAAAGATATCATAGGTCAGGTTAGGTTAGAGGGGATAACGATGATATGACGCACTTGGGCCCTTCCTGCCTACGTGGAGACTTTGAAACCGAGTCAAAAGGGATTACGGTTCGTTGACTGGACAAGTTGGGCAATCCTGCGGAATGAAACAAGGGCGTCAAAACTGTTCAAGAAAGGTTTTCCCAGGGAACGGAGTCATTTACTGGTCATGCAGAAGTCATTGTAATGGTAAGTTAAATCTTAGGGCATGAGTACCAATGGCCGGTTAGTGAGCGAACCACGAGGGAACAGTCGTTCCTGCTTAAATTGCACAAGGCTTCGGATCGAGCCTTATCCATATAAGGCAGGTTTGTCGTGCCACACGACCAACCGATGTTTTTCTACCGTGTGGAGTTTTTCATTTTGGATTGGGTGTGAAGCGTGAGCTTACAGGTCGCCATAGGCATACTTATATCCCCATTACCCAGAAGGAGAATTTCAGTACTGCCACTTTTAGATAACTCGTCTGCTATACAATAGCCTTTGATATCCTGGTATTCAGGTATCCAAATAAGGCAGAATTACCGCTGTAGAAAGTGTAACGTACAGTGTCTGCACAAGCTTTGCCTCGCACCCTGTCTAGAATGGAGCCGGCTGTGCTCAGGGAAATTGGGCTGGGTGTTGTGCGGGCTTCGGTTGCGGAGTTACACGAATAAATGTAAGACAGGAAGAAAATGATGAACACACGGGGAATAACTCTGCCGGTAAATGCAGTGCATCTATCGGCGGGAGTGCCAGTAAGTACCTATGATCAATAAAGGAGAGCTTGATGGAATACCCTCCTTCTATACATATCCAACCTTGCAGGAAAAGGAATCAAGGTCCAATACCACCCGTTTCGCCGCTGTGCTGCGTACCTTGTTCGCATGCTATAGCTTGTTATAGAAAAAAATATACAAAAATATCATACATAAACACATTGCAAACAATGTCCCTATGCCTGATTCCTAAATTACGAACGCAAATTAACATTCTTCTTCTTCCTTTAGTTCTCCCTTTTTTTTTTCGTTATTTATTAATTTTTATTTTGTGGGTAGGTATTAACGAGAGAAAAAAACAAGAAAATTTGAGAAATAAGAGTAGAAAGTAAAATTGGAACAAAAGAAAATAGGAAAGAATAATTGAAATAATAATGAAAAATAAAAAAATTAAAATTGATCGAAGTCCAAAAACAACTGAATTTTACAACAGTGGCTGCAAATCCGCCTAATATTATTTAAAAATTTATAGTGTGGGTGTGTATGTGTAGAAGTTCCGATCTGATGTGTGTGAATGTACTCCAATCGCAAGTGTTTGTGTGTGTATGTGTAGTGTGACAAATTGAAGTATTTGTGTGTGTATGTGAAGAATGTCAAATTGAAGTGTCTGTTTGTGTATGACAAATTTTAAGTGTTTGTGTGTGTATGACAAATTTTAAGTGTTTGTGTATGTATGACAAATTTGAAGTGTTAGCGTGTGTGTATGACAAATTTGAAATGAAAATTTTGAAGCTACAAGTTGATCGCGCTGGGCAGGAACTCCAAGTAGCCCTGAGCAGCTCCTCGTCCTATTATTAACGAAGTGACCAACGTGTGCGGCGAGACTCCGACGCCGCTATGCCCAACGCACGCGCTGGCAACATACACTGCGTCCGACGACTTTTTAATCCGGCGTTGGTATTTGTAGCCTCTTGCGGCGCAATCTGCTAATCTTGACCATACAAGAGCGTTGGTGTTGTTGATTTGCCGTAGCACTTCACAATGCAATCTAATTGGTTTTTCTTTCTCACGATTTTATGATTTTTTTATACTTTAATTTAACTTTTTCACACACACTGTTCTAATAGTTTGCTCTGTCTATTCGAACATGACCGATTAGAGATGGACAAAATTCTTTCCCTAGCGATGCGCAACGGGCGATTAATCGCTTACTGACACGATCGAGGTAGCGTCGCTGTGTCGATGGTGCAAAGGAACTGGTTCGAGTTTCTACGATAGATGTAAGAAGTATTCCGTCTACGGAATAATTACTACGAATGAAAAATTCTTTTCTCCAGCACCTTCACAAAAGCAACTGCGCCAAATTGGCCAGGAGGCTTGACGACCCACTCCTCTCTGCGAGGAATGAGATTCTGAAAATGGGTTCTCATATGATCGGTTGCCAAGCAATAGTCTGTTTTTGGTGGGATATCAATGTTTGCCAAAAGTTTGTGTCTCTCAGGCGGATGGCCGCCAAGGTAGAAATTTGTTTGCTGATTGCTATATCATCTTATATATCATCTTCCCTCATTAGATAATCTAGGGAGCGGGCTGATTTAGAAAGAATCTTCCGCAGTCTAGCTGCCTCAGATTTTGATTGGAAGTCGGAGCAAAAGGATCGCGAAGAGGTGGTCTTGGCAAGCTAGGTTAAACGTGTGGTTTAACCCGGATTGATTATTTGAAGCATTGTCTTGGATTAAATGGTTTCTGCAGCTCTTACGGAGATCGCTGAGATCGTGGGTCCACCATGGTGGTTTCTTTCTACCTTTGGGTCTGCTGACCTCGGTTACTTCTTCTGGGATAGACTTAATTTGGACGTTGATGTACTAAACGAGCAGTACACTCAAGTGGCCTTAACGACACCAAGCACGGGCTTGTTGACGCGCGGACAAACAGACAAAGACAGTTTAACATAGTACTAAAACTAGTTTCAAATAAAAAAACCTTAAACATTAAATTAACTACAATCTAGCTAAATGCGAAATTATTAAAGAGTTAAGAGAAGGAACGGAAGAATTATTTGCTTTAATATGGGACAGATTGTTATCCAAAGGATTATGGATAGCATAGTTAGTACTACAGGAGTTAAGAGAAAGAGGAAGAAAATTTCTAAATGTTCTGATCGGGACAGCAAAACTAACTTGGCTAATTAATTCAGACGAATCAATTTCACCATTTATTAGTTTATGTAGAAAGACTACACCAAGCATTATTCTCCGAATACAATAAGAGAGGGGAGATTTAACAATAGAAGTCTACTACTGTAAGGAGGCAAGCGAATTTTAGTATTCCAGATAAGACCCCGGAGGGCGAAGATCAGAAATTGTTTTTGTACCGAGTCAATTCTGTCTTGATAAATCTTATATTGGGGATTCCAGAATAGGTCGAACAAGAGATGTATAAAGCAACTTAGTAATATAGGGATCGTCAAATTCTTTCGACCAACGCTTTATGGAGCCCAAAACGCCAAAGGCTCGATTGGCAATAGAAGCAACATGCTTGTCAAACTTCAGCTTTGGATCCAGAAGAATAACCAAATCAGTAACCGACATTATACGTTCAAGCGGCATACCATTAAGAACATAATTAAGTAAAAAGGGGGTTCGCCTTCTAAACGACATAACTTTACATTTACTACAATTAAGATTTAATAAGTTTACTTTGCACCATGTCTGAAAACTGTCAAGATCAGTTTGCACCCTGACCCCAAGAAGATTGTCAGTGGCCGACATACATAGTTTAACGTCATCGGCATAAATCAGAACCCGAGAATGATTTATTACAGAAGGCAGGTCATTTATAAAAAGCGAAATCAACAAGGGTCCAAGATGACTTCCTTGTGGTACTCCAGAAAAAACTTGAACAGGTTTAGATACTAAACCATTAAAGTAAACTTTTTGGGTTCTTTAACTTAAAAAGCTTGTAATCCAAAGAATTACGTTATTTGAAAAACCTAAAAAATTGAGTTTACGCAATAAAATATGGCGATTAATGGAGTCGAATGCGTTACTAAAATCAGTGTAAATAACATCAGTTTGCATTTTATTTTGAAAACCATGTATAACAAATGAAGTGAACTCCAATAAGTTAGTGGTAATAGAAATTATAGATCTACAAAGATATTGCAGCTGAGATGTTATCAGTTTCTCAAAAGTTTTAGGAATAGCAGACAACTTAGATATAACTCTATAGTTAGTGACATCAGACTTGTTTCATTTTTTAAGTAAAGGAATAATAAATGATTCTTTCCATATTCTAGGGAAAGAGCATAACTCCACAGAAAGTTTAAATAAGTTATACAGTGGTTTCAAAAGACCGTCAGCACAGTACCTAAGAACACATCCTGCTACTCCGTCCGGTCCCGGTGAAAATTCCGGTTTACGGCCTTTAGATCATTTAAAAGCGAGCTTTCAGTGATTAAAGGTTCAAAAATACAATTAGAGGCATTTACACGATAGGGATAAGGCGAACCCGATTGATCAACTTGAACGCTATATGTTGTTTGAAAAAATTCCGCAAATAAATCGGCCATAGCCTGATCTGTATCAGCGGTCTTATTTTCAAAAAACACGGTAGATGGAAGTGTTGTTGATCTTCGCTTAGAATTGACAAATGAATAAAACTTTTTAGGATCGCTTTGAAACTGCAATTTGCAACCTCTAAGGTAATCTTCATAGCAGTGGTTATTTAGAACAGAAAAATTTGAACGTGCAATCAGATATCGAGAGAGATCCAAGAAAGAGCCAGTTTTCTTGAATTTCTTATACAATCTTGATTTCCTATTTTTCATGTTAGTTAATTCCCTTGTATACCAAACAGGTTTGATAGATCTGCCTGGAGCACACAACTCAAGTAAAGAGTTTAAAGTTGAATAAAAAATGGATATTGCACTGTCCAAGTCCCTGCACTCGTACAGCCGGGACCAGTCAGTCAGTAATAAGAGCTGAGAAAGTCTGGAAAAATCGGTTTTCCGAAATTGACGAACATACTTTTTCGGCCTACCACATGAACTAACCAAACGGATTGGTGATCCATCAACACCTCCAAAGTCGGATGATAGTGGTCCTCCGGAAAAGATATAGGATTAGTACGAGAGACAGATTAAAAAGCGGGATCCAAGACAAAAACAAGATCAAGCATCCTGTTCAATGAATTCGGGATATCATTGATCCGACACAATGACATCCCAAACACATTATCAAGAAAATCATGTTGGGTCGTGGAAGTCAGAACGCTCGAGTCGGGACAAGAAATCCAATGTGTTCCAGCAATATTGAAATCACCAAGAACAACAAGAAAATCACGATCAGAGAGCATAGATACAACAGAATGAATAGCAGAAGCATGCAGAGAATAGACTTAGTTGTCTGAAGAAGGAGGGATCATGAAAATGTAATATAAATATTAGTGCCACTAATACTAATTTTGACAGCAACAAATTCAATATCAGTAGAACAGTCGGTTACTACTACTTCCGAAAATAAATCAGCATCAATAGCAATAAGCACACCACCACCAATACGTGGGGTACGACCCTTTCTATAAATTGAGAATTTGTTAGAAAGAATTTCAGAATTATGAATGTCGGGCCTTAACCATGTTTCAGAAAAGGCAACAACATTAAAATGAAAGGATAGGCTATTTAGATAAAGATTACTAAGTTTGCTACGAAGCCCTCTAACATTCTGATAGCCCAGAGAGAGGGAGGATGTTAGTTTTTTGAACTTTCAGAACGCGAGCGAGGTTGAGAAGGTCTAAAAGATATAGATGAAGAAGTAGGCAATATAATCGGAGGCCGATTTTTCTTTTTCACAATGTATTCCTTTACAATTATGTGATCAGGCCAGAAATCTTTACAATAAATTTTGTTAAAATGATTGGCCTGAACACTAATTTTAAACGACGATATCTCCCGAAGATATGAAAAATTAAATTTCTCCACCGTAATTTTGGCATCAGATTTAGCTTGAATAAAAGCCATGACATCTTCAGATGTGGTATCAGGGGACAGCCTAGGAACAAAAATTTGTTTTTTGGTGGAACACCTACTTTTTATCAGCAGCAGCAGTAACTTTAGCAGACGCTACAGCGCTAGTTGATTGACCTTTTGGAACATTAGTGGTATCAACGCTGTCATGTGGAACAGCGCTGACAGCCACCGAAACAGAAACTTCTTCGGTGTCAGAAGGAGCAACATCCATTGATAATGCAGCACTAGAAACAGCGACCATTGACAATGCATCTTTATCAACCCTTCTGACAGTCGTAAGAGTAGAATGGGTGGAAAGATTAATGAGGGCAGGAGCGGATGACGTGGGTAAAAATGGGGGAACCGAAAGCTCATTTGGGCCAATAGACAGCCTAAAATTGGCCTTTTTGCGCTTTGGAGACTCATTCAAGAGTTTCATGCCCTTAAAATTGGCATCCAAAGCTGAGAAGCTATCGGACAGCCTTTTAAACTGTCCGCAAAGATCCCCAAAGCCTCTCTTAGTCTGCCTCATAAATCCCATCATGTTCCTTTCAACGTCTCTACATGTCCACTTTAAGCCCGAATTGGACTAAATTAGGTCGACAATTCGGCCGTTAAGGCCAGCACATTTTTCATGTGAAATATTATCACACAGCCAGCAGCAAACAAACCCCATCTTTACGTTTGCTCGTACCTGAAAATTCTTATTATAGCAGACATCCATTTGTAAATAAATGAAAATTAAGATAAAAATAAGACAAAAGAAAAAAAATTAAAAATTTTAGGAAAATTTTAAAAATTTGTTGAACGAAAACAATATGAGACACTCTAGGGTTAATCACTAAAGATGCTGAATTGTTACATACAAAACAACAGCAACGAAAGACAAACACAGAGAGCGGGATCGAGGGCGAGCGCGAACCGAAAGCACAACGGAATCTAACCACAGTGAAAAAACGGAACACCGCGACCAACACCAACAACAAAGCAAGAGAGCGCGTTGAGAGCGATGGAAAAAGAGCGCGATGAGTGACGTTAGAGCGCGAAAAACGCGATGCGCAAGCACAATGTAAAAATACAAAAACAAAAAACAGCAGGCGGCAATGTAAAAGCACAAGCAAACAGATTGTTTGGGCTGCAATTTGTTGCTGTATTTAAACACAATTTGTTTTATCTTTTAAATTTTTTAAATTTGCAATTAAGACTGTGGTGAAACACAACCGATGTATCACACAAGCCACTAACAACTTAGTGCACAAAAATTACAATATGAAAACAGATTTAAACGAGGAAAATTAAGGAAATACGAGGCGCAAGAAAAAAACACGTCCATTCGCTAAAGCGAATGCAATTTTCTGAGAATTGTAAGGTATTTTGGCCAATTTCTTTTCCTAAGGCTAGTAAGGATGTTTTAGATTGATTACGAATTCAATGTACCTGTGGTTAGAAAATGAATGTTCGTTTAATACCTTCCACTCTGTGGTGAGATCGTTAATTGAATGAGACACTTAAGTTAAGTCAATGAAGACCTTCCTATTATAGTCTGGGTCACTTTATTTATAAAACACACGGTGATTTCTTTAGTTTTTACACACTACTTACGCCTATGTATGCTAAGTATTACTTCAACTCGGCCGTCCTGACGTTGAGGATCTCCTGATATTCGTTGACATACTTCTTGTTACAATATTACTTTGGCCATATTTATTTAAAGTATTTCTATTTACAATCTTGTTTTTAAATTCATAATCTTTAAAATCTTAATTTTCGTTGTCTTTAAAATGTTTTTCCTTTTCATTGTATTTAAATTCCTTATCTTTTAAATCTTCTTCAATTTCATTATCTTTTAAATCATCTTTATTTTCATTATCTTTTAAATCAACTTTATTTTAATTATCTTTACAATTGATCCATAGTTTCAAATTATATATAGCCCATATAACCGCTTTGTTACAAGAGCATCCAAGGATTCTTCACTCGAAGTTGTCCTAATATCATCTTCCCTCATTAGATAATCTAGGGAGCGGGCTGATTTAGAAAGAATCTTCCGCAGTCTAGCTGCCTCAGATTTTGATTGGATGTCGGAGCAAAAGGATCGCGAAGAGGTAGTCTTGGCAAGCTAGGTTAAACGTGTGGTTTAACCCGGATTGATTATTTGAATCATTGGCTTGGATTAAAAGGGTTCTGCAGCTCTTACGGAGATCGCTGAGATCGTGGGTCCACCATGGTGGTTTCTTTCTACCTTTGGGTCTGCTGACCTCGGTTGCTTCTTCTGGGATAGACTTCCTGAGAATTGTAAGGCATTTTGGCCAATTTATTTTCCTTAGGCTAGTAAACTGTTTTGGTTTAGGATGTTTAAGATTGATTACGAATTCAATGTACCTGTGGTTAGGAAATGAATGTTCGTTCAATACCTTCCACTCTGTGGTGAGATCGTTAATTGAATGGGACACTAAAGTAAAGCCAATGAAGACCTTCCTATTATAGTCTGGATCACTTTATTTTTAAAACACACGGTGATTTCTTTAGATTTTTCTTTATTTCTCAGACGTCTGTCTCGAACGGTGTCGTTTGCAAAAGTGACAGTCGTCCCTCTCTTAATTCCAACCGTGCATCCTTAAGCTTAATCCTATTTATGCTAGATGGCGCTATACTATATCGATAACTTAATTATATTTACAGTGCGATAAATATAATTATTAATAAGGAATATTTACAATATGAGTCTTACACACTACTTACGCCTATGTATGCTAAGTATTACTACAACTCGGCCGTCCTGACGTTGAGGATCTCCTGATACTCGTTGACATACAATATTACTTTGGCCATATTTATTTAAAGTATTTTTATTTACAATCTTGTTTTTAAATTCATAATCTTTAAAATCTTAATTTTCGTTGTCTTTAAAATGTTTTTCCTTTTCATTGTATTTAAATTCCTTATCTTTTAAATCATCTTTATTTTCATTATCTTTTAAATCATCTTTATTTTCATTATCTTTTAAATCAACTTTATTTTAATTATCTTTACAATTGATCCATAGTTTTAAATTATATATAGCCCATATAACCGAATATGGTATCTGGGATTGTTGAAAATTCTCTACATCTTCAACCACGTATCTATCATTGTCTAAGACTTTTGAAACTACGTATGGTCCTCTGAATTTTGGTATTAATTTACTGGACGCTCCTTGTTGAGAATTAAAATTTCTTACAACAACATAACCACCTACTGCAAATATTCTTGGCTTTTGACGTTTCGCATCCAAATAATTATACCCTGTGCCCATTGAATATGGTCAAAAAGGATATAATGGGTTTGTGCAATGTATGTAACAGGCAGAAGGAAGCATCTCCTACCTGATAAAGTGTATATATTCTTGACCAGTATCAATAGCCGAGCCATGTCCGTCTGTCTGTCCGTCCATCTGTTTGAGTCAAAGGATTTCAGAAACTATAAAAGCTAGAGACCTCAAACTTGGTATGTAGGTTCCTGGATAGCGGATCGGACCCTCATATCATGAAGCTGCCATAGGAACGATCCGTCGAAAATCAAGTTTTAGCATGAAAAACTTTTTTGTTGTCTGAAATATCTCGATCAAACTAACAGTATATGCATTTGGAATGGTCCTATACATCCTGATCAAATTTGGTTGAAATCGGACCACTATATCATATAACTGTCATAGGAACGATCAGCCCAAAATAAAGACTTAGTATAAAAAACTATTTTGTTGTTTGAAATATCTTGATCATCCTGACAGGATATGCATTTGGGATGGACCTATACATTTTGATCAAATTTGGTTGAAATCGAACCACTATATCATAGAGCTGCCATTGAAACTGTCAGTCGAAAATTAAGATTTAGTATGATATTGTTTGTGGTTTTTTGAGGTATCCCAACAGAACTCCCAAAATGGGAGTTTTATTTTGTCTTTAACATTGTGATCGAATTTGGCTTAAATCCGTTCAGTAGAACATATAGATGTAATACGAACAATTAGTCGACAATTTAATGCATCATCATCAAACCTTCGGCGTGCTTAACGGCTTGCAAATAGGTATGGGCTATCGGAGTGCCAGGGCACAGGGTATCCCACAGTCGAACACACTCGACTGTAGCCGCACCTCCTCGCGAGCGAAGCGAGCAGGGTGCGGAGGCCCCTTGTTTTTATTGTATTCTTGTGCTTTCTGTTGACTGACTTGTGCTTTTTGTCGAATTTCTTCTAAGTCTCTCACAACTTTAGTATTGTTATCTACTATATTTTCTTTTAAAGTATCTATGTTACTACCTCTTTGCTTAACTCCGAAAAGCATTTTACTCCGACACTCATTTATACTTATATTTTTTGTGTTAATCATTGTATAGTCTATTTTGTATAAAATTTTGTGCCATGGTTCGTTATTTTCTAAGTCTATTATCTTAACCATCATTGAACCTAAATCTCTGTTAACTCTTTCAACTTGTCCATTGGCTTGTGGTGACGCTGTAGCTACTTTTACATGATTAATGTTATTATTTCGTATGAAATCATCGAAATCGTTTGAAGTGAAACAACTACCTCTATCAGATACTAAACTCTTGGGTCTGCTATATGCAATAAAATAATTTTTTAAAGCTTCAATGGCTTCTTTTGAACTTGTAGTTTAAGCTCACTTAGCAATTCGGGGATTTAATTCTTTTTTATTTAACGTCAATGTTAATGAATTACAATCCATTACTATTTTAAACTTTTTGCCCTGTAAATAGACACGGAACCGTTTCAATGCATTTATAATCGCTAGCGTTTCTAATTTAAAGCTATGGTATCTTGACTCAACTTCTGTTGTGAGTTTTGAGAAGTAAACAAGCGAAACAGTCGAGTGCACTCGTCAGTAAGATACCCTGAGCCTAGGCAAGTAGATGCTGTTCGGCGTGCCGAAGATTTAATGCCTTTGCAAAACGAAGCAAGTTCGATTCAGATATCTCTAGAAAGGGCAACAATTTTTATAATAATCCTTACATGCCACAGTTTTACGAATATCTAAAAAAACATTTTTACTTCAATTCATACATTTAATTTAATACTATTCGTCACAAAATTAAATATGAATATTCCCGCTCAGGGTAAATACGACACAGCCAATCTTCGCAATTAATATATCACACCCGTTCACTGCCAATGTAGGTAACGAATTTAAAAGTGAAGCAAATGTGCATAGACGTAGGAATAATGAGCAAGATAATGAGCGGGGGCGCTCACTCAATATAGATAGACAATGGTTCTTACGTCCCTATTTTAGAATTGCCATTGAATTGGCATGCGCCAATGACAAATTTTTTTTTTTTTTAGAGAGAGAGAGAGACAATGAAGTTGAGCGAAGAACAAAGAATGCACTTTTGAGAGTATTGAGAGAGAGCATGTGTCCATGCAAATGTATGTAAGCAAGTGTGTGTAAAGTTAGCAAATGCAAAATTCAACGAGCTGCTGCTAGTATATTGAGAAAATGTATGTAGTAAATATAAAAGGAGTTAATTAATCATTTTAATCATATTTTTCTGCTGCCAATACTGTGCCTGTCCCTCGTCACAAAATTGTTAATATCTTCACTATTTATTGACTAATTCCTGTTGAAAATTGGTAATTAGATGCGGGGCTTGATCCTACACTCGTTGGCATAAAACAATTTAAAGATTTAACCTATAACCCCAAATTAAAGGTTATGTCAAGTTTTTTTGAATTACGCCCCCCATAGTGGGTGTGGCGAAATTTGAACATAAACTCGATCTGTCTGACTTAATGTGGAGTCTAGCCCTAGCCCTTACCATCTCTGAGATCCTTTTGTTTACACGGACAGACGGACATGGGTATATCGACATCGGTATATGGGTATATATACATCGGCTGTTGATGCTGATCATATATATATATACTTTATGGTATGGAGAGGCTTCCTTTTGCCCGTTTCATACTTTTGCACAAACTTAATATACCCGCTCAGGGTATAAAAACTGGGTGTTCCTTTTTTTTTTTTTTCTTTGTAACAATATCGCACCAAAGCCAAGTGCACTTGCGTCACAATATAGTTCAGTCTCATCTTTCGGGTCATATCTTGCTAAATTTGGGGATTTAATTAATTTGTCTTTTAGCAAATTAAATGCATGCAACTCTTTTTCTCCAAATACAAACTTTTTTTCTTTTCTTGTGATATCATACAAAGGCTTTGATTTAAGTGAAAAATCTTGAATAAACCTTCTAAAATAAGAACATAAACCGATATAACTTTGTACTTCATGAACTTTTGTTGGTACCGAAAATGTCTTAACTGCTTCTACACCAGATTCATTTGCTTTTATGCCATTTCCTGTAACCGTATAGCCCAGATAATCAATTGACGATTTTAAAAACTCATACTTGTCTCGACTTAGCTCTAGCTTATTATCTACAAAACGTTGAGAAATATCGTTAAGAATGCTAAAATGTTCCTCTAGTTCTTCAGTCGCAATCATTATATCATCAAGATATATTATAACTTTTTCTTTTCGTACCATATCACCATTCGCCAACCCGAAAGGCATCTGAATATACTCAAATTATTCTAGAGGCGTAATGAATGACGTATACTTTGTGGAATCTTCGTCCATAAATACATGGCCGTTTTTTAAATCCAACTTATAAAATCATTTTTTATTTACTAACCTATCCAGTAAGTCATCTATTAACGGTATTGGATAACTGTCCTTAGACGTTACATTATTTAAACGACGGTAATCCACACACATTCTTGGGGACACATATTCTGAAGCACTTGGACGTGTATATCCTCGAGCCATGTTTTCATCTAATATTCTTTGCACTTCTGCTCTTTCTGCATATGATAGCCTCCTGGGAAGGCATCGAAACGGTTTTTCATCGTCAACGATAATTTTCTTGAACCTTTTAATCTGAGGTTCAGTTGGTCTAGCCGGTTTTACATAATATTTTTCAAACAAATTATCTAATCTCTTTATGTGGCTAATATTTATTTCACTTTCTACTTTGTACGTTTCTTTGCTTTCATCTATTATATCAATCACCAGCATTTGCGTTTCAAAATCTTCTTGATCTGTACTATATTCATTTTTGTCCTTACATTTTCCGTCTTTACCTTTATTTCTTTCTACTCAGCTTTACCTTTTTTTACTTCGTTTTCACTTGGAATTATCTTTACTTTGCCTTCAATATATATTTTTTCTACATTGATCTTACTTTGAGTTTCTTGCTTTTTCTACGCACTATCAAGTTTGACATTACTTTGATTTACTCTAACTTTGTTTTGGCACTCATTTCTTATATTTCTTTTACTTTGGTCAATTTCAATATCACATTTAAATATTTTTGAGCATAAAGAGCATAAAAGAGCATTAAAAATTAGAGAAAATAGATGACACACATCACTCTTCATGCAAAAAATAACCGTAATGTTACATTTTTGTTTTGTGAGAGGTGCATAATTATAGCCGCACAAGTTAATTTCTAGTTCTGTGTTTGGCTCGCGTCGATTTTATTTGCGCACACTTGGTTGATTAACTTTTGATATTAATTTAATAATTATGCCAAGTGAACCAGTTCTTTCGGATATCGAGAATGGTCAAATTCTGGCGCTCAAAAATGAAAATTGCTCATGTCGTGAAATTGCTAGGAAAATTGGTCGCTCGGACAAAGTAGTGAGAAATTTTTGGAATAACCAAAATGAATATGGCAATAAAAAACTCGGAGGACGTAAGCCGAAGATAAACCAGCGTGACCAGCGCCGATTAGTGAGTGCTGCGAGCAACTTTTTAAAGACCACAAATGAGCTATCGGCTTCTTTGATGAGAAAAAGTTTAATTTGGACGGTCCTGATGGGGTTTTCGCATTATTGATGGGATTTAAGGAAAGAACCCCTATATTTTTCTAAGAGAAATTTTGTAGGAGGATCTCTTAGGGTTTAGGCTGCGTTCTGCGAGTCTGGATGCTTGTAGCTGGCATTTCCAAGCACTCATATGAACTCCGCGGAGTACGTTGATATATTGAAAATGAATTTATTGCCCTTTCTTCGCGGTCGAACGCGTGAAAAGTTCATTTTTCAACAGGACAACGCATCAATGTACTTCATCCGTGAGACGTGTGCTTGGCTTGAGGACAAGAATGTTCGGTTTTTGGAGTGGCCCGCTTTCTCCCCGGACATGAATCCAATGGAAAACTTGTGGTCATTGCTGGTCCGAAGGATTTATGCTAAAAACACCAAGTACAATAGTACTAAGAATCTCAAATTGACAGTAATCAAGGCATGGGAAGAACTTTCCCAAAATGATCTAAGAAGTCTAATAAACAGTATGCCAAATAGGATATACGAGCTTATAAGTGCTAAGGGAGGTTACACTCATTATTGAACTGAATAAAAATATATTAATTAGTTAACATTTTTCTATATTTTTTGTATTTTGCAAAGTGCGGCCATAATTATGCACCTCTCACAAAACAAAAATGTAGCATAACGGTTAATTTTTGCATGGAGAGTCTTCTATTTTCTTTCATTTTTAAGCTCTTTCAGACGGAAATCGAAAATTTGTTTTATCTTCACGTATGCGTACACTGAAAAAAGTAGGTGCGGCCATAATTTTGCACCAGAGCTTAGGAATAAAATTAGTTTTGTTATTTTCCGAATCACTAAAACTTATATCGAAACATCTTACGTAATTATCGATCTGCTTCGTCTTCTTGTAAAGTGAACACTCCTTGGCCAGATGTCCCAGCTTGTCGCATGCAAAGCATGCTCCATCGTCGCGCTTCGGCTTACGGCATTCTGCTGCCATATGCCCAATGCTGTAGCAGTTAAAGCCTTTGGTGACACTCTCGTCCGGGGTCGATGTTTTTTCAACTGCTCCGAATTTCATGGTTCCGGTTGAAAGTCGCGGCATCTTGATGTCCTGAAAAGCAACTAAGACAGCAGCCGGTGTAGAAAACCGTTAAAGTTTACCCTGGTTCTTCAACTGCACCAGCTCGTCGTCTTTGATGTTTATTTTGCTCGCTAATAATAATTTGTCGTAATAGAAGCTTGCAAATATCTCGTCCCACTTCCACTTGCGCTTTTCCAGCTTATAGCTCAGCTCTAGGAAATTTGCATCTGCGTGAAAATGTCATCAATTTCTCCAGAAAGGAACGATGGTTGTGACAACAGCCAATAATTCGCTTTCCTTTTGCTCTAGAACAAATTATCGGGCGCATGACATCGTCGGCTATACTATTGAGCACTGCTCGTAAATTTTTGACCACTGTCAACCACTCATTGATGTCCTTTTCGCCATCA
Organism: Drosophila rellima; assembly: GCA_035043635.1. NCBI lineage: Eukaryota > Metazoa > Arthropoda > Insecta > Diptera > Drosophilidae > Drosophila > Drosophila rellima. Next base: position 4,161 of record JAWNMV010000095.1, on the reverse strand, counting down.
TTTTCGGGTATGAATTCTTTGACAGTTTTGAAGTTAAAATTTCCACACTCGGATTTATTTTTGTCATTCTTATTTGCCGAAATTTCACAACCTTTCTCAATATTGTTTGCGTTGTTTACATTTATCCGGACAGTGTTACCAACAACAAAAATACTGCCAGTATTGCCGCACTCGTCGTTTTGTTGATCGTTGCCACTTTCATCGTTCAGTTGATCGTTGCCATTTTCTTCGTTCAGTGGAACATTGCCAGATCGATCTGGTTCATTGTTGGAGCTTTGAAGTGAACGCTGAGCGTTGCCATCTCGTTGCCCTTGAATTTCACCACCAAGCAAGATGACGTCATTGTTGCGATCGCTTGTGTCGTTTTCTGCCGCCATTTTGTAGCCTAAATTCTGCGAAATTTGGCTGTATTCTTCCTCTGAATTCTCGTCTTCGGGTACTCCGCTGGACAACTTTAATGCACTACTGATGGAAGTGCACTTTGAAGTTGCAACACACTTTTCTTTTCTTGTGATATCATACAATGGCTTTGATATAAGAGAAAAATTTTGAATAAACCTTCTAAAATAAGAACATAAACCGATATAACTTTGTACTTCATGAACTTTTGTTGGTACCGAAAATGTCTTAACTGCTTCTACACCAGATTCATTTGCTTTTATGCCATTTCCTGTAACCGTATAGCCCAGATAATCAATTGACGATTTTAAAAACTCATACTTGTCTCGACTTAGCTCTAGCTTATTATCTACAAAACGTTGAGAAATATCGTTAAGAATGCTAAAATGTTCCTCTAGTTCTTCAGTCGCAATCATTATATCATCAAGATATATTATAACTTTTTCTTTTCGTACCATATCTTCGAAAATCGAATTAATATATCTTTGAAAAACAGACGGAGCATTCGCCAACCCTGAATATACTCAAATTATTCTAGAGGCGTAATGAATGACGTATACTTTGTGGAATCTTCGTCCATAAATACATGGCCGTTTTTTAAATCCAACTTATAAAATCATTTTTTATTTACTAACCTATCCAGTAAGTCATCTATTAACGGTATTGGATAACTGTCCTTAGACGTTACATTATTTAAACGACGGTAATCCACACACATTCTTGGGGACACATATTCTGAAGCACTTGGACGTGTATATCCTCGAGCCATGTTTTCATCTAATATTCTTTGCACTTCTGCTCTTTCTGCATATGATAGCCTCCTGGGAAGGCATCGAAACGGTTTTTCATCGTCAACGATAATTTTCTTGAACCTTTTAATCTGAGGTTCAGTTGGTCTAGCCGGTTTTACATAATATTTTTCAAACAAATTATCTAATCTCTTTATGTGGCTAATATTTATTTCACTTTCTACTTTGTACGTTTCTTTGCTTTCATCTATTATATCAATCACCAGCATTTGCGTTTCAAAATCTTCTTGATCTGTACTATATTCATTTTTGTCCTTACATTTTCCGTCTTTCCCTTTATTTCTTTCTACTCAGCTTTACCTTTTTTTACTTCGTTTTCACTTGGAATTATCTTTACTTTGCCTTCAATATATATTTTTTCTACATTGATCTTACTTTGAGTTTCTTGCTTTTTCTACGCACTATCAAGTTTGACATTACTTTGATTTACTCTAACTTTGTTTTGGCACTCATTTCTTATATTTCTTTTACTTTGGTCAATTTCAATATCACATTTAAATATTTTTGAGCATAAAGAGCATAAAAGAGCATTAAAAATTAGAGAAAATAGATGACACACATCACTCTTCATGCAAAAAATAACCGTAATGTTACATTTTTGTTTTGTGAGAGGTGCATAATTATAGCCGCACAAGTTAATTTCTAGTTCTGTGTTTGGCTCGCGTCGATTTTATTTGCGCACACTTGGTTGATTAACTTTTGATATTAATTTAATAATTATGCCAAGTGAACCAGTTCTTTCGGATATCGAGAATGGTCAAATTCTGGCGCTCAAAAATGAAAATTGCTCATGTCGTGAAATTGCTAGGAAAATTGGTCGCTCGGACAAAGTAGTGAGAAATTTTTGGAATAACCAAAATGAATATGGCAATAAAAAACTCGGAGGACGTAAGCCGAAGATAAACCAGCGTGACCAGCGCCGATTAGTGAGTGCTGCGAGCAACTTTTTAAAGACCACAAATGAGCTATCGGCTTCTTTGATGAGAAAAAGTTTAATTTGGACGGTCCTGATGGGGTTTTCGCATTATTGATGGGATTTAAGGAAAGAACCCCTATATTTTTCTAAGAGAAATTTTGTAGGAGGATCTCTTAGGGTTTAGGCTGCGTTCTGCGAGTCTGGATGCTTGTAGCTGGCATTTCCAAGCACTCATATGAACTCCGCGGAGTACGCTGATATATTGAAAATGAATTTATTGCCCTTTCTTCGCGGTCGAACGCGTGAAAAGTTCATTTTTCAACAGGACAACGCATCAATGTACTTCAGCCGTGAGACGCGTGCTTGGCTTGAGGACAAGAATGTTCGGTTTTCGGAGTGGCCCCCTTTCCCCCCGGACATGAATCCAATGGAAAACTTGTGGTCATTGCTGGTCCGAAGGATTTATGCTAAAAACACCAAGTACAATAGTACTAAGAATCTCAAATTGACAGTAATCAAGGCATGGGAAGAACTTTCCCAAAATGATCTAAGAAGTCTAATAAACAGTATGCCAAATAGGATATACGAGCTTATAAGTGCTAAGGGAGGTTACACTCATTATTGAACTGAATAAAAATATATTAATTAGTTAACATTTTTCTATATTTTTTGTATTTTGCAAAGTGCGGCCATAATTATGCACCTCTCACAAAACAAAAATGTAGCATAACGGTTAATTTTTGCATGGAGAGTCTTCTATTTTCTTTCATTTTTAAGCTCTTTCAGACGGTAATCGAAAATTTGTTTTATCTTCACGTATGCGTACACTGAAAAAAGTAGGTGCGGCCATAATTTTGCACCAGAGCTTAGGAATAAAATTAGTTTTGTTATTTTCCGAATCACTAAAACTTATATCGAAACATCTTACGTAATTATCGATCTGCTTCGTCTTCTTGTAAAGTGAACACTCCTTGGCCAGATGTCCCAGCTTGTCGCATGCAAAGCATGCTCCATCGTCGCGCTTCGGCTTACGGCATTCTGCTGCCATATGCCCAATGCTGTAGCAGTTAAAGCCTTTGGTGACACTCTCGTCCGGGGTCGATGTTTTTTCAACTGCTCCGAATTTCATGGTTCCGGTTGAAAGTCGCGGCATCTTGATGTCCTGAAAAGCAACTAAGACAGCAGCCGGTGTAGAAAACCGTTAAAGTTTACCCTGGTTCTTCAACTGCACCAGCTCGTCGTCTTTGATGTTTATTTTGCTCGCTAATAATAATTTGTCGTAATAGAAGCTTGCAAATATCTCGTCCCACTTCCACTTGCGCTTTTCCAGCTTATAGCTCAGCTCTAGGAAATTTGCATCTGCGTGAAAATGTCATCAATTTCTCCAGAAAGGAACGATGGTTGTGACAACAGCCAATAATTCGCTTTCCTTTTGCTCTAGAACAAATTATCGGGCGCATGACATCGTCGGCTATACTATTGAGCACTGCTCGTAAATTTTTGACCACTGTCAACCACTCATTGATGTCCTTTTCGCCATCATTTTCGGGTACGAATTCTTTGACAGTTTTGAAGTTAAAATTTCCACACTCGGATTTATTTTTGTCATTCTTATTTGCCGAAATTTCACAACCTTTCTCAATATTGTTTGCGTTGTTTACATTTATCCGGACAGTGTTACCAACAACAAAAATACTGCCAGTATTGCCGCACTCGTCGTTTTGTTGATCGTTGCCACTTTCATCGTTCAGTTGATCGTTGCCATTTTCTTCGTTCAGTGGAACATTGCCAGATCGATCTGGTTCATTGTTGGAGCTTTGAAGTGAACGCTGAGCGTTGCCATCTCGTTGCCCTTGAATTTCACCACCAAGCAAGATGACGTCATTGTTGCGATCGCTTGTGTCGTTTTCTGCCGCCATTTTGTAGCCTAAATTCTGCGAAATTTGGCTGTATTCTTCCTCTGAATTCTCGTCTTCGGGTACTCCGCTGGACAACTTTAATGCACTACTGATGGAAGTGCACTTTGAAGTTGCAACA